>CM065594.1:175214244-175546172 GCA_033119425.1 Bufotes viridis | reverse complement strand
TACAAATGGTCATTCTCAATACTTGGCCTGTGTAAAGGTCCCACTGATCACCTGATGAACGAGCAAACACTCATTATTGGATGACATAATCTTTGAACCTGTGCATTAGATTGTCCTATGTAAACAGCAATCTATTGCCGAGAAATAACAAATCTGTATGGGGACGTGTGATCACAGTAGCTCTCACTATCTCCATTCAAAACAGATGATTGTTGCATTTAAATGGATTTAAGTGTATCTTTCACCTTCTAATCTTAGCTAGCAATTATCAGGAACAAACGATTTGTGTGGCATTGAAGACCACCACTGAGTGCAGGGAGTGTTCTAAGTACTGCTCCAGATAAAACTCAGCTGTCAGGGCAAAAATATTAGAGTTGCCCACTGAGCACACTGGCCCATCTCGCACTTGCCAGAATTGTCATATGATCGGTCTAGCCCTGGTGTTAAGAGTAGAGAACAGGGAGATTACTTAGACTCCATATCCCAGTCTGACCAGCTCCAAATTCACTGTGTAGATCTTCTTTGGAGAGAAACATAATAGGCAATAATATCTGGGCTTTATATTCTTGTATTATATGAAGATTAAATGGGGGAATTAAATAGAGAAAATAATCTATCCACACAATATATTTGTAAAGAACTACCAAAAGACTACAAAAATACCAAAGATGGCATGCAAATATGTAACTGGTTTCCAGAGGACTCATATATAAACTGCCACTAAGTCTGCTGTAAGGTATTGTGATGATAGCAAAAAATAAGATTTTGGGTTTACCTGTTTGCCATTTCTAATGTATAATTTCAAGCAAAGTTATTAAACGTAAAGTAGTTATTTCTGAAACCATTTGTCTAGCTTTGCTAAAAGTTTCGATTACTGTAATTGTATGACTTGACAGGGATGTCGTTATTTATAAAGCATATTATTATTATTGGCTGCAGAAAAGTTTAGGCATGAGCAAGGTTTAGTTATGATAACATGCAGGAAGTAGACTTTGTGTGCTAGATAACTGTTAAAATTGGATGGTGTCAAATACCAGGTTTCCACGAAAGAACTATCACCTTTTGATAAAAACATCTTACTTTTAAGAACGAGGGGCTCTGTTCTATTGACTTTTGTAACTGTATTGCCTTGCCAGATTGCAATATAGATTTTCTATACCCAAGCCCTGAAGAACAGCATTATACTGGAAATAAGCAAAAGGCACAGATTATACAATTGTATTACATACGCTCTCTACTAGATTGTTCTTCTTTATAATAACCTGCATTTTGAATCATTGTATAATGATGTTTCAATAAGCAATGAAGTATAACAGCTTAGAAAGAATACCAGTTTTTGTATTGGAAAACAATGCCTAACGGAAAAATAATTTTGCCTTTCGTATTTTAAGGCAGGAACTTAGCTTTTAGGGGTTTATATGCTTTGTTAACAGTGAAATATGAGCTGTGAGCAATAGAGATTATTTAACTTTCCTGTATGAAAACTGTATAATATAAAACACATATCTGGCACCATTTTGTGTTCATTTTTTAAATAAAATATAATGGATGAGTTTAAATGGAGCTGAAATTTCCATAGAAGGTGAATGTGATTTGTGATAGATATCATAGTTGTCATAGCAACTGTTAAAGGAAATTATTATAAATGACATAGGTTCAAACAAGCATATAATACTATGATATATCATTTATTATGTCAAACACTCAATGAAAAAACAAATGTGTTCTCATATAGAGCTGGTGAAATCTGTTAAGATTATGTTTATAAAAATTATATTCTCATTTATGTAAATTTTTACACTCAACTGCCTCTATTATTCAGTGCCTTATTTTCTCAAGACCAGAAATTTAAAGAATAATATGACTATTTTTGTAAACACAAAGGGACAGATTTATTAAGATCAGCGTTTTAGACGCCGGTCTTAGTGAAGCCCTAAGCTGGCGGTGGATCTGCTGAAGTTATAAAGAGGAGCTGGCCACTCCATAACTTCGGCGCATCCAGCGCCAGTTCTATCTGTCCTAACTGTCTTACATTTAGACCTTTTTCTACACCTGAAACAGGCATAGAAAATGGTAATTGAGATAGTCCTGCCAGCCTGTCCCCTTCCCCGCCCATGCCACAATTTTAGACCTGGTATGAGTGGGACAAAGTAGCATATAGCAGCGTAACTAACTATTGTGCCTTAAATACACCTAATATGGGCATATTTCAGCATGATAAATGACCTCCAAAAGCGGTTAATGTGTTTTAGATCCCTATAATCAATACAAAAATATGGTAAATGGTAAAATAATTTTCCAATTTTAGTTGTCACTGACTTAATGTATTTGTTTATAGAATAAGAAATAATTTTTTTAATATACACGTATTTAACATTTTGCTGGTATACCTTTCTTTGTTGACCCCCTAACTGCACAGTAAAATGGTACAGCCATTGGTAGCCTGATGCACACAGAGGTAACTAGGAGCAGCACACTATATGTGCAGGGTCTGTTCTTCTGAATATAGATGCCCATATGGCATTGGTAGGTTTAGAGTAGGACCTGCCCGACTGATACCACCTTGGCACGGGTTGGCGGGCAGACATGTGTATTGATCAAAATATATTGTCTGAGAGTCTCAGATTTTATTACAAGATTTTATTACAAGAGTAAGGGCCTTAGTCCATATATTGTTTGCATCTATTGATTTAGTGCATTATTTTTTGTGATTTTATAAATATAGCCATGCACATCCTCATATTTAATATCATATAGTGCAGGATGTTTTGTATCTTTTTGCTTGATTTTTTTGATAAGTCTTGAAGGAGTGGCGCTTTCAGATGTGAATGCGCTGCTATCTTGGGAGTAGCATTCTTGTGCCCTTTTGCCCCACAGGCGACCTTGATTAGATGGTACATTTAGGTGGTAACTAGGAGCAGCACACTATATGTTTAACGTCTGCTCGCCTGTATATAGATGTTCATATGGCATATGTAGGTTTATAGTAGGAATTTATCATGAAAGTAATATTTCCAGTCAGTTTTACAGGAGTTTGCGTTATCATGCATTTTACAAAATGTATCAAATTAGCAAGTTATTTGCTACATTTTATCTTTAAAACTAGAAAACCGCTTCAGTTTTCCTACTCTACCCTTCTTCAGGAGTGAATTTGCTACATTTTAAAGAGTCTCAGTTGATAAAATCTGACTGAAATTTATTAACATAGTTAAGTTCACCCACTTTTCCACCCACTTCTCAAAACTGGAGTGAGTGGTGTGAAAATGTAAAAATCCACAACAAATGTTCGCGAACAGGCGAACCGGGCGAACCACCATAGACTTCAATAGGCAGGCGAATTTTAAAACCCACAGGGACTCTTTCTGGCCACAATAGTGATGGAAAAGTTGTTTCAAGGGGACTAACACCTGGACTGTGGCATGCCGGAGGGGGATTCATGGCAATACTCCCATGGAAAATTACGTAGTGGACGCAGAGTCGGGTTTTAATCCATAAAGGGCATAAATCAACTAACATTCCTAAATTGTTTGGAATAACATGCTTTAAAACATCCAGTGTGTGCATACGATCAGGTATGATGTTGTATCGATCAGGTAGTGCAAGGGTTACGCCCGCTTCACAGACATTGACAGACCAAACTCTCCTTTTAATGCAAGCTGCCCATTTGCACAAGGTTGAATACCAAGCTAGCCATGTCGGGAATGCCGGGACAGTAAAAATACCACACAAGTGACCCCATTCCGGAAAGTTGACACCCTAAGGTATTCGCTGATGGGCATAGTGAGTTCATGGAAGTTTTTATTTTTTGTCACAAGTTAGGGTAAATGGAATTCATATTCCACTAACTTGTGACAAAAAATAAAATTTTACATGAACTCACCATACCCCTCACGGAATACCATGGGGTGTCTACTTTCTAAAATGGGGTCACTTGTGGGGTATTTTTACTGCCCTGGAATTTTAGGGACCCCTAAACGTGAGAAGTGGTTTGGAATCCAAATGCGTAAAAATGTCCTATGAAATCCTAAAGGTACTCATTGGATTTAGGGCCCCTTTGCGCATCTTGGCTGCATAAAAGTGGCACACATGTGGTATCACCGTACTCGGGATAAGTAGGGAACTGTGTTTTGGGGTGTATTTTTACATATACCCATACTGTGTGTGAAAAATATCTCTGTAAATGACAACTTTTTCCATTTTTTTATACAAAGTTGTCAATTTACAGAGATATTTCTCTCAACCAGCATAGGTATATGTAAAAATACACCCCAAAACACATTGCCCTACTTCTCCTGAGTACGGCGATACCACATGTGTGCCACTTTTTTGCAGCAAAGATGCGCAAAGGGGCCCAAATTCCAACGAGTACTTATTGGATTTCACAGGGCATTTTTAGGCATTTGGATTCCAAACTCCTTCTCACGCTTTAGGGGCCCCTAAAATGCCAGAGCAGTAAAAATACCCCAAATGTGACCCCATTTTAGAAAGAAGACAGCCCAAGGTATTCTGTGAGGGGCATGGCGAGTTCATAGAAGATGAATTTGATTTTTTTTGTTTTTTCTCACAAAGTCTGCCTTTCTGCTAACTTGTGACAAAAAGTTCAATCTTTCATGGACTCAATATGCCCTTCAGCAAATACCTTGGGGTGTCTTATTTCCAAAATGGGGTCACATGTGAGGTTTTTGTACTGCCCTGGCATTTGAGGGTCTCCGCAATCATTACATGTATGGCCAGCATTAGGAGTTTCTGCTATTCTCCTTATATGGAGCATACAGGTAATGAGATTTTTTTTCCGTTCAGCCTCTGGGCTGAAAGAAAAAATGAACGACACAGATTTCCTCATTCGCATCGATCGATGTGGATGAAAAAATCTCTGCAAAAAAATATGCAAGAAGAAAAAGAGGGGCCTGGCGATTGCCAGGACATAGGGGCTCGGCCCAAACATCCATACCCACTTCAGCTCCTATGTCCTGGCAAACATGATTTCTCCATTCACATCGATCAATCGATCGTTGTGGAGGAAGACATCTTTGCCAGATTTTTGATACAAAGTGATTGCCAAAGCATATGAACTCCAACACCTCTCCTCAGCTCATATGCCTGGGCAAACGTACCTGTACTGCAGAGGAGAAATCTCGTCTTGCAGCGCCGCATACACCGACTTCACGTGTCTTCTGACAGCAGCGCAATGCTCCTCTCAGAATGCACATAAGTGCTGCAGCGTTTTCGTCGGTTAGTCCGTTGGTCTACCTGGAAAATAAAGGGTGGTTAGGGGGGAAAAAAAAAAAAAAAAAGAATAAACTTGAACGTTACAAACTTTATAAAACCTGAACATAAAACTTTTTTTATCAAACCTGAACATCAAAACTTTTAAAACCTGAACTAACTCAAGATTTTTTTTCTTGCTACCTGTTTAATTTTTTATTTTTTTTAACCATTTCACTCTTTATTTTCCTAGCAGAAACCTCTCCTTTCCCATGGGACAATGTGTAAAGTGTAAATCACACAGAGATGGTGTGAAGTACATTATGCACTTTATCCCAAGTGAAAGGAGAGGTTTCTACCGTTTCACATTTCTACTGTACAACCAGCACCCCTATGTGTTAAGGTCTCTCAAAACCTAGTATCCTGAGAGACCCTAGAGCCTGAGTGGAAAAACTACCTGTGTTGTGCTGTCCCTATGTCCCTAAGTGTACCTGAGTGTGGTACTTCCGGAAACACTCCCCTAGGCATAGGGAAGGGTGGTCAGGACAGTCAGGACAGAAATAGCGGGTGTCACGCCTTATTCCACTCCTGCTACAGACACGACATCTTTTTCGGGGTGGCGGTTGGTTTGAGGTACCAGCAACGACATTGGGGAAATGTCGCTCGTGTAGACGGCTCACTACACTGGTGGTTGGGGCCATGGAACATCCTGGATACAGGAGGTTCTCGATGATCTCTTCCTGAAATTTGAGGAAGGATCCTGTTCTCCCAACCTTACTGTAGAGAACAAAACTATTATATATAGCCAATTGAATTAAATATACAGACACCTTCTTATACCAGCGTCTGGTCCTGCGGGAAAGCAAATATGGGGCCAACTTCTGGTCATTGAAGTCCACCCCTCCCATGAGCAAAGTATAGTCGTGGACCGAGAGGGGCTTTTCAATGACACTGGTTGCCCGTTCAATTTGGACTGTCGTGTCTGCGTGAATGGAGGAGAGCATGTAAACGTCACGCTTGTCTCTCCATTTCACCGCGAGCAGTTCTTCGTTACATAAGCAGCCCTCTCCCCCCTTGCAAGATGGGTGGTAAGGAGCCGTTGGGGGAAGCCCCGGTGACTAGGTCGCACGGTGCCACAGCAGCCAATCTGTTTTAGGAACAAATGCCTGAAGAGGGGCACACCTGTGTAAAAATTGTCCACATAAAGATGGTACCCCTTGCCAAATAAGGGTGACACCAAGTCCCGGACTATCTTCCCACTGCTCCCCAGGTAGTCAGGGCAACCGACCGGCTCCAGGGTCTGATCTTTTCCCTCATAAATCCGAAATTTGTGTGTATAGCCTGTGGCCCTTTCACAGAGCTTATACAATTTGACCCCATACCGGGCGCGCTTGCTTGGGATGTACTGTTTGAAGCCAAGGTGCCCGGTAAAATGTATAAGGGACTCGTCTACGCAGATGTTTTGTGCGGGGTATACAAATCTGCAAATTTCTGGTTGAAGTGGTCTATGAGGGGCCGAATTTTGTGGAGCCCGTCAAAAGCTGGATGGCCTCTGGGACGGGAGGTGGTGTTGTCGCTAAAGTGCAGGAAATGCAGGATGGTCTCAAATCGTGTCCTGGACATGGCAGCAGAGTACATGGGCATGTGATGAATTGGGTTCGTGGACCAATATGACCGCAATTCATGCTTTTTTGTTAAGCCCATGTTGAGGAGAAGGCCCAGAAAAGTTTTAAATTCGGAAACTTGGACTGGTTTCCACCGGAAAGACTGGGCATAAGAGCTTCCCGGGTTGGCGTTTATAAATTGAGTGGCATACCGATTTGTTTCTGCCACGACTAAGTCATAGAGCTCTGCAGTGAAGAACAGTTCAAAAAACCCCAGTGCCGATCCGATCTGAGCTGTCTCCACCCGAACTCCTGACTGGGCGGTGAAAGGGGGAACTAATGGTGCGGCTGAAGATGGGGGCTGCCAATCAGGGTTTTCCAGCACCTTAGGGACTCTAAGGGCTCTATGGGCCTGTCTGCGCGGTGGCTGCGACGGGGGAATTACTTTGTACGGCAGTGCTGGTAGAAGGTCCAGGATGGGCTGCGCTGCTGGTGTATGCCTCACCACGTAATCCGGCAGCGCCAGCCCCACTCTGCTGCCCTTGAAACAGATCCTGCGCTACCTGTGGTCTAGCGACATGGGGCCGGGTACGCCTGGTGCTATCAGGGACCTCAACCTCCTCGTCCGAACTTTGGGTCAGACTGCCACTGCTTTCTACAGGTTCATATTCTGACCCGCTAGATTCGTCAGATGAGGGTTACCATTCCTCATCCGACTGGGTCAAAATCCTGTAGGCCTCTTCAGGAGAATACCCCTTATTTGACATTTGGACGACTAAATTTAGGGGGTATTCCCTGAGACTACCCAAGAAAAAGAGCAAGCCTGTCTTACAAATGGGAGGCTAGCGAAGTACAGGAAGCCGCTGCGATTGATAAAAAAAGATCAAAACTGCGCTTGTGAAGTGATTGTGCAGTGATAAAAAAAAAAAATAATTGTCACTGCGGCGGGGTGGGCGTGGGTGACCGCACGTGTGGGCGACCGATCAGACCTGATCGGGCAAACACTGCGTTTTGGGTGGGGGGAGAACTAAGGTGACACTAATATTATTATAGATCTGACCGTGATCAGTTCTGATCACTTACAGATACTATAAAAGTACAAATGCTGATTAGCGCTACGCTAATCAGCGAATCGGTGACTGAGGTGCGGTGGGATGGGCGCTAACGGAAGCTAACTACCTACCAAAGGGGCCTAAACTAAACCTAACAGTCAAAACTAGTGAAAAAAAAAAGTGACAGTTTACACTGATCACTTTTTTCCCTTTCACTAGTGATTGACAGGTGGTTGAAAGGGGTGATCAATGGGTTAATTGGGGTGATGGCGGGTGTTCAGGGCCTGAAGTGTGGTGCTTGGTGTACTTACAGTAGAGGTGTGCTCTCTCCTGGGTCCAACCGATGAAAAGGACCCAGGAGAGGGCACTGAAGCCATTTAACACATTATATTTATAAATATAATGTGTTAGATGGCTTGCGATTGTTTTTTTTTTAAAAATCATCAGCCTGCCAGCGATGGTCATTGGCTGGCAGGCTGATGACCTCTTCTTGAACTCGTCCTTTAACTTTTCACCGACACGCAGTGTGCATGCGCGGCGGCATCAGCGCGAAATCTCGCATCTCGCGAGATGACGCGCCGATGCGTCCGCCCAGAGGAAGAGGACCGCCCACCGGATGCATCCATGCATTAGGCGGTCCTCAGGTAAATTAATGTTTTTTTCTATGAAATATTATCCAGCCGTCCGATCGCTTTTGGTCTGACCATAATGAAACAACAGCCTTATCATCTGGGGTGTGGCAACATTGCCAACACACTCATAGAGGTGATGATTGCTTCATTGTGATACGCAAGCCCCTTCACCACAACAAGCTAATGATCACGAAGGGGAATTGACACTTGTATGTGCCTTTTTTTTTGTTTTGTTTTTGCACCACAGTGCTGCACCATATGACATAAAAATTAGGCATGTACACATGCCTGAAAAATAATGGCATTGTTGCAACCACTATTGTAGCAGCGGCCGGAAATATTGATGTTTTCCAGGCAGAAAAGTGACTAAAACATTGCGGCTTGAACCCTAGTTGGTGGTGGAGAATTCACGAAAGTCATCCGGTATGCAGACATTAAATACAGCAGCGTGGGGACCATTTTGAGGCCAAGGCATGTAATCAGGCCTTTTGTTAGTCAAACGTATCCCCCACTGTCAGTACCTTCGGGATCCATGCCTCATTCATCTTTATGAGGGTGAGGTAATCAACACTTTTTTGACCGAGGCGACTTCTCTTGTCAGTGATAATGCCTCCTGCTGCACTGAAGGTCCTTTCTGACAGGACACATTTGAAGCAGGCCAGGCCAGAAGTTCTATCGCAAACTGGGATAGCTCAGGCCACAGGTCAAGCCTGCACACCAAGTAGTGAAGGGGTTCATTGCTCCTCAGAGTGTCGATATCTGCTGTTAAGGCGAGGTAGTCTGCTACCTATCGGTCGAGTCGTTCTCTAAGGCTAGATCCCGAAGGGCTGTGGCAATGTGTAGGACTGAAAAAGCTCCGCATGTCCTCCATCAACAACACATCTGTAAATCATCCAGTCCTTGCTGCCGTGGTAGGAGGAGGATTACACTCACCTCTTCCCCTGTTGGATTCCCGTTGTGCTGTGACATCCCCCATATAAGCTGTGTAAAGCATATTTTTTAGTTTGGTTTTGAACTGCTGCATCCTTTCCGAATTTCGGTAATTTGGTAACATTTCTGACACTTTCTTCTTATACCAGGGGTCTAGTAGCGTGGCCACCCAGTACAGGTCGTTCTCCTTCATCCTTTTTATACGAGGGTCCCTCAACAGACATGACAGCATGAAAGACCCCATTTGAACTAGGTTGGATGCAGAGCTACTTATTTCCCATTCCTCGTCCTCACTGATGTCATTGACAGTCTGTTCTTCCCCCCCAGCCACGTACAACACCATGGGTCCCAGATAGGTGACAACAACGAGCACCCTGGGGTGCCTGCTGTGGTTGGTCTTCCTCCTCCTCAAAGCCGCCACATTCCTCCTCTGACTCCTCTTCCTCATACTCCTCTTCCAGCATTGCCGCAGGTCCGGCAAGCGATGATGACAAGGCTGTTTCTGGTGGAGATGGTAACCACAACTCTTCCTCTACCTCTTCACACTCATCAACAGCCTGATCCAGCACTCTTCGCAGGGCACGCTCCAGGAAGAAAACAAATGGGATGAGGTCGCTGATGGTGCTTTCGGTGCGACTGACTAGGTTTGTCACCTCCTCAAAAGGACGCATAAGCCTACAGGCATTGCGCATGAGCGTCCAGTAACGTGGCAAAAAAATTCCCAGCTCCGCAGAGGCTGTCCTAGCACCCCGGTCATACAAATACTCGTTGATGGCTTTTTCTTGTTGGAGCAGGTGGTCGAACATTAGGAGTGTTGAATTCCAATGTGTCGGGCTGTCGCAAATCAAGCGCCTCATTGGCATGTTGTTTCGCTGCTGAATATCGGAAAAGTGCGCCATGGCCGTGTATGAACGCCTTCCTGGCCTGCTTGAGGACGTCCTGTAAGCCTGGGTACTTAGACACAAAGCGTTGTACGATGAGATTCAACACATGTGCCATGCACGACACATGTGACAACTTGCCCAAATTCAATGCCACCAACAAATTTGTTCCGTTGTCACACACCACTTTGCCGATCTCCAGTTGGTGCGGGGTCAGCCACTGATCCACCTGTGCATTCAGGGTGGACAGGAGTACTGGTCCTGTGTGGCTCTCTGCTTTCAGGCAAGTCAACCCCAAGACTGCGTGACACTGTCGTATCCGGGATGTGGAATAGCCCCTGGGGAGCTGGGGGGATTCAGCCAGACGCCACAGCAGAAGAGGACTCAGCCGAGGAGGATATTGAAGAGGATGGAGTAGGAGTAGAGGAGGTGGCAGTAGGTCTGCCTGCAAGTCGTGGCGGTGTCACCAACTCCGCTGCGGAGCCACGCACTCCAAGCTTGTCAGCCGTCAGCAGGTTGACCCAATGCGCAGTGTACGTGATATACCTGCCCTGACCGTGCTTTGCAGACCAGGTATCAGTGGTCAGATGGACCCTTGCCCCAACACTGTATGCCAGAGATGCCATGACTTCCTTTTCAATGACATTGTAGAGGTTTGGGTTTGCCTTTTTTGAACAAAAAATTTTGTCCGTGTACTTTCCACTGTGGTGTCCCAATAGCGACAAATTTTTTGAAGGCCTCAGACTTCACCAGCTGGTATGGTAAAAGCTGGCGGGCTAAGAGTTCCGTCAAGCCAGCTGTCAGTCGCCGGGCAAGGGGGTGATTCTGTGACATTGGCTTCTTACGCTCAAACATGTCCTTGACAGACACCTGACTGTGGGCAGATGAGCGGGGGCAGGGAGGACAGCAGTGGTTGACGTGGCTGAAGATGCTGGACCAGGAGGAGCATGGTGGCTTTGAGTTTGTGTGCTGCCTGTACTCATGTGTTGATCCCATAGGCGTTTGTGATGTGAGATCATGTGCCTTCGCAAAGCAGTTGTACCGAGGTGGGTGTTGGACTTCCCACGACTCAGTTTCTTTTGGCAGAGGTTGCAAATGGCATTGCTGTTATCAGAGGCAGACACACAAAAAAAATGCCACACTGCTGAGCTTTGCAATGACGGCATTCTGGTGGTGGCAACAGCATGCGTTGACTGGCGTGATGTCTGGCTGACCCCGGGTGCCGATACATGCTGTCTGACTGTGCCACTAACTTTTCAGGGTTCAGGGTACGTGGCCTCTGAACACTAGCCATTATTCCAGGGACAGTGGAAATCACAGCAACACGACCACGACGGCCCCTGCGGGGTGGCCTGCCTCTGCCTGTCATTTGTTTTTAGATAAGTGGTACTACGCGTGCTAGGTACTGTGCCACCCGGTATGAGTGGTGGGCACTGGCAGTGGGCACACTACAGTCAGTGGAAGTGGGCCTGACACACACTGGCAGCAGGCAAGCAACTGAAATTCTGCGGTGCAGTGATATATTGGGAAGCCCAGTTTGCCGTGTATTAGTGGCGAAATAAAAATATATTCGCCGTCCAGCATTGCATATATCTGTTGAAAAGGCTGTTGTGTAGAAGTAGAAAAAAATGTGGGCCTAATTGACGTTCTGCGGTGCAATGCTATATTGGGAAGCCCAGTTTTCTTTGTTTTAGTGGCAAAATAAAAATATATTCTCCGTCGGGCATGGCAGAGGGGGTCGCAGCGAGAGGCCTGAGCTCCCGGTGTGATCTAGCTGGTTTGTCTTGACCAGCAACCCAGCGGTTCTTGAATGGTTGACTCGGTCATCCACTTCATCCCAAGTGACATCAGACACCTCCAGCCAATAGTCAGTGGGATCCTCTGACACAACGCTTATGTTGGCATGGCCCGGGAGCAGGCCCTGTGCCTTCAACTGTCCGCAAACTGCCTCTGTCCTTTTCCCTCAGTGCAAGAAGTATTATATTCCCTTGGCTCAGCTCCACATTTCAGCACGGATAAGCTACTAGAGGACAGTCAGCAGCTACTGCCCAGACAAGATCTAGAGGACACATCCGCCGCTTCCGCCACTAGGCGGGCAAGTACTGATGAAGAGAGTGACGGGGAAGCTGGTGTTGCGAGTGGTCCAGTTCCTGACTCAGAGACTGTTCAGGAGGACATCAGTGATGTGAAAACAGTACTCGATGATGATGATGTAGCTGATCGCACTTGGGAGCCGAGTGACGAAGGGGCCTTATCATCATAGGGAAAAGAAAGTGGTATCTTGCCCGTGAACCAGTGGTGGAGACAGCAAGTCGCTAGCGTGGCTGGAAGTCAGCAGGGTGGCAGCAGTGGGAGGTCGGGAGTGAAACGTGCCCGGGGTAGACCACCTGTTTCGCAGGAGCCTACCTGCCCGGGAAGTAGCAGTGCACGGTTCACAGAGGCAGCGGTGGTAGCTGTCAGTCAGTGCGGAGTGTTGGGGGTAAAATCACCTACTCAGCGGTGTGGCAGATTTTTGTTAAGCTGCCGGAGGAGGTGAACATGGCTATATATAGAATATGTGGGCAGAAGGAGAAGCGTGGCCAGGGGGCCAATGTTGGCACCACGGCCCTGCGTCAAAATATGCAGCATCACCATAAAGTGGCCTGGGAGAACCGTGGCTCTGATCTGGTAGTCCAGCCTGCCGCAGCAACCGTGGCACGCACCCGGTTTCAGGCAGTCAGGGATCCACCACCTCAGCCTAAGGGAGCTGTCTGTCCTTCCCATCATCTGCTAGTCCTGATGATCCTTCTCCTCCTACTCCTTGTCAGTCAATCCGTCAGCAATCAATCACCGAAGCGATTTCCAAAAGACAACAGTATGTGTGCATTCACCCAATGGCGCAGAAGCTGAACGTGCACTTGTCCAAGTTGCTGATGCTGCAGTCCCTCCCTTTCCAAGTGGTGGACTCTGCACCTTTCAGAGAACTGATGGCTTGTGCCGAGCCAAGGTGGAGAGTCCCAAGCTGTCGTTTCTTTGCCAAAAACGCAGTTCCAGCCCTGCAAACACATGTAGAACAGAAGGTGGGCCAGTCCTTGAGCCTATCTGTGTCTGCCAAAGTGCACGGCAGCGCCAACATGTGGAGCTGTAACTACGGGCAGGGACAATACATGTCCTTAACGGCCCACTGGGTGAATGTGGTTCCTGCACAGCCACACCAGCAACTTGGCCACGTTGCCACGCCGTTGGTCCTGTGACAATGTCTGCATCTGCCTCCTCATTCTTCACCGTGTCCTCAGCCCCCACTGCAGGGACAATTCACAGGGGCCATCCAGAATACCACATGTTCAAGGCAAGGCGGTGTCACGCTGTTCTGCCACTCGTTTCCCTGGGCGAATGGAGTCACACAGGGGAGGAACTGCTCTGTGTCCTTCATCAAGAAAATGAATCCTGGCTTTCTCTGCGACAACTCAAAATCGGAACCATGGTGACCGACAACGGGAAGAACTGTGCTGCGTCAAGGAGGGCAGAGCAATGCACCCTGCATGGCACACATGTTCAATCTGGTTGTCAAGTGGTTCCTGAAGTCGTCCACCCATCTGCAAAACAACCTAAAAATGGCCAGGAAACGTTGCATGCACTTCAGCCACTCATACACCGCAAAGCACACCCTCCTTGAGCTGCAGCGGCAGCATTGAACCCCTCAACATAGGCTGATATGTGACGTTTCCACCTGGAATTCCACCCTCCATATGTTAGACCGACTATACGAACAGAGAAAGGCCATATATAATTTCTAAATGATTTGCGGACAGGAGTACTCCCCTGTGTAACTTTGATGTCAGCCAGTGGCAGATCATGCGTGACATCTGCCGTTTGCTCAGGCCCTTTGAGGATGCCAGGTTATTTGTCAGTCGCCAGAACTACTGGATGAACAATGTCATTCCACGGCTTCATGTCCTAGAACAGATGCTGGTAAATCTGGCTGGTCAGGGGACTGGAGATGTTGAGCCTAGATCTCATGGCCACATGAGCCCTGTGGGGGCTGAACTGGAGGAGGAGTAGGACATTTGAGCTCAAGCAATGTGTAGTGAAACGGTTGGTTTTTCTACACAGGTGACAGGAGAGGAGGAGCAGGAAGAGCAGGACCAACCAGAGGAGCTAAATGGCGATGTGGAAGATGAGGCAGAGGACCCAGACACACCTTGGCAGTATGCAGTGCAGATGGAGGCAGGGAGTCCCTCCGAGCACTTGCACAAATTGCTCGATGCATGCTCACTTGCTAGCGTAGTGACAGCCGAATGTCACCATTTGGCAGAGGGATGACCTCTGGCTTTCCGCTTTGTTGGACCCTCGCTAGCGGTCTAAAATGCGCTCACTTTATTTACACCCGCTGAGAGGGAGGACAAACTGAACTATTATAGAGACACCCAATGTAGTCAGTTTGCAGCTGCCTTTCTGAGCCATTGTCCATCCTCTCGCAGGTCCATCCTCTCGCTCTCTGCGCTCACGTTCCACTGCCATGGCTACTGGGGAGGGGTGGGGTGGCAAGAGCAGTACCAGCTCTATCAGCAGCAGCCTGAGTCCAGATAGTGAAGAAAGTACTCACTAGCAGCAGCAGCTAGACCTGGAGCAGGACCTGAACCAGCAGGTGGTGGCATACTTGGACAGTGCCCTGCCACTCCACATTGAAGATCAACTGGACTATTCAGTAGCCAAACTGGATTTGTGGCCGCAAACAGAGTTTTCCCTGGAAAGCTGTGGCATCGGAGCGGGTGTTTAGTGCACTGGGGGGCATTGTTACCCCAAGAAGAACTCGCCTATCCACACGAAATGTGGAGAGACTGACATTTGTCAAGATGAATCAGGTGTGGATCAGCCAGGATTTCCACCCACCAATGCCTGATGCATCAGATTAGATCACCCATGCTGCCTCACCCAAACCTTGACAAAAGAGACCTGTTTCTTCTGGCTACCTGCCTCAGCAACTATTATGATGCTGGCACCTGCCTGATGCCACACATCTGTTGCTAAGTGCTCCTTCTTATACCCACCATCAAAAGGGGGTACTGTTATTGCCACCCTCCTCCACACTCTATGGCCTCCTCCTTATGCAGCTGCTGCCGCCACCTTCACACTGTATCATTGTGCCACTCTGTGGCCTCTTCATGAGGCTGGCAGTTCCAGACTCTGTCATTGTGCTGCTCTATGGCCTTCTGATGCTTCTGCTACCTCCAGAATATGTCATTATGCCAATCTGTGACCTACTGATGCTGCCACCACCTCCAGACTCTGTAATTGTGCCACTTTGTGACCTCCTGATGCTGCGGCAACCTCCAGACTCTGTCATTGTGCCACCCTGTGGCCTCCTCCTGATGCTGCTGCCGCCACCCCCAGGCTCTGTCATTGTGCCACCCTGTGGCCTCCTCCTGATGCTGCTGCAACCACCTCCAGACTCTGTCATTGTGCCACTCTTTGAAATTCTGATGCTGCTGACACCTCCAAACTCTGTCATTGTGTCATTCTGTGGTCCCCTGATGCTGCCACCACCTCCAAACTCTGTCATTGTGCCACTCTGTGGTCTCCTGATGCTGCTGCCACCTCCAGTTTCTGTTATTGTGCCAGTCTGTGACCTCCTGATGCTGCTGACACCTCCAAACTCTGTCATTGTTACACCCTGTGGCCTCCTCTTGATGCTGCTGCTGCCACCTCCAGAATCTGTCATTGAGCCACTCTGTGGTGTTCTGATGCTACTGCCACCTCCAGACTCTGTCATTGTGCCACTCTGTGAACTACTGATGCTGCCGCCTCCTCCAGATTCAGTCATTGTGCCACTCTGTGGCCTCCTGATGTTCCTGCTCTCAACTCCATACTCTGTCGCTGTGCCACCCTGTGGCCTGCTCCTAATGCTACTGCCACCAACTCCAGACTCTGTAATTTTGCCACTTTGTGATCTCCTGATGTTGCTGCCACCTCCAGACTCTGTCACTGTGCCACTCTGTGGCCTCCTCATGCTGCTGCCACCTCCAGACTGTCATTGATGGATCCCGGTGTCGCAGACAATCAAGTCCAACATCTTGTCAGAGAGTTTGGACATACATGTCACCTGTGACTATATAAAAGGCAAAGGCTATAAAAAGTGCAAAGGTCTAGCGGGATAATCATCTAAGGATCGTTGGACCCCACACATGTGGTGTAGGGTCCCCGGTCAATTTTCTCAGTGGGGATCAAACTGCATAACAGCCAGAGCACCACACAGCAAGATGCTCCTCCCAATAGATGTTAAAGGACCACACTATAAAGATAGTAACATAGGCCCACATGGACCCTTGAATGAAACTTAGGTGAATGTAATATCTGCACTACGCCTCCACCCCCATTTACTTCAACAGCATAGGAAAAAAAAAAAATTAGGTAATCACAGAAATATCCCTACGCACAATGTATACAAATATGCCACATATAAACAAAGCTCTAGTAGTCAAATTTGGACCAGTGATCTTGATAGGCTGTATATGATCACATGCTGGTCGGACCACCCCCTCAACCTCCACTTGCCGACTAAAAGAAAAAAATATATTAAAGAAATAAATTAGTATATAATATAAGGAGCACTTAGAAAAAGGGATAAGGGAGAAGAAGAAAATTGAATGCCTCCAAGGGGTGTTGGGGAGGGAAGGGGGGGGGGGGGTTGGGGAGAAAAAAGGGGGAAAAGGAGGGACATGGGGTTAGTTTAGAATCCACGGTCTGTATTCAACATTTAACCCATAAGGCTTCAATGTATTTAATTCAGTAATCCAATATAATTCCAGTTTTTTCAATAGCAGGTTTCTATGACAAAAGTCAAGTCGCAAGTAAAAAAATGTCTAATCTTGTACCTCCCAGAGGTGGAAGGATGTATGAATGTGTCCCGCTTTGCAAATGTATCTGCAATTGACGCACTTGAGACAGGGGAAACATCCCATCTTTTGCACCCATAGGAAGCTCTGTGTATTTTTCTTTTGTGAACCAACATCAGTATGTACCACTTTATCCCTTATGTTGCTCAGTCTCCTGTATGATAGTAAAGGGGGAGCTTGAAGTTCCTTAATATTAGTATACTCACTTCTGAGGACCGCCCAATGTTTAATGATAATGTCTCTGATTTGATGACTATCCTCTGTGTATGTAGTAATCAATGGGATCCTATGGGGGGGACACCTTCTTATGTTTCTTGTCCAATAAGTCAGTTGTATCATGAGTGTAAACAGTGGCTAAATTTGAATTAAGAATGGTGTCCGGAAAACCTATTATTTAAAGGGATTTTTTCATCTTATTCAATGTTCTGTCCAACTGTTGTTCATCACTTACTATTCGCCTCGCCCGTATAAACTGGCTAAGGGGAGTGATCTAACCATTGCTCGAGGGTGAGAGCTGTTAAACCTTAAAAGTGTGTTTTTATCCGTAGGTTTGGCATGTACATCTGTATCAAAATGACCCTCACGAATTGTGATACTGACATTCAGAAAGCTGATAGCTTCACTGAAATAATTCAGAGTGAATTTGATATCATCATCAATGGTATTGAGAAAAGTGTGAAATGCAAGTAATTGTACTTCAGTGCCTGTCCAGAGTACAAAAACGTCATCTATGTATCGCCACCACCTCAACGCATGTGTGAAGTGGGCGATACATAGATGAACGTGTCCTCAAGGTATGTGACTGCCATATTAGCATAAGTTGGGGTCACATTCAACCCCATAGTGGTCCCTTGTAACTGCAAATAAAAATGATCCCCAAACAGAAAGTAGTTAGATGGCAATACAAGATGCAAGAATGTCAAGATGAAATCTTGACAACCCAGTGTCAAGTCAGAGCCTCCGAGGGCTTTCTTGACCACATCAATTACAAATTCATGTCTAATGGAAGTGAACAGGCTGGTGACATCAAAAGAGGCCATGACGATATTAGGTGGAATGTCAATACCATGTAGTTTTTTTAGAAAGTCAGTACTGTCAAGTATGTATGATCTAGCTGATGTAGCAAAATCGTGTAGTACTTTATCAAGAAAGATGGATATATTGCTCAGTAGTGATCCTGTAGTGATAATTGGTCTACCCGGCGGGTTGATCAAATCCTTATGGATTTTTGGAAGTAAATACAACATAGGTGTGATGGGGTATTTCACAGTGAGGAAATCCCTAAGTTTATCATCAATGAAGCCAGCCTGTACACCTTCACATAATACACGACTGATGTTTCTCTCAATATCCCATCTGGGATCACCGCATAATTGTTGGTACACTATCTTGTCATTAAACTGACAATAGGCCTCAGCCATATATTGAGTCATGTCCATGACATGGACAGCACCACCCTTGTCGGCAGACTTGATGGTGATGTCGCGGTGATGGGCAAGCTCATTAAGTGTACGCCACTCCAACAGTGACATGTTGGGATGGCGGAAATTTTCAACAGGCATATTTTTTTGTATATGTACATCACATAATACAGATTCAACAAACAATTCAATCGCAGGAGAGGAAACTGGAGGAATAAAATCACTTTTGATATACAAATCATAATCCCGAAGGTTCAGCTCTGAAGTCCTGAGACTATTTGAACCCTTGGGATGTGTGGAGAACCAGGCATTAAGCTTGATCCGCCGATTTATGACACTTTATGAATTTCGTCCGCATTAGAGTCTTTGGACATTTGTATATTATAAATTTATTTTATGTATGTCTTCACTGTATTTATTATACCCGCATACTAAAGCTTTGTATGTATACCTATGGATTTTTTATGTTTTTCAAACTGTTTTACATTAATTACCTTTGTTGATTGATTGATTTGTGGGTAAGTATATATGCCTCTATATGTGAGCACCATTTTGTTATCACTATTTGCTTGAGAAAGATCTCAATGAGTGGATTGAAACGTTGCTGTACGTCTGGTGAATACATTTTTTTTACTTTTGCTACTTCTGGATGTGGAATTTATAATTTTTGTAAGTAAGGTGGATGGATGGCCCCCACAGCTGCTAGCACTATATATATATATATATATATATATATTGTAAGAGGGTGCAAGGTGTTGTTTTTGATAGCAGGTACGTGTCACCGAGGTTGCTGGCCTCGGTGAGGTAAGAGCCGGGGTTTTTGGTCTGCAGCAGCTAGTGCTGCTCTGTTAAATAGCATGGCTGCAAAGCCGATCCGGGCCGGCTCTTACCGGGAGCAGCTAAAGTGTAGGGTGGGTGGCTGCTCCCCACGGTCCAGTCCATGTTTTGGGGCTGGGTATAAAACGCAGCCAGCAGCTGTGTCTGGGGGTGTGTGATTATCCTGGAGCCTGCAAACAGGGCTGAGGAATTCTCTGTCCTGGAGAAAGGAGCTCAGCAAGGTGGTGTTGCCCTGCGACCTGAAGGTGGAATCGCCTGCGGCTGAGCCGACTGCTAGGTGTGAACCCGCACCTAAACCACCCAAGGTGACTGGACCGTGTGTTGGCCTGTTTTTGGTTTTTCCACATGATTTCTGTTGTGTATGAACTGTCACCCAGAGACTGTTTTCATTTCTGGTGTGCAAGTGTGAATAAAACACTGTTTGATGCACAATCTGGACTCCTTGTTTTGCCTCTAAACTGCACCCGCACCGCTGTCTACCAGAGCGACTCCCCACATTTGGTGTCGGATGCGGGCATGCGCAGTGAGGCTGGCGTGAACGCCGAACTTTGTTTTTGCTGGGCAAAAGTGAATGTCCTATATTAAGCCGGCAAAGTTGCAGCCTGTGATCCCCGACAAAATGGAGGCGGCTGTGAAAGCCCTCATAGAGGCTAACGTGCAGCAGCGGGAGACCAACCAGCTACTGCTACAGCACGTGATGGCGTTGCAAGCGGCAGGAGCGTCCCACCGCGTCCACGATGCCCGGAAAGCTGTCCGTACCGCGATCCCTAAGATGACCCCCTCGGATGATGTTGAGACCTATCTGGCGGTGTTCGAGAAGGTGGCCGTGAGGGAGAAATTACCCGAGAACAGTGGGCAGAGGTCATCGCTCCGTTCCTGGCGTCTGGACCCCAGCAAGTATTTTTGACCTCCCAGGTGACCAAGCAGCTGACTACCCGACTGTGAAAGGTGAGATCCTGGCAAGACTGGGGGTGAATGTTTTGGTCCGGGCCCAGCGGGTGCATCAGTGGGAGTTTAACCCGGCTGAACCCGCCCGGCCACAATACTATGACTTGCTACAACGGTTGCAAAAATGGCTGCAGCCAGACATACTGACTCCCACTGCTATGCTCGACCGTCTGTTAGCCGATGTCTTCTGGAGGGCTTTGCCTTACCCTCTCCAGCACTGGATCGGCCAGGTATCGCCCACCAATGCCCTGGAGATGGTCGACCTGGTGGAGCGGTACGAGGCCACCAGAAACCTGCAGGGAGTCTTGCTGGGAAGGGGTCAGTTAAACCCCGGAGGCCTCTGCCCCAGTTCCAACGTCCGGCGACAGAGCGGCCTGCACGGAATATACCCCCTGCGAGCCCGCCTCCCGTGGTATGCTGGAGGTGTCAGGAGCCCGGCCACATCAGGGCCGACTGTCCGCGTCGGGATGAGCTGATGGAGGTGAACTACGGGGGTCGCCACTCCTTGTATGCACGGAAGCTGTGCGCAACTGGCACCCGTGAGGTACAAGACCATAACCACCTGTGTCAGGTAGAGGTGGGAGATTCGCTGGCGGTGGCTCTGCTGGACTCCGGGAGTTTAGTCTCCTGGTAAGGGCTGCCCTGGTACGGCCTGCGGAGTATACTGGCCGTAAAGTCGGGGTCCTGTGCATCCACGGAGACCTGAAAGACTATCCCACTGCACTAGTGACTTTGTCCACAGCGGCTGGTAGGTGGACCCACGAGGTGGCTGTCGCTACTACACTCCCACACGAACTAATACTTGGGAGGGACTTCCCGGTTTTCCGGCGCTGTGGCCGGCAATAAAGGTATCTGAGGGACCCGAGACAGGGGTGACCCTAGCAGAGTGGCCTGATACCGCTGGAAGGCCAGAACCCTGGGAGCCCGAGTCTGAAGGGCCGGCGGTAGGGGTGACCACTGCTCCGGCGGTAGAGGGGAAACAACCCCACTGAGTGTAATGGTGGGAGACACGGAGGACTTGCCACCGGGACCTGAGTTGGCAGACCTCAATGTCTCCGGGGAAAATTTTGGGACCGCACAACACCGGGACCAAACCCTAACCAGGGCCTGGGAGAATGTGCTGCAAATTGATGGTAAACCCCAGAAACCAGGGGCTGAATTAATGTTCCCACGATTTATTGTTCTACAGGATATGTTGTATCGGGTGAACCAAGTCCGAGGTGAACCTGTTGAACAGTTGGTGGTGCCCACAGCGTATCGCAAGCTTATCATGGAGCTTGCCCACCAACATGTTCTTGGGGGACACCTGGGGTGGCAGAAAACCCAGGACCGCATACTGCAGCGGTTTTATTGGCCCGGTGTGTTCAAGGAGGTAGAAGATTATTGTAAGTCCTGTCCAACCTGTCAGATAACTAGCCCCAGCCTCATTTCCGTAGTCCTCTGGTACCTCTGCCAATTATTGAAGTACCGCTTGAGCGAATCGCTATGGATTTAATTGGGCCTGTACCAAAGTCTGCCAGGGGCCACCAACACATTCTGGTAGTTCTCGACTATGCCACTCGGTATCCGGAGGCGGTGCCTCTGCGACATACCTCAGCTAAGCTCATTGCCAAAGAGTTAATGGAGATGTTTTCCCGTGTGGGCCTGCCAAAAGAGGTTCTGACAGACCAAGGGACCCCTTTTATGTCCAAAGTAATGAAGGAACTGTGTAAATTGTTGCGTATAAAGCAGTTACGGACGTCCGTTTACCATCCGCAAACAGACGGTCTTGTTGAGAGGTTTAACCAAACTCTAAAAATATGTTAAAAAGGGTGGTGTCTAGAGATGGGAAGGACTGGGACCTGCTTCTGCCCTATCTCATGTTCGCAGTGCGAGAGGTACCCCAGGCCTCTACTGGGTTCTCGCCCTTCGAACTGCTTTATGGCAGACACCCTCGGGGCCTGTTGGATATCGCCAAGGAAGCATGGGAACAACAGCCTGTCCCCCACAAAAGTGTCATTGAGTATGTCACCCAGATGCAGGAACGGATAGAAAGGGTGTTGCCGCTGGTCCGGGAGCATATGGAGGCAGCGCAACAAGCCCAGAGTAGGGTGTATAATCGTCAGGCTCGGGTACGGGGCTTCCATCCGGGAGATCGGGTTTTGGTTCTGGTACCCACCCTTGACAGCAAGTTCCTAGCTAGGTGGCAGGGCCCCTATGAGGTGATCGAGAAAGTAGGGAAGTAAATTACAAAGTACACCAGCCAGGCGGCGCAAGCCGAGCAGGTGTACCACGTGAATTTACTTAAGCCGTGGAAAGATAGGGACACAGCCGACGACCACAGCCCCGGCCAGGGCTTCTAGGTGAAAAGGGTCCAGCCCCACAGTTCGAAGCCTGTGAAGCAGTAACCACGGTAAAATTGCAGACAGCCTGTCTTCCAAACAAGTTCAGGAAGTCAGGGAGTTCATCAGTCGGAACACGGATGTGTTCTCGGACCTCCCTGGCCGCACGCCTCTCATCCAACATGACATCGTCACTGAGCCTCAGGCCAAGATCCGGTTAAAACCATACCGGTACCCGAGGCTCGGCGACGGGCCATCGCGGAGGAAGTACAGTTAATGTTGAAGCTCGATGTCATTGAGGAGTCGAAAAGTGAGTGGGCCAGTCCCATAGTCCTAATACCCAAGCCGGATGGGACGTTGCGGTTCTGCAACGACTTTCGCAAGTTAAATGAAGTATCCAAGTTTGACGCGTATCCCATGCCCCGAGTAGACGAGCTGGTTGAAAGTTTAGGACAAGCCCGTTATTTTTCTGTGCTGGACCTCACTAAAGGGTACTGGCAGGTACCCTTAACGGAGTCGGCTAAGGAAAAACCGCATTTGTTACCCGCAGGGCCTGTATCACTACAAGGTGTTACCCTTTGGCCTGCATGGCGCCCCGCCACTTTCCAAAGGTTAATGGACATAGTGCTGCGACCACATCGTCGGTACGCCTCGGCCTACTTAGATGATGTAGTCATCCACAGCACCGACTGGGAAAGCCATTTACCCAAGGTGCAGGCGGTAGTGGATGCCCTGAGGAAAGCCGGACTGACCGCTAACCCAAAGAAGTGCTCCATAGGGTTAGAGGAGACAAAATATCTGGGATATGTAATTGGGCGGGAGTCATCAAACCTCAGGTAACCAAGGTAGAGGCCATTCGTAACTGGCCCCGACCGGTCACCACCAGGCAGGTAAAGTCGTTCCTGGGGATTGTAGGTTACTACATGAGGTTTGTGCCCCACTTTGCCACAATAGCAGCGCCGTTGACAGACCTGTTGAAGGGGCGAAAGTCTGGGAGGGTTAGCTGGAGTGAGAAGGCGGAGGAGGCTTTCGCCGCGTTGAAGTCGGCCCTGTGTGGGTCCCCGGTTTTGGTGACACCCGACTTCAACAAGGAGTTTGTCGTACAGACCGACGCCTCGGAGGTAGGCCTCGGTGCGGTACTGTCTCAGGAGGTCAACGGGGAAGAACATCCCGTTGTCTTCCTGAGCCGTAAGCTCAATCCCGCCGAGTCCAGATATAGTATAGTGGAGAGGAGTGCCTGGCTATCAAGTGGGCACTCGAAAGTCTCCGCTACTACCTGTTAGGAGGAGGTTCCGTCTGGTGACCGACCATTCCCCCTCAAATGGATGAGTCAGGCCAAGGAGAGGAATGCTCGGGTCACCAGGTGGTTCCTATCTCTTCAGAATTTCAAATTCTTCGTGGAACACAGGGCAGGCCGCTTGCAGGGCAACGCAGATGCCCTGTCCCGCGTCCACTGCCTCACGTGTGTTCACCCCTCAGGGTTGAACAAAGGGGTGTGTAAGAGGGTGCAAGGTGTTGTTTTTGATAGCAGGTACGTGTCACCGAGGCTGCTGGCCTCGGTGAGGTAAGAGCCGGGGTTTTGGTCTGCAGCAGCTAGTGCTGCTCTGTTAAATAGCATGGCTGCAAAGCCGATCCGGGCCGGCTCTTACCGGGAGCAGCTAAAGTGTAGGGTGGGTGGCTGCTCCCACGGTCCAGTCCATGTTTTGGGGCTGGGTATAAAACGCAGCCAGCAGCTGTGTCTGGGGGTGTGTGATTATCCTGGAGCCTGCAAACAGGGCTGAGGAATTCTCTGTCCTGGAGGAAGGAGCTCAGCAAGGTGGTGTTGCCCTGCGACCTGAAGGTGGAATCGCCTGCGGCTGAGCCGACTGCTAGGTGTGAACCCGCACCTAAACCACCCAAGGTGACTGGACCGTGTGTTGGCCTGTTTTTGGTTTTTCCACATGATTTCTGTTGTGTATGAACTGTCACCAAGAGACTGTTTTCATTTCTGGTGTGCAAGTGTGAATAAAACACTGTTTGATGCACAATCTGGACTCCTTGTTTTGCCTCTAAACTGCACCCGCACCGCTGTCTACCAGAGCGACTCCCCACAATATATATATATATATATATATATATATATATACTGTATAAGAATGAATTTCTGTTTGTTGTCTGCCTATGCAAGGCCAAACTACTGCTGGACCAATGTGCACCAAATTTGGCCATAGGTACATCGGGTGTCTGGGATGGTTTTCATAAATGCATTAGCTCTCTAGGATGTACTGTTTTTTAATTATTCCACAAAAATTAAAATATGGCACCATCATATGACCCATATTAGCCAATAGAAGCTTGTAGGTCTTTCACTCATATCCCAATATGATATTCCTACAGTTTTACAACAGGTTTCCATAACAATTAATTTTTTTCACTGTTAAGGGGGTGGTCATTGGAGTTTACTGTTAAGGGACGAGGTGCTGTGTAAGTCACTGTTAAGGGAACAAGGTACTGTTAATTATAGATGTCCTGAACTATTCACCGGCGAACAGTTCCCGGTGAACATCGCATGTGCAATGTTCGGTCCGCCCCCAATACATCATCATTGAGCAAACTTTGACTCTGTACCTCACAGTCAGCAGACACATTCCAGCCAATCAGCATACCCTCCCTCCCAGACCCTCCCACCTCCTATCAAAAAGCAAGGACAGCATCCATCTTGGATTCATTCTGAAGCTGCAGTGTTAGTTAGAGCAGGGAGAGTGCTGCTGCTACTGAATTAATATAGGGAAAGCGTTAGCTAGGCCAGTGTTCTGTGTCCACTCCAGTCATCACAGACTCATCTGCTGTAAAGACAGCGTCCTGACAGCACCCCAAAAAGCCCTTTTTAGGGCTAGTACATCACTCTGCTTTATGTATATATATATAAAAAAAGAAAACGAACAGCACTCCACCAAGATTAAGTGAATTATTTATTTACCCATATGGTGCAAAAAAAACGCGACGTTTCAGCTCTACATTAGAGCCTTTCTCAAGCATAAAACACTGGTGAATACTGAAGATATATATAGGCAAATTCAACCAATCACAAAAGAGCAATTAATCACAGGTGAGAGTTAATTAATGTGTCAACAAACTTCATACTATCTATGCTCATACAAATAAAGTGCATAGTGCATAATCATATGAAAAACAACAATGAATCACTATATAAGTACATGATGCATTAGAATTGCTCTTTTGTAAATTTAAAAGTGAATCTGAGGAGGTCAAACGTTCAAAGTGGAACAGAGACATGGACGATTACAAAAAGGGCCGTATTTATGTCTGGCAATTTGATCATTTTAGCGCCCCACAAAATGATGGGAGAAGAAGGAAAAGAACACCACAACCATCCTCTGTTGCCTCACCTTTTTTAGGATAGAGACCGACTCCATCAAAAAACGACATCGAACCAGATGGGGTGGCAGGCGATACAGAAGGAACAGGCCGTCCACGTGTCAACAAGACCCGGTCACAGAACAAAGTTCAACCATTAAAGAAAAAATTACTGTGATCAACTTATCTTCCACCGCGCTAACAACTGCACAAGTGAGTGTACTCTCTAAGGGTTTGTCCTTTTGCCCTACTGCACATATGGACTGGTTTCAGTTTGATTGTGATTTAGCTGCTTTTTTTCGGTCCATTAAATTGAAAGTATTGTTTCAGGGAAAAACACAAACCAAGGGCCCGCAGGACAGTGAAATCACACTGCGCTCCCTTTGTCTGTCTAATCCCAGTCATTTTTCACCTGTAATTAATGAACCTGCTGTGGAGACTTTTATTGCTGCAGTCAAATCTGATATATCTAAATATAAGGAAATAGCTGAATATAATTTTAAACATCCCAATTGTACTACAGAGGAGATTGCAGCATTGAAACAACTACGGGAGAATTCTTCCATAACGATTAAACCCGCTGATAAAGGGGGAGCGGTGGTGATTCTTGATACTCACAAATATGTAGCAGAAATAATGAGACAGTTTGCTGACAATGAAGTATATAAAATCTTGAATTTTGACCCTAAGTTCCAGATAGCTCGTATTATCCAACAATGCTTAATTGATGCAAAGACGGCTGGAATGATCGATGAGGATCTGTGCCAGTACCTTACGGTCGCACATCCGGTGACTCCGGTCATCTATGTGCTACCGAAGGTGCACAAGTCCTTAACGGACCCTCCTGGACGTCCGATTGTTGCAGGTTCAGACTCAATTTTTTGCAGGATAGCAATTTTCTTGGATAAGATATTGCGTTCTTTTGCTGTAGGTGCCTCCTCCTATATACGTGACACTACGGATTTTTTGAACAAACTTGACAGTATTAATGTACATGATGAACACCAGATTATATTAGCGTCTTTTGACGTTGTTTGATTATACACTTCGATTAATCATTTAGGTGTTAGAGCGATTAGACAAATGCTTGAGCTATCTTCTTTGTCTACTCCTGCTTGCCTGTTCGTTATTTCCTTACTGGAAATCATCTTGAAAGAAAATTATTTTCTTTTCCGAGACACCTTCTATAAACAAGTCCGTGGCGTGGCGATGGGCTCTAATGCCGCGCCCACTTATGCTAATATATTTATGAGAGCCTTTGAGGAGGATGTCGTCTATGTTTCCCACCACTTCGGACATGTTCTGCGGTGGTGGCGTTACATAGACGACATCTTCCTCATTTGGACGGGTACCGTCCCTGAACTGATTGACTTCCAAATGTCTTTAAATGCTGTAAACAAGGATTTACAATTCTCCCTGGTATATTCTTTGGAAAGCATTCAATTTTTGGACACTACGGTGAGACTTCATGAGGGCAAAATATACACTTCACTTCATGTGAAACCCACAGACCGTAATACTTTATTAAGGTTTGAAAGTAGCCACCCGCATCATATGGTAAAACACCTTCCGTACTCACAATTCTTAAGGGCTAAACGCATCACAACCAGTCCTGATGAATTAGAAAAAACTCTAGACAGCATGGTTGGGAAGTTCCTTGATAGGGGCTATACCAAACAATTGCTGTCAAATCAAAAAAATGAGGTACTTAAACTTGAGAGGAAGCAATTGTTGGTAAATAAGGCAACAGGTACTAAAACACAAACAAGAATTCCATTTGTATCCACCTACAATGAATACAGTGGAAAAATCAAATCCATCGTTAGACGGCACTGGAGTATACTTTCCTCGGTACTTAAAACCGAGGCCTTCTGTTCTCCACCTATGTTTGCATATCGCAGATCGAGGTCAGACAGGAACGACAAGATTTACCGGTCCCAAAACATTTTTCTAGATTAGATCATACGGAGAGGGATCTTAGGTGCTGGATCATAGATCATATCCCTAATCCACGAAGAGGAGGTAATAGGTCCCTTCTATTAAAAAAGAGGGAACAATATTGGATTTATACCCTGAATAGTGTCAGACCTTTTGGACTAAATGTGGAATACAACCCTGGTTGGTACTCTTGAATGTGTCCCCGTTGATGGAACGGTCAGCCGTGCAGTATCCCCTGTTTTTTGTGTAAAACAATTGACTGGTTATATAAATATGGTTATTTGTTATATTGATCTAATTTTGTTCTCTATTCTCTATTGCAGTTACTGTGGGATGAATATACGGGATCTGGAGAAGATACTACACATACCCTAATGTGAAGAATAATACGAATGTCAGCAACCTTGACAACAGAAATTATTTTTTTATTTTAGAAAGTGTTTTTTTTTTCCGGTGTCCGTTGCATGCATTACAAGTTATGGTGAATTGTGTCTGTGGCTGGAAGTATTCACTTAGGAGATCCCTTATTGAGGGTAATTGTAGTGCCGGCGGATTTTGACCACACACATGGACAACAACTGACATTGATATGCCTTTTGTTGTTATGTATATATGTGGCCTTATACGGGGTTTCATGTGCCTGACGGTTCATGTCCCCTTATACCGCTTCTGGCACCTTTCCCTCATGTGTATTGCTTTTACTTATCGTTGCCCATACTTCCGATGGCCGCATGACATGCATAAGGTTCTGCACGCATGCGCTGACGACCCGGTAACATTTCCATTACCCAAGATGGTTGCGCTTGGCTCTGTTGTGCCACTGCGCATGTCTTGGCATAGTGTCATAGTGTAGATAACATCCTCTGGCAATGATGATGAATAATGAAGGTGTGTGGCCCAGTCAGGCAGCATTACACACATGGACGTACGGTGTGATGATGATAACGTTGTATCCGCTGCTGCTTCCTTTGCTGAGCTGTCAGATACAAGTGAAGCGGTTGATGATGACGATGTGTCCGTGGATGTTACGTGGGTGCCCGCTCGAAGAGAAGAAGAGCAGGGGGAAAGTTCAGATGGGGAGACAGAGAGGAGGAGGAGACGAGTTGGAAGCAGGGGGAGGTCGTCGCAAGAAACTAGTGGCACAGTCAGACAGCATGTATCGGCACCCAGGGTCAGCCAGACAGCACGCAAATCAACGCATGCTGTTGCCACCAGCATCATTGCAAAGCTCAGCAGTGTGGCATTTTTTTTTGTGTGTCTGCCTCTGATAACAGCGATGCATTTTCAAACTGTGCCAAAAGAAAGTTGAGTGAGTTGTGGGAAGTCCAACACCCACCTAGATACAACTGCTTTGCGAAGGCACATGATCTCACATCACAAACGACTATGGGATCAACCCATTAGTACAATCAGCACACAAACTCAAAGCCACCATCCTCCTCCTGATCCAGCATCTTTAGCCACGTCAACCACTGCTGTCCTCTTTGCCCCCTCTCAACCACCCGCCACACCGCCTCTCACCTTCAGCAGTTCCTGCTCATCTGCCCACAGTCAGGTGTCTTTCAAGGAAATGTTTGAGCGTAAGAAGCCAATGTCACAGAGTCACCCCCTTGCCCGGCGTCACACCGGACCAGCAATTCCTGTCTACCCTGAACGCACAGGTGGATCAGTTGCTGACCCCGCACCAACTGGAGATCGGCAAAGTGGTGTGTGACAACGGAAGCAATTTGTTAGCGGCATTGAATTTGGGCAAGTTGACACATGTGCCGTGCATGGCACATGTGTTGAATCTGATCGTACAACGATTTGTGTATAAGTACCCAGGCTTACAGGAGATCCTCAAGCAGGCCAGGAAGGTGTGTGGCCATTTCAGGCGTTCCTACATGGCCATGGCGCACTATTCAGCGGCGAAACAACATGCCAGTGGGGTGCTTGATTTTCGACAGCCTGACACTTTGGAATCCAACACTCCTAATGTTCGACCGCCTGCTCCAACAAGAAAAAGCCATCAACGAGTATCTGTATGACTGGGGTGCTAGGACAGCCTCTGCGGAGCTGGGTATTGTTTTTGCCACGTTACTGGACTCTCATGCACAATGCCTGTAGGCTCATGAGTCCTTTTGAGGAGGCGTCAACTACGGAATTTTCCATGGAAGTTTTGCCATGGATCCCCCTCCGGCATGCCACAGTCCAGGTGTTAGTCCCCTTTCCCATCACTTTTGTGGCCAGAAAGAGTCCCTGTGGGTTTTAAAATTCGCCTGCCTATTGAAGTCTATGGCGGTTCATCCGGTTCGCCAGTTCGCGAACATTTGCGTAAATTTGCGTTCGCCGTTTGCGAACGGAAAATTTTATGTCCACGACATCTCTACTGTTAAAGGGGGCTGGACATGGTGGAGGTCATTGTTAAGGGGGGGTTCACTGTTAAGCGTATGGGCCGCTGTGAAGTCCATTGATAAGCGGTTAGGGCACTCTGGAGTTCACTGTTAAGGGGGTGGGGCAATGTGAATGTCGCTGTTAAAAGGGTTGGGAGATATGGAGGTCACTGTTAAGGGGGGTGGAGCACTGTGGATGTCACAGTTAAAAGGGAGGAACTCGACCCGAACTTCACCCCGAACCCCATTGAAGTCAATGGGGACCCAAACTTTTGGGCACTTAAATGGCTGTAAAATAGCCATTTAAAGAGCTAGAGGGCTGCAAAAGGCAGAAAAATGTAGGTAAATGCCCTGCAAACATATGTGAATAGGGAAATGACTTAAAATAAAATAAAATACAGAAAAATAATAAATAAACATTCTAAACTTGAGCCCAAGTGAGTGACAGTGGCACCTGTCACCCAGCAAACAGAGGATGTGGCAGCAACGCCTCCACATCTGTCATTGTCACCAAGCATCTCCACCAAATCCCATGGAAGTGTTCAGCTATCAGCTGTCCTTCTCCCAAACACTGGAGACTATATGAAATAGAAAGAGGAAGGACCACCCTACCCATGGCTCTGAATGCCTTCAAACTTCCTGGTCCTTTGAAATGCTGTCATTCTGTCTGGTGGACAGTTTTAAAAACCTTATGGTGGTGGCTATCCCACAGTACGTGTATCCCAGCCACCGCTACTTTTGCAGGCGAGCCATCCCTTTCCTGCACAACCAAGTGGCGCACAAAATCAAGTGTGCACTGTGCAGCGCTATCTGTGGCAACATCCACATAACCAAAAACACAGTGGGTAAATATAGCGGCCGGCCCAAAGACGGATAGCATTTTTGCGAATTTCCTTCCACCCCCGAGGATTGCTGGGCATTTCTCTTTGTATCCTTTTACCTCCTCCTCCTACTCGGCTTCCTCCTCCTCTACCTCCTCCTCATCCACTCAGCGTAAATCCCTCAAAACCCACAGCAGCACAGCCAGGGGGAAACGACAGCAGGTTGTTTTAAAACTTGTGTGTTTGTGGGACAAACCACGCACCGTGCAGGAGCTGTGGACAGGCATGGAACAACAGACCGACCATTGGTTGATGCCACTGAGCCTCCAGCCCGGCCTGGTGTTGTGCGCTAATGGGCGAAATATACTAGCAGGTCTGGGCCTAGCCGGTTTAACACACATCCCCTGACTGCCACATGTGCTGAATTTGGGGTGCAGAAATTCCTAAACACCAGACAGTGAAAATCAATTTAGTAAATCAAACACACACAAGACCCCCACCCCCCCTTTCACTCAAACCATTAACAAACTATTTACACATTTTCTTAAAAACATATTAAAATAACTATAATGCAGCTAAACTTACTATATAAACAAACAAAACTATATACACGCCTTATCCTTAACTTAAGGCCAGTGACATCCAAGTGGTTCGAAGGGTGGGTTCCTGCACCAACATAGTCCCTGGCCTGGAACACAATTGTCCAGCCAGGACACAGTTCTGGAGGATGAGGAGGATAAGTAGGATGAGGAGGAGTAGGAGGAACCGTGTTCTCAGCAGGGTGGCACCCAAGCCAGCTCACGGGTAGCTGGGTCACCATCAGCACCTCAGAAGGCTAGGTTAGCATTGGCGAAATGTGGGAAAGCTTTGTCATCATGCCACAACAACCTGCACTACCAGCAGTTCTGGAAGTCTTAGCAGGACGCAGCATTTCAGCAACATGGTGGAAGAGTACACGTACTGACTGATGGGTTTGCCCAGGGGCGTAGCTACAGGGAAGCATGGGAAGCACACTATTTTGGGTCCCTGACCTAGAAGGGGCACATCCAGGAGAAGAAGGAGGACTAAAAGACTTTGTCAGGGCCCCCTCAACAGTATTATACAATTAAATTAGATACAGTGGCAGTATAGACAGTGTAGAAAGCGGATGGAAAATAAACCCTAACAGCCTCACACCCTACACACTCAACACCACCCCACCCCCCCTCTTCACTCAAACCATTAACAAACAATTTACTAATTTACTTAAAAACATATTAAAATAACTATAAGGCAGCTAAAATAACCATATAAAGAAACCAAACTATATACACGCCTTATCCTCAACTTAAGGCCAAACAAATACAGGTGGCTCGGAGGGTGGGTATCTGCACCAACATAGGCCCTGGCCTGGAACACAATTGTGCAGCCAGGGCACAGTTCTGGAGGATGAGGAAGAGAAGTAGGAGGAACGCTGGGGGATACAGAGGACACAGACGATATACCTCCCTCAAAGAGGATAGCTTGTCCTTGCCTCTGGGCAGCCTGGCAGACATGAGCGACTACATCCTGCAGTGCCTGCGCAACTACCTTGTAACGGGAATGCAGCAGGGTGGCCACCCAGTAATCAGCACAAGTTAGAATGTGGCAGTAACTGGGCGGCCACCCTGCTGCATCCCCGTTACAAGGACAACGTGCCGTCCTTAGTTCCCTCACTGGAGTGTAATAGGAAGATGAGGCCGCTAGTAGACATGCTGCTGATGGCATTCACACCTGACACCTGGGACTCAGTGGAAGCACAAGGTGAAGGCAGAGGAGGATAATTTGCCAATGCAGCTGGGTCACCAGCAACACCTCAGAAGGCAAGGTTAGCATGAGCAAAATGTGGAAAAGCTTTGTCATCACGTCACAACAACCTGCACCACCAGCAGAGCTGGAACATCTTAGCAGGAGGCAGCATTTCAGCAACATGGTGGAACAGTACACGTACTGACTGATGGGTCTGCCTAGGGGAATAGCTACAGGGGAAGCAGGGGAAGCAACTGCTTTGGGGCCGTGACCTAGAAAGGGCCCATCCAGGAGGAGGAGGAGGACTAACAGTATTATACAATGAAATTATATACAGTGGCAGTATAGACAGTGTAGAAAGCGAATGGAACAGCTGCTGGGCCTGGTCTGAGAGAGCGATCTTTAGTAGCCACAGGCATGGCGGCATGAAAGGAAGGGGTTTGAGCAAAAATTACTGGGGGAGGGGGGCCCCATTCAAAAATTTGCTGTGGTGCCCAATTATTTCTAGCTACGCCACTGGGTCTGCCCCATTCAACTTCTGGGTCATCAAATTGGGCACATGTCCTGAGGTTGCCCTTTACGCCTTGGAGGTGCTGGCCTACCCTGCAGCCACTGTATTGTCTGAACGTGTGTTTAGCATGGCTGGTGGCATTATCACAAACAAGCGCAGCCGCCTTTCCGCAGACAATGTGGGCAAGCTTTCGTTTATTAAAAAGAACCAGGCATGGATCCCACAGGACTTGTTTGTGCCTTATGCAGAATAGACATGTATACCGGCCTCACCCAACCACTGTTATACTACCGTGCACTTACACTTTGTTTTATTTTTTATATTTTCCCAATGTTTTGGGGTCTACACTAATTTATTTAAAAAAATAAAAAAAACTGTTATTGGCGACTACCTTTGGCTTCACAGCACAAAAAGGCTTTATTACATGCAAGAATGTAACTGCCAATTGTAAGTTCACTGTCAGTTATGCAGTGCAGGGGTTTGTACCTGGCAAAAATGGTAATATTTCACCCAACAATTTAAAATCTATCCTTTGTCGGACAGTATTAAACTTGGCCAGCCACAGCTGAAACCACTGATTTATGGTATTGTTATTTTGGCAATTGAATTTCACCCCAGAAAAAAATATATCCTTTGACAGAAACTATTAAACTTGGCCAGCCACTGCTGGGACAAGAGATTTACGGTATTGCTATTTTGGCAATTTAATTTCACCCCAGAACAAAATCTACCCTTTCCCGGACACTATTAAACTTGGCCAGCCACTGCTGGGATATTAATCCTTTAAACTTGACCAGCCACAGCTGAAACCACTGAATTACGGTATTGCTATTTTGGCAATTGAATTTCACCCCAGAAAATTATCTATCCTTTGCCGGACACTACGAAACTTGGCCAGCAAACTTGGCCAGTCACAGCTGGAACCACTGATTTACGGTATTGCTATTTTGCCAATTGAATTTCACCCCAGAACAAAATATATCCTTTGCCAGACACTATTAAACTTGGCCAGCCACTGCTGGGACACCATATTTAGGGGATTGCTATTTTGGCAATTAAATTTCAGCCCATAAAATTATCTATCCTTTGCCGGACACTATTAAACTTGGCCAGCCACTGCTGGGACACCAGATTTACGGTATTGCTATTTTGACAATTGAATTTCACCACAGAAAATTATCTATCCTTTGCTGGACACTATTAAACTTGGCCAGCCACAGCTGGGACACCAGATTTAGGGGATTGCTATTTTGGCATTTGAATTTCACCCCAGAAAAAAATATATCCTTTGCCGGATAATATTAAACTTGGACAGCCACGGCTGGGACACCAGATTTAGGGGATTGATATTTTGGCCATAGAATTTCACCCCAGGACAAAATATATCCTTTTCCAAACACTATTTAACTTGGCCAGTCACTGCTGGGACACCAAACTTAAGGGAATGCTATTTTGGCCATTAAATTTCACCCCTGAAAATTATCTATCCTTTGCCGGACACTATTAAATTTGGCCAGCCACTGCTGGGACACCAGATTTAGGGGATTGCTATTTTGGAAATATAATTTCACCCCAGAACAAAATCTACCCTGTGCCGGACACTATTAAACTTGGCCAGCCACAGCTGAAGCCACTGAATTACGGTATTGCTATTTTGGCAATTGAATTTCACCCCAGAAAATTATTTATCCTTTTCCGGACACTATTAAACTTGGCCAGCCACAGCTGGGACACCAGATTTAGGGGATTGCTATTTTGGCATTTGAATTTCACCCCAGAAAAAAATAAATTCTTTGCTGGACACTTTTAAACTTGGCCAGTCACAGCTTAAACCACTGATTTACGGTATTGCTATTTTGGCAATTGAATTTCACCCCAGAACAAAATATATCCTTTGCAGACACTATTAAACTTGGCCAGCCACTGCTGGGACACCAGATTTAGGGGATTGCTATTTTGGCAATTGAATTTCACCCCAGAAAATTATCTATCCTTTGCCGGACACTATTAAACTTGGCCAGCCACCGCTGGGACACCAGATTTACGGTATTGCTATTTTGACAATTGAATTTCACTCCAGAACAAAATCTATTCTTTGCCGGACACTATTATACTTTGCCAGCCACTGCTGGGACACCAGATTTAGGGGATTGCTATTTTGGCAATTGAATTTCACCCCAGAAAATTATCTATCCTTTGCCGGACACTATTAAACTTGACCAGCCACTGCTGGGACACCAGAATTAGGGGATTGCTATTTTGGCAATTGAATTTCACCCCAGAAAATTATCTATCCTTTTCAGGACACTATTAAACTTGGCCAGCCACAGCTGGGACACAATATTACGGTATTGCTACTTTGGCAATTGAATTTCACCCCAGAACAAAATCTATCCTTTGCCGAACACTATTAAAAATTGCCAGCCACTGCTGGGACACCAGATTTAGGGGATTGCTATTTTGGCAATTGAATTTCACCCCAGAAAAATATCTATCCTTTGCCGGACACTATTAAACTTGGCCAGCCACTGCTGGGACACCAGATTTAAGGGATTGCTATTTTGGCAATTGAATTTCACCACAGAAAAAAATCTATCCTTTGACAGACAGCAGACTGTATTACACTTGGCTAGCCACAGCTGGAACACCAGATTTAGGGGATTGCTATTTTGGCAATTGAATTTAACCCCTCAATAAAATATAAACATTTCTATCCTGAGTTTCTACGTGTGACAATAAGCACAGCCAAGCCCCTGATGTAGGATATAACAAAAAAAAAAAAACTAGTATTGATGGATTGATGGACTTGGTGGCAGCTTGTGCTGGTGCACCACAAGACACAAAATGGCTGCCGATCACCTGAGAAAAAAGTGACAGAAAAATGCTCTGTGCAGCCTAAAAACCAGTGAGCAATTAACTAGCAACTACTTTTCCCTGCCTAATCTCGCCCTCTCAGCAGCTGCATCCTATCCCTACACTAATCAGAGCAGAGTGATGTGCGGCGCTACATGACTCCAGCTTAAAAAGAGGCTGGGTCACATGCTGCACTTGGCCAATTACAGCCATGCCATTAGTAGGCATGGCTGTGATGGCTTCTTAGGGCAAGAACTAAAATGCTAGCTGATTGGCTGCTGTGCTGCCCTTCAGAAAGCGGGAAGAAATCGCCGAACAACGGACCCGAACCCAAACTTTTTTGAAAATGTTCGGGTCTGGGTCCGGAACACCCCAAAATTCTTTACGAACCCGAACTTTTCGCTCATCCCTATTAATGATGTCTAAACAGCACTCTGCTGCCCAGAAAAAATGCAGCTGTATGCAGTTAGTCTATAGTCTAGTGTAAATGCTGCAGTCAGTCTGTAGCCTAATGTAAATGCTGCAGTCAGTGAATCTTTAGTCTAGGGTAAACACTGTGATCATTCTGGATTCTGTGTGGGTAGGGGACACAATACAGCATGGCTCTATGAGGAAAGTAGGGGCAGGGCAAGTGGCACTGGTAACAGAGCAGAGCAAAAGGCTGACATGATTTGGCAGGGTCTCTGCAGATGAGTGGGGAACATAATATGGCCATGCTGTATGAGAGGTGTTGGGGAGACTGGTTTCTGGGAGGACTGGACAAAAGGAATAAAAAGGGGCATAGGGAAACAAAGCCTGCAGGAGCTTCATGGGGGTCAAAGAATAGATAACACTGGGGGTAAAGGGAAGAAAATGGGTGCCAGAAGCTCTTGAAGATGGTACAAGGACACATATAAAAGCATAATTCCACTGAATCTGCTGCCTTCACTTAACAAAGAAAGGCACCAGCTTCAAGGGAACCCTGAGCTCCCTCCCACTGTCACTCACCAAAGGTAGAAGTGCATAGGAGGTCCCCAGGCAGCTACTTCCAGATGTATTGAGGGATGAAGGACTGCTGAAAACTTAGTCTCCTCCTTCCATTTCATCATACTTGATAGCAGCAGAGGATATACTTTGGGGCTCCTTTTTGTCTTCAGTACCAGAAGGAGACAGCATCACTATACAATGCTGCCACCTACTATCCACAGTAATTGTCTCTCCTCTATATCAGGAGAGGTAATTACAGTGTAAGGAGCCTGACGATTGCTTCTCTCTGTTGCAGCTCTCATAGAGGAATGAGCAGCCAGGAGTGAACAGCTATGGATAAGCAGACTACAGGTTCAGCATCCACTAAATCCTGTTTGGGTTTTAGTTCAGCCTTCACTGGTATATGCATGCTAAGCCGGGACATCAATCCGAACCTGCAGATCTGTGGTGGCCATCCTCTGTTGTGGTGGAGATGCCAGGGCTTGAGCTCACATTTGCCCTTTCTGTAATCCAGCTCTGCTAAGGACAGGTTATCAATGTTAGATGTTCGACTTCCAACATTCCTATTAATCAGGATTGCTTTGCTCCTGCCACTCAGTAATTGAGAAGATGGGACCAGCCTGGACTGGGCCCTTTCTCTCCAAGGACCCTGTAGCAGCTTAGGGTTTATCTCTGTGGTATGTGCACCCATACTTTAAAGGGATTGTCTCACTTCCGCACATGGCATTTACTGTATCATGTAGAGAAAGTTAGTATAAGGCACTTACTGATGTATTGTGATTGTCCATATTTCTTCCTTTGCTGGCTTGAATTTTTTTTCCATCATATTATACATTGCTTGTATTCAGGGGTTATGACCACCCTGCAGTCTATCAGCATTAGCCATGGCTGGACGCTATAGGAAAAGGCGCTAGCGTCTCTGGGACCAGAACCCTGGGAGTGCACATTGGCCGATGCTTTTTCCTATAGTGTGCAAGCATGGCCACTGTTTCTGTATTGCAAGGTGGTCATAACCTTTCATACGAGCAGTGTATAATGTGATGAAAAAATGAATCAAGCCAACAAAGGAATCGATATGGATAATCATAAAATATTAGTAAGTGCCTTGTATTAAGTTTTGTATTGTCTGCTTGATAAATGCCATTGGCTGATGCGAGACATATCCTTTAAATAAGAAATAGATCTGGATGTTTACACAAGTCTAGAAAGCTTTTACTACTATACTAGAGAAGCTGACATTTTGTTTGTGATGAAACAGTGCCACAATGTGCTTGAGAACCAGATGGATTACAGTTTTTAACAAGCAAAACATTTTTCTCCATTCACTACTATGTATCTTTATTCCAATTACAAATGCTGTATATAACTATATCATTTAAACAATATGCTAAGTAAGATAAAAAATACTCCAAAGGCATGTGATTCTCATTATACTCTGTTCAATAAATGGCCTGTCCTTTCAGCTTAATCTTTCTTTCATGTTTATAACTCAGCTGCTGTTCTACAAGTACATTAAAGTGAAGGGGAGTCACAAGAATTTATTAATCAGGGAGACCAAGCACTGTTGGAAATGTCAGGCCTAATAACTTGTCTCCATGCAATGATCAGTGCCAGAAACAAAAGGTATTGAGCTAATTTGCATATAATTGAGGACCTAAATATAAGAAGGTGAAGAACAAGCAAAAATGGATAACTAGAACAGACTGTGGTCACTAGAGATGAGCGAATCGAAGCTGACAAAGTGGAATTCATTCAGAATTTCAGGAAAAATGCGAATTTCCTCTAGCTTCGTGGTAACGAATCGCAATTTTCCTAATGGTGGCCACACGCCATTCGCTCCTGCACTTTTATCTTGAAAAATCCTTAGTGACGTACATCAGTAGAAAAAGAAATATACATTTGCCATTAGCTGCTGGACTTATATCTTGAAAAACCTTTATTGATGTATATCAGTAATAAAATAAAAATATATTCAGCATTCACTGTTGCAGTTATATGTGGTAAAGCCTTTAGTGATGTATTTCAGTAGAAAAATAAAGATATATTGAGGGTTCAGCACCGCAGTTTTATGTGGAAAGTCCTTTTTGTGGTATGGACCGAATTACGTTGTGGTGAAATTTTTTATTTATGTTTCACACACTGCGCGCTTACGCTTGGACGTCGATAAGAGCAGCGCACAAATACAGGTGAATACCCTATGCACCAACCCCTCACAAAAATGCGAACTAATTCCCACCAGCCCGCATCTAGCTGCGGTATTGCTTACTGCACACTATGGGTACTTTTCTGCAGCACAGAAACTGCACGAGGACCACGTCTTGCTCTTTCAGCATGGACATACTTCCTCCACTACGTCCTGTTCACTTGACATCACTCCGCCTCAGGCGCCGTTGTTTTTTTTAAAACTGACAGCCTCTAACCCTCTGTTGAAAAGCCTTTAGAGGCGTATATACATGTAAAAAGAAAAATATACTCAGCGTTCACTGTTCCAGTTATATGGTAAAGCCTTTAGCGGCTTATATCAGAAGAAATAGAAAAAGATATTCGTCGTTCAGCACTGCAGTTATATGCGGTAAAATCTTTTGTGACTTATTTCGGTGGAAAAAAAATTCTGTATTCAGCGCTGCACTTATACGTGGTAAATTCTTTTGTGACTAATTTCAGTGGAAAGAAATAATTGTATTCTGCGTTGCAGTTATATGTGGTAAAGTCTTTTGTGACTTATTTCTGTGAAAAAAAATTATATTCAGGGTTCAGCGCTGCAGTTATATGCGGTAGAATCTCCGTGTTGTCTCTATGATAAATCTGCAGTAGTAGTAGTGATGAGCGGGAGGTGCCATATTCAATTTCACGATATTTAGCGAATATTCGATTGAATATTCGTCATATATTCCTCGAAATCGAATATTCATCATTATTCTATATATTGCGAATGTTAAGCAAACTTATATTCGCATTGCGAATTAAACTTAGAGCTGAGTTCCCAATGGTTGTAACTTGTCTTGCTAGAATTGACGAAGATAACGAATATCAAGAATATAGCACTATATTCTCAATCTTCGTTATATTCTAGCAATACAACCATTAGGAACTCAGATCTAAATTGAATTCGCAATGCGATTAATATAACCTGCATTAATCGCATTGCGAATCCAACTTCCTAATGGTTGTATTGCTAGAATATAACGAAGATTGAGAATATAGCACTATATTCTCAATCTTCTTTATATTCTAGCAATACAACCAATGGGAACTCAGATCTAAGTTGTAATCGCAATGCGATTAATACAGGTTATATTAATCGCATTGCGATTACAACTTAGATCTGAGTTCCTAATGGTTGTATTGCTAGAATATAACGAAGATGACGAATATCACAAATTCACGAATATAGCACTATATTCTCAATCTTCGTTATATTCTAGCAACAATCATTAGCAATTCAGCTCTAAGTTTCATTCGCGAAGCGAACATATACTCGCATTGCAAATTGATCTTAGAGCTAAGTTCCTAATGGTTGTATTGCTAGAATATAACGAAGATGACGAATATCACGAATATAGCACTATATTCTCAATCTTCGTTATAGTCTTAGCAATACAGCCATTAGGAACTCAGCTCTAAGTTGATTTCACAATGCTAGTATTTGTTCGCATTGCGAAATCAACTTAAAGCTGGGTTCCTAATGGTTGTATTGCTAGAATATAACGAATATCGCAATGCGAATAATTCAGGTTATATTAATCACATCCGACAGTACTTTTTAGCATGGAGGTGTTCCCATTGGGAAGGGGACGCTCCATGCACACATGAAGTCGGAAGAAGCGGCAACAGGCATTAACTGGAGCGGGCAGTGAGCCAGAAAACCTCCGGACAGGTAAGAACAGCTTTTGAGAAGTGTGAAGACAACCAGAGAGCAACAAAGATTAACAACGGAAAAAAAACAAAAAAAAACGAATATTCGAAATTACGAATATAAAGCGCTATATTTGAAATATTCGCGAATTATCGAAGTTGCGATATTCGCGATAAAAATTCGCTATTCGAATATTCGCGCTCAACACTAGTGAATAGATGCCGGATGAAGGGGACGCTCCATGACCATCCCAGGAGTTTGTGTTCAGCAATGCTGTTATATGTGGTGAAATCTTTTGTGACCTATTTTGGTGGGGAAAAAAATTGTATTTAGCGTTAAAGGGAACCTGTCATCAACTTTATGCTGCCCATACTAATGGCAAAATAAAGTAAAGGCAGGTGAGTTGATTGCGGACAAGGATAGGCATTATTACAATGGTTCTGCAAAAAAAACGTATCCGCAAAAAAAAACGGATGCCATACGTAACGTCATCTGTTTTTTTCCCGATCCACAATTTGTGGACCGCAAAACACATACGGTCGGGTGCATGTAGCCTAACCATGACTCTTTTCAAGTAGATTTGACTGTTTTCAAGGCATCTGCTGCAATGATTATGATGCTGGTTCTTAGCAACCACTGACTTTTAGCTCTTGAGTGACACACCGCTGAAATCAGCATTTCTGTGACTATTTTATGCTGCCCTCGGTGAGGTCAGCATAAAGATGATGACAGGTTCCCTTTAAGGGCTGCCCTTATATGCGGTGAAATCTTTTTTTTAAATTATTTTGGTGGAAAAAATCTTGTATGCAGCATTAAGCGCTGCACTTATAAGCGGTAAAACGTTTTTTGGATTAATTCGGTGGAAAAAATCTTGCATTCAGCATTAAGCACTGCACTTATATGCGGTAAAATCTTTTTAAAATTATTTAGATGGAAAAAAATCTTGTATTCATCATTAAGCGCTGCACTAATATGCGGTAAAATCCTTTTTTAATTATTTTGGTGGAAAAAAATCTTGTATTCGGCATTAAGCACTGCACTTATATGCGGTAAAATCTTTTTTAAATTAATTTGTTGGAAAAAAGTCTTGTATTCTGCGTTAAGCTCTGCACTTATATGCTGTAAAAATTTTCTGAATTATTTCGGTGGAAAAACAAATTTCCACCTCCTCCATTAACTTCCTCATCTCTTCTTTCTCATCGGACAGACTAACTTTACACCCCCCCATCTCCCATGTTATATATATATGTTTGGCAGTCTGTTTAGACTGCATTTGTGGGAGGGGCGGAGGCTCTACTTAAACCAGGCACAGCCCCACCTAGGGGTGGGCGTTTTCTCAGTTGCACAGGGGATGCTGGTGTGTCAGCAGGGTGCACTTTCCTCTGCTAGGAGGTTTCTTTCACTACAGTATGGACCTGGAATGGAGCTTTTCTTCTGCCCATGGCTACCGTAGGGATGCGTGCGCCATGTATGTAAGTTAATTGAGCCGTGTTCGTCTCTCCGGCCGGCTGGAATCTGACCTTTCTTGCGAGCGGGAGGCATCGCCTCAAAATCGTCCGCCTCAGCTTCTTAGGTTTGTTTTGTCGGAGTTAAACAATTCCTTTCACTTTGTTTGTTTAGGTAATCTGATTTAGTTCCCCTTCTATCTCACGTGTTTTACATTCACGTTGTTTCACTTTAAAAAGTTACTTCAGCCTGCGTGCGGTAGGGAAGGTTTACCTGGGCTGCATGTGATGGAGATTGGATGCAGCTGTTGCTTGTTACGGCTCTTGCTATAGCAAATACTTCCCATGTGACCCGCCCCTCCCCCGCAATCAGGGCTGCGTGTATGCTTCAACTCTTTACGCCAGGTTTTGCCCTGTCAATTGAGACGCTGCCTTCTCATGTCTGCTCTTTCAACATGCTTATTTTCTGAGCGGTGCTCTCGTCCGCTCTCGCATCACGTTTACGCTCCACGCATGGTCACAACAGTGGGTAAATCTGTCTTATTCTCTGTGCATTTATTTATTTCTCTGTCATCCTGTTTTTTGCATTCATACCGCTTTTGCTTTCATATGTTTGCTTGCACCACACTCAGACTGGTGTTACACGTCCACTGTTGCTTAGGCCCATTGCATGAGCGCGTTCATGTCACCGTTACAGTTTGTTTATGCCTCGTTCACTGCAGGCTGCGGTCATACCAAATTTTATGTTTGGCCTATTGCCAGATTTGGGGTTCACACTACCCCTGTGACTCCGGGTTTCACTTTCACGCTTGCGTCTCAATGTTCCCACCCATCCATGGCCGCATCTCACGTCTGCTGTTACAGCAAGTTAATACTCCTTTCACGCTCTAGCTGAGTTCACACGTTTGCTGTTACATCTAGTACTACACTCCATTCCCTGCTAGAACTGCGTCCATGCGTTCGCTGTCGCGACGCTATCTTACTCCGCTCACATTCAGGTCTGCATTTTGGTTATACCATGTTTTTAGGTTTTACTCATTCCAGGTCCACAGTCACCCATCTGCTGGCACACCATGCTCCCATTCAAGCCACATTCTCCCGTCAGTTTCTACGTCACGGTTGTTTTATTCGATTGTCACACTGAGGCAGCTGGTGGCTCCGGTGCCACTCTCCTGTCAAACATGACGGGCATCAATGGTCATTTCCTTTACATCTGGTTTTTCTGCGCGTATACATCAAGTGGGTCTTTGCTCTAGTTGCAAGCAAAAAAAAAAAAAAAAATATCCTGTCTGCTCCCCTTTACTTCTGGTTTGTATTCACTAAGATTGTTCCCACTGCCCCAGTTCAAAAACAGCCTCTCAGCTGGGGCCAGTGGGTCAATAGGGTTTGAGCTTCCTACTCACTACTGTTTCTTTCAAGTTTTTCAGTTGTTTGTCGCGACAAGGGACTTTGCAAATCGCAGTGCATCAGGTTTTGGTTGTACTCTCTTCTCAGTTTCATATTCCACGTTTTGCATTTTTAAGTTATATGGCTGGTTTTAGTTTTATGCTTATGTCCGTTGTTCGGATTACTAATGTCCATACCTGTCAGTAGTCTCGTTCCTTTCCAGGCTACTTTAGACATCCCAATCATCCTAGTAGTTGCTTTTTCCATCATGTTGGGCTCACTCTTATTTACCTTTACTCATCACGTACATCTCGGACGGCCTCATGGCCGCGGGGGCCCTTTGATTGCTTTGCCCGCAAGGCTGCAGGGGCCCCTTAATTGCTTGGGCCGCAAGGCCGCGGCGACCCCTTGATTGCTTTGGCCTCATGGCCGCGGAGGCCCCATAACAGCTTGGCCTCAGGGAGTAGGGATTCCATGACCGTTTCGACCCCATGGTGTCGGGGGCATGATGACCTCTTCGGCCCCTTGGCATCGGGGTCCCGAGAACTACCTTGGCTTGGGGACCGGCTTGGGGACCTCATGACTGCTTTGGTCTCATGGCTCTGGGGGTCCCATGATTGCCTTGGGCTCATGGCGCTAGGGTCCGCATGTCTGCATGGCCGCATGCCTTGTGGGCCCCATGGCTGCTTGGCCTCATGACTTGAGGTCCTCGCGATTTCTGTGGCCTCATTGCTTCGGGGGCCCATGTTTGCTTTGGCCTCATGGCTGTGGGGGCCCCCTACGGTGGCTTGGCCCTCATGGCTTGGGGGCCCTATGATTACTTGGCCTTAGGATTTGGGGGGCCCCATGTTCGCTTTTGCTTCATGGCTTGGGGACCCCATGACTGCTTGGCCCATTGCTTGGGGGCCCCTGACTGTTTCAACCCCATGTCTTTGAGGGCTCGCTGACTGCTTTGGCCCCATGGCTTTGAGGGCTCGATGACTGCTTCGGCCCCATGGCTTCGGGGGCGTGATGATTGCTTCAGCCCCATGGCTTCTGGGGCATGATGATTGCTTCGGCTCCATGGCTTCGGGGGCTCGATGTCTACTTCGCTCCTATGGCTGCGGGCTCGATGACTGCTTCGGCTCCATGGCTTTGGGGGAACGACGACTGCTTCGGCTCCATGGCTTCGGGGGCACGATGACTGCTTTGGCTCCATGGCTTCGGGGGCACGATGACTGCTTAGGCTCCATGGCTTCGGGGGCACGATGACTGCTTAGGCTCCATGGCTTCGGGGGCACGATGACTGCTTAGGCTCCATGGCTTCGGGGGCACGATGACTGCTTCGGCTCCATGGCTTCGGGGGCACGATGACTGCTTCGGCTCCATGGCTTCGGGGGCACAACGACTGCTATGGCTCCGGGGGCACGATGACTGTTATGGCTCCGGGGGCACAATGACTGCTTCGGCTCCATGGCTTCGGGGCACGATGGCTGCTTCGGCTCCATGGCTTCGGGGCACGATGACCGCTCGGCTCCATGGCTTCGGGGCACGATGACCGCCCGGCTCCATGGCTTCAGGGGCACGATGACCGCTTCGGCTCCATGGCTTCGGGGGCATGATGACCGCTTCGGCTCCATGGCTTCGGGGGCTTGATGACCGCTTCGGCTCCACGGCTCTCGGGGCTCGATGACCGCTTCGGCTCCACGGCTTCGGGGGCAAGATGACCGCTTCGGCTCCATGTCTTTGGGGGCACGATGTCTGCTTTGGCTCCATGGCTTTGGGGGCACGATGACTGCTTCGGCCCCATGGCTTCGGGGACACGATGACTGTTTTTCGTCCTGCCTGGTGATCTACCTGGTGGGTTGAACTTCTGCGCATCTAGGTTGATTGGCCCAAATGTCTCACACCCATATCTGCTTCTTTGTTCATCCGGGTGCAGGCCACTTTTCCAAAGTCTGTTGGTGGTGCATCCATTGTCTGCCACGCTTCCCCAGGTGTACTCTTCCACAACGGAGCTCAGCCTGGCAAGGGTCACCTGCCATGCGGGTCAGGCGACTTTTTTAGTAACATTAGCCTGTCCGGTATTCAGGCTAGACCCTCGGTTTCAATTAGTACGCATATTATCAAGGCCATTTGTCATAGTTATAACTTCCTGCGGTCTGCCGGTTCAGGTATCGTATGTACATATGCATTCGTTCTGCATGCCACAGGCGGTATCGCTGTGCTGCTCCACCCCTCAGGCAGTCCTTGCATTGCGCCCTCCTGTTCTTTTAGTCCCCTCGGCAAACATCATTTATTATTCACCATTTTGTTCTGCTTCACAGTCGTCATTTCCTTGGCTGGTCTCTCCTTATCACCACTTAGCTTTCCTCCAGACTCTCCTCTTATGGCACCACTCTCCCTGCTGGTTCCACCGTCGCTTTGCTCCCTCTGACGGGCACTTGCTTTACTGCACTGCTCCCTCGGCTGGAGAATCTTTTGCTGCACGGCTACCTTCACCGGATAGTCGGTTATGCTTACTCTCCGGGTTTAGTCTTTACTACACTGTCCCTCTTCTGGACAGGCTTCTTCACAACATGGCTACTTCTGGCGGACTTTGGGTGCCGCATGGATTATTTCCGTTTGCTCCTTCATTTCTGCATTGTTTCCTTTGCTGGTCACTCCTCGTTACCATTCCGTTCCCTCTGCGGACAATTTAGTGTTTGGCAGGAATTGTGGTAGGTCATTTGCTATGCTCTGCTCACAGGGAGCTGATTCCAGAAACATACTAATAGCCTTATTTGTGGTACATGCAGGATGGGCAGCGGCGCCACTGCTGCCACATATAACATATCGTTATTGTCATTAGGAGCATAGGCCACCCCCGGGTGTCATAGCTCTTGTTCATTTTGTTAGGCCCTTGTTCTCTAACTCAACGTTCTTAGCCCGTTACATTCCAATCATACACATTCAATTATTTATGTCACACTTAGGCTACCGTTTTAAACCTGTTGTCTGTTCTGGTTGCATTCTTCATCCTACGTTTTCAATCACCATAGTTGGTTGCCCGCTTATGTTTTTCTTCACGTTCAATAATCAATGTGGCCAGCTCACGAACTCCTGCCTGGTCGACAGATCACCTGTCTGGCTATGCTCCCCCCCAGGACCAGACTTTAATTTCCAGAGTTCAAGTCATGGGTGTCATCGGCCACCTTCAGGTTTTCGTACCGAATGACACTCGTCATTAGGTGTCACCAGCCACGTTGGTCTGGTCTCGTGTTCACGATATTCGCCTGTCAGGTTTTTTCAGGAAATATAGTTATTTTAAGTATCGCCTATCACATCGGTCAGGCCCATGATGTAATCCCGCCTGTACTTTCTTCAGGCCACTTTTTAGTTTATTTTCTTGTTTACCCCTCATATTTGTCATTTGTATTACCATGCCGGTTACGTTTTCAATCAGCCAGGTCTGCAAACTAAATCGCCAGCAGCTTATCGCAATCGCACTCCTTCACTCACGTGAGGGCATCGACAGGATTCCATATACTACGTTCTTAGCTTATTGCTTCACATCCTTTCCTGGCCTACATGGTATTCTTCGGGCCCTTCTTTCCATAGTCTAGACAGTTAGGCTCTCAGTTCTCCAGTCTCATAAGGCTAGGGGGATTTTGTCAGTGCTCGCACCACAACCAAGTCTTCAGGTTTAGTTAGTATCGTCCACGCTTCCTTCTGAAGCGTTTCCAGTTCCTCCCTCGTGCATTGGGGCAGTATCTGCGACATTCAGCATTCTGTCCTGGCTCTATCCACAGGACGGATGCAGGCATCATTATGGTTGACTTATGTATCCGAACTCTCGTGGGAGATATTGCTTCGCAGTTTGGATCAGGGGTTTCTTTGTACAGGCCATTCAAGTCTCTTTTCACCCTACGTGGCTGGTTTTTGCCCCCCTTTTATAGGCCTACCCACGGACATGGCTACCGGCACACCACTAGCCATTTAGTTAGGTAAGATGCGTCTTGCAGTTACGGTGGGTCTCGGTGTTTAGCCCACTAGGGCTCTTCGGCTTTCGTGTCCGTAGCCCTGACCACAAGTTTGGCAGTCAGTTTAGACTGCATTTGTGGGAGGGGCGGAGGCTCTACTTAAACCAGGCACAGCCCCACCTAGGGGCGGGCGTTTTCTCAGTTGCCCCACCCTCCCTCCCTTTCTATTTTCACTTCTACAGGGTATGCCCCCTTTTATAGGCCTACCCACGGACATGGCTACCGGCACACCACTAGCCATTTAGTTAGGTAAGATGCGTCTTGCAGTTACGGTGGGTCTCGGTGTTTAGCCCACTAGGGCTCTTCGGCTTTCGTGTCCGTAGCCCTGACCACAAATATATATATATATATATATATATATATATATATATATATATATATATATATATATATATATATATATATATATATTGAAACAACAGGCAGCACTCCAAAGTAAACGTGGATCTTTTATTACAACTCCGCAACGTTTCAGCTGTCTGTTGTTTCAACGTATCTTCAAGTTTCCATCCAGGACTTTAAAGGGATTTGCACCCATCTTTACCTATGTGAGTGCTGCTATATCACTACCACACGAGATATATATATATATATATATATATATATATATATATATATATATTATGTATATATCCAAAATAGAAGATGGCACCATCCGTTTTTTGGTCTTTTTATATATATATATATATATATATATATATATATATATATATATAGTGGCAGTACCGCCCAGGGGCGAATAAAGGTATATGATACAGACTGTGGGTAAAAGGAATTACAGCTTGATACCACATTACATTTGATATGACATTTAGCAAGAGTTTAACATGCCTACATATACCACATAGTGGGACACTGCATCAAGATGAATCAGGCATGGATCAGGTAGGATTTCCACACACCAATGAATGATGCATCAGACTAGATCATCCATGGTGCCACACCAACAATTTGACAAAAGAGACCGGTTTCTTCTGACTACCTACCTCAGCTACTACTTAGATGCTGTTACCCGCCTGATGCCACACTTCTGATGCCAAGTGATCCTTCTTTCACCCACCATTTTCAGCAGGTACTGGTATTGCTACCCACCTCCACAGAATGTCACTTTGCCACTCCATGGCCTCCTGAATGCTGCCGCCACCTCCAGCTTCTGTCATTGTGCCACTTTGTGGCCTCCTCCTGATGCTGCTGCTGCCACCTCCAGACTCTGACATTGTGCCGCTCTGTGGCCTACTCATGCTGCTGTCACCTCCCGACTCTGTCATTGTGCCACTATGTGGTCTCCTCATGCTGCTGCCACCTACAGACTCAGTCAGTGTGTCACTCAGTGGCCTTCTCCTATTGCTGCTGCCGCCACCTACAGATTCTGTCATTGTGCCACTCGGTGGCTTCCTCATACTGCTTCCACCTCCATACCCTGTCATTGGGCCACTCTGTGTTCTCCTAATGCTGCTTTCCCCTCACCACTATATCATAGGTCCACTCTGTGGACTTCTGATGCTGTTCCCACCCTCCCCACTCCATGACTGTTCCACTATTTTGGCGTTGGCCTGACTGACCTCATCATTTATTTGACACTTCTTCTGATCTGTCAGAATCAAGGAAAAACAAGATGCACAATGTATCCTGTCTGTGTAGCAGCTTTAAGGCCTGTATGGTCCCATCGGAATTAGCTTATGATTTGGTAGCCAAAAGTGGCAGTGGGTAAGAAACACAGAAGACATGCAAATATTCCATTCAAGCGTCATCTCTGTTTTAGATATTTTTTTTTTCCCGATAGCAATACTGATGGATTATTGAGCAAATGCTGACCGAGTGAAGGCAAATGCTCCACAGGCAGAATCCACTTTTTCTGGGTAATTGTTCTGACGGTTCAGAGAATGGGGAAAATTAATCAGTGAAGTCAACACAAACTTACTGCTGACACCCTCTCCACTCTGTAGGGGGGGCTCTACTTGTATAAGTGTTTAATAGAACAGGTTCTGTAGACCTCTATGTGGAATCAGCTGACAAGGGTGTAAAAGGACTGTGCTTCTTCTTGATGCTAACATCTACCTGTAAGGCTGAGTTGATGCTTGAGTTATTTGGTCAGTTTTGTCCCCGTGACTGCCCAAATAAGTGAAGTGTGCACTGATTCTAAGAGCGACGCCTGTCATCTGCATGTCATACAGATTCACAGTATTATTTCACTACCAAAGCAGTCTCCCTATGAGTGTTACTGCAAGGCACAGTGTTCTACACCACTATAAAGGCTCTCAGCAGCCAGGAAATAGTCATTTTTTTATGTGTTTCACCACAAATATATTCAGATCGAATCAAATTTTTCACGAATGCGGCATAACGGCAAATCTAATTTTTGAAAAATTTGCTCATCTCTAGTGGTCACACCAAATATCTACTTACATTACCACCTATTCATTAGTATATTATCACTTCATATTTTAAATGCCTTATCTACTGCAAGGAATTATGGTATAAGCCTAGCTGGGCTAATATACTATTTGTGAACCATGTCTCATTTGATGGAGCTTGATAAAAAATGTGGACCATTTTGAACTTGCACTGCCAGTGATTGTATCGGAAAAGACAAAACATCTGCCAGTAGTACGTCAGGTCGGTCGTACACCTTAAGGTCGTTTAGCAACAGTAAGAAGATAGGAGTTGTGTATTTGATGACCTGTGGGTTGCAATATGTTGGACAGACCAAAAGACAGCTACGAAAGTAAATAGGAAAAGATCTAGGGCAGTGATGGCTAATCTCCAGCACTTTTGCTGTGGTGAAACTATGACTGTACCTGATGTGTTTGTAGTGCTCCTTCAAGGGGTTGACGGCCCACTTTTTCCCATCTGTAGGCGAGCCCACTCTGTTAAATACTCGGCATTTGAGCAGCCGTTCACTGCCGTCATAGTGCTGGAGACTACAGCTGACTGTACAACATCAGTGGCAGTCAGCGTGATGTATCACTTGCTGCCATCAGATAAATACTAATAGCCAGTGCTACATTATGCTATTCCGTTACCCCACTCCTGATGTGTTATAAAAATACACTGTTAAAGAAATGTTGAGCAGGACGTTCTCCTTATCAGGAAGGATTCATTTGTAATCTGGTCTGTGTCCTATAAAGAGCCATAGTGAATCTCTTGGATTTTTAGGGGGACTCTGTGCACATGTACTCCTACTGGTGTACCCCTAATTATTTATTTCCCCTGGTAAACAGTAGGTAAAGCATTTTAGTTGTGTCCAGGGTGGAGCCATAGCAAGTCGGCAAGCTCCGGTCGGAGCTTTGCATGTACATTGCTGCTGGGGTATTTATAATGATGCATTTCCCCAGCGAGTTAGTACTGTATGTGCAGTATTTAAACTGCTCAATTACAGATACAATTTTTTAAGCATGAAAGGTGGTGAATAAGAACCTGGTTTTATATACAGAGGTAGAGGCCCCAATGTTTTATTATGGAATTTGAACTGTGACTGTGATAGTAGGTCACCTGTCATCACAAAATGATGTGCAATATGCAGGCAGGATGAGCGTGAGTAGATTAATAGTTTTATGGACAATGATTCAGCAAAAAGTGTAAATCATTAGTCTAACTCTTTTCTCATTTTGAGCTTAATAGTCATGTAGGTGGTCTTATCAGTGATTGATAGTAAAGATGAACAAATCAATTTGCAATGCACTAGGCATGTTACAAATTTCGCAAAAAAAAATCTGCCAAACGAATACAATGTTTTTAAGGTTTGCTTTAGACAAATCCAGTAAAACGGCATGTGAGGGAGGAAGAAAAAGGATGCTCACATGACCCTGGGAGGAAGTGTTGGGGGTAGGGCTTACCCTGATTGACCAATCAGGGGTGGCAGCAGGTTGGGAGATGCCTGTGCAGTGCAAGAAGATTTATTCTATGTTGAGCTGTTAATGAGGGTGGCCGAGTCTATGTATGCAATTTCTGACAGAAAATTATTTTATACAGTATAGTGAGGCACAAGCAATCATCTCTTCTAATGTTACAGGGAAAGTGTATGGACAGAAAAGAAAGAAATAATTGCATAGAATACTAGGGCCTTTTTAGGGAAAGCAATTTAAGGGAAAGAGGGGCTGGGTGGGGAACAGTCAATGCTTAATTATACAGCTGCTGCAGAACCTCAACCTAGCAGCCAGCTACAAGAAAAAACAATACTCAATTTTTATCATTTAAACAGAGACAGATTTTTTTTCTCCAAAACCTCAAGTTTCTAGATAATATTATTGGCAGCACAGCACTCCAATAGCCTTCTGTTGCTGAGTAATTGGCCCTTTTTATTTCAGTCTATTGTATCTGTCCAGTGTTATTAAAACAGTTGCATTATGGCAAAAATATATTATGGCAATAATGCCATTGTTATACAAGTGAACTTAGATGAAAATTACTCTGTAGACAGAAATTTCACCGCCTATCCCTGAATTGTTATACATTGGAGTATACATAGGAGATTAATCACATTACAAGTTTTCAGCTGCTGCAGAATATCATAGCAGTTCTGCATTACAAAACCAGCCACCTACAAAAAACTATTATTTTTTCTCATTTGAACAGAGACAACAATTTTTTTTTTATTCAAAAACTCAAGTTTATATTATTATTGCCAAAAAAGCACCCCAATAGTATTTTGTTGCGCTGAGCAATTCCACATTTATTTTTAGTGAATTTGATCTGTCCGGTCTTATTAAATGCATTGAATTATATACAGGAACAGGGAGACAAACACAATACCAGAGTCATACCAGAGTCATATGTTTCAATAAATTGTTTGAGATGAGGAATTCACCATTGCATGCTTCTACTTACATGCCCTACTTTCAGAATATAATATCACTGCAGCGTGAACTTTTCAGGTTTTCCATAAATTTCACCAGAAAGCCAAATATCCCAAACTTTTTGTGAGTAGGGTATGTACATGCCTCATATGTATTAAAGTGTACCTATGTGTATATATGTATGCGTAAAAGTGTGCCTCTCTATGTATAACAGTGTGCCTGTGTATGTATATTTGTTTTCTTAGTTTGTTGCTGTGTATGCATATATATAAAATGTGCTATTATATGTTGGTATACAGCTGTGCAGATGTAGCCAAGCTAAAATTTTATAACACGCCTCATGACAAAAGCCATTGAAATCAATTGTAAAAGTAAATTAACATTTTCTTGCCATTGTTTACCTAATGCGGTAACTAGAGATGAGTGAGTCGAAGCTGAAAAAATTTGATTCACATCAAAGCCGAATTTCTTTGCGATTCGTGGTAACGAATAGCATTTTTTCCTAAAATGGCTGCTACACATGTGAGGACATGGGGCAACGAACTCTGGGAATGGCGGGATCACTCATACTGACATGCATGCAGCCCATTAGCAGCCAGCCCTGTGATGTCACTGCCCTATAAATACGGCGGCCATTCTGCCATTCACCAGCGTGCTTAGTGCAGGCGTGTCTTCAGGCGCTAGGGACACTGATATGAAAGACTTGATTGTGGTGGGAAAAAAATGATTTACAAGTGCAGGGAAAGATTACTCAAGGTGTAGGGAAAGGATAGGGAGGAATCATTCCACCAGCATTTGTATTGAACAGTGTTCAGTCGGGGAGGTGACAGCCTGGGTGATAGGAACAATCTGATTATACCTTGCTGCACTGACCGGGGATCCAAATTGCCATTATACAGCTCGGTAATTCCAGCAAGCCTGTCTTGTTAAGCCCCTTTAACACGAGCGAGTTTTCCGCGTGGGTGCAATGCGTGACGTGCATGCATTGCACCCACACTGAATCCTGACCCATTCATTCCATTCATTTCTTTCACTCATCAGTTCTGTGTTGCGTGAAAAACACAGCATGTTCTGTATTCTGCGTTTTTCACGCAGCCCTGGCCCCATGGAAGTGAACGGGGCTTCAGTGAAAAATGCAGTGCATCTGGAAACAAGTGCGGATGCAATGCGTTTTTCACTCTTGGTTGTTAAGAGAGGTTGTTTGCAAACCTTCAGTTTTTTATCACTCTCATGAAAAAAACACCAATACACATTGCACCCGCGAGGAAAAAACTGAACGCAATCGCAGACACCCGAGCACCCGAGCACAATGGAAGTCAATGGGAGAACCCAAGCATTAAACCAGAAACCCCCTGCTCTTAAGAAGGGGGGGGGTGTTGGGACTCTAGTTCGGCTTCAGAGTCCAGGCTCTCACTCCATTTATAGCTATGTCCTTATATAGAGAAAGTGCTTGGAGACACCCCAGTGTATTTAAATCTAATTTAGCTTCTATTTCTATGCAGAAGATTGCTGTAAAGTGGGGAAATCCCTCAGTGCGAGTCCATGGCTTAAGAGTTCCTGCTCTGACTCCATATTTAGCTATGTCCATATATGGAGTCAGTGCTTGGTGACACCCAGTGTATTTAAATCTAATTTAGCCTGTATTTCAGAAAAGTTTCTGCTGGGATTCAAACTCATGACCTTCTGCATTGGAGGAAAGGCACTTAACCACTCAGTTACAAAAGCTTCATAGCCAGTGACGAAAAAAAAAAAAAGATACTTCCACTGTTGAGGAATATCTACTACTAGTAAGTATTCCTATACAGTAGATGTCTCATTTATTATTATTTTTTTAAGCGATTGCCTATGCAGGTATATAGTGTAGTGGTTAAAGTTCTGGGCTGTGATGCAGAAACTGTGAGTTCACGTGTGGCACATGTGGTCCGCTGCCGGCATCCTCGGTTGTATGCATTTTCGGCTGGGGATTGCCGTTTGTAGCGGATCACATGTGGAGGTTTTGCTCCCCCGGTCATAAATATGTTACAGTATTTGGGGTTCTGAGCATTACCTCCCATTTAGGCCATTTCATTCAGTGATTTGCGAAAATTGCAGGCCATTTTGTAGTGTATTAGTGGCAAAAGTAAAATATATTTGCCGCTCAGCGGTGCAGTTATCTGTTTTAAAGCTCTTTTTCCGTATATTAGTGGAAAAAGGAAAAAATATATTTGCCGCTACGCGGTGCAGGGATATACTTGGAAGTAGTGTTAAGCGAGCATGATCAGCCGAGTACAGGTTCGGCTCGAGCATCGCTATGCTCGGCAGATCCGTGCACTTGGCCGAGTACCACATGTGCTCGAGCGCCATGCTCGAGTTTCCTCGACGCACGTTTAGCGCTTGCTAAGCAGCCAATAAACGTGCAGGTAAGTATTGCCATCACTGTAATGCAATTAGACATGTTTTCTACTGGCATTACAGTGATTGGCTGGCCAGAACGCGTCATTGGGTGCTATATAGCACCCGGTCACGTGGGTTCAGCTCATTGCAAGTCAGGGAGAGCTGCTGTTAGGAAGGGACAGTCAATATAGGGCGAATTACATCTAAAAATTATCATTGAGAAGATGTTTCACAGATCTAACAGTCCTTTTAAGGACTATTGTTAGAGGTGGCAGGCAGCCAAAATTGTTTTGAGGGAATTTTTTATTTTTTTTGTCAGTGCGACCGTTAGTGACATTTTCTGTATTCCACAAACTCTGCTTGCTTTGAGCAGTGAGACGCAAATCTACACTTATATCTAGACTGTGTGCGGCCTATATTTAATTCAAAAATACCAGTGACAGACAGTCATTTTCTCTATTCCACAAACTCTGCTTGCTGTGAGCAGTGAGACGCAAATCTACACTTATTTCTAGACCGCGTCAGCGTCCTCAGTGATCCCTCAGTGCCTTACAACTACTGGGTGTCCAAGCTGGACACGTGGCACGAACTGGCGCTCTACGCCTTGGAGGTGCTGGCCTGCCCTGGTCTGAGCGGGTATTTAGTGCTGCTGGTGGCATTTTACCGGATAAGAGTATCCGGCTGTCAACTTAAAATGCTGACAGGTTGACCCAGATAAAAAGGCCTGGATTGCCCCTGACTTCTCCACTCCACCAGAGGAAAGCCATGACTGAACATCAAGGCACTTTAAATGTGTTGTTTAGAATGTACTGAATACTCTGTATTCCCATGCACCCCTTCTGCCACAAAAAGGGTATATGGTTTAATCATCCTTTTCTCATGCTCCTCGTCCTTCATCTTCATCCTTCATCTACATGCTTAATTTTCGCATATAATGCCATCGCTTATATGCCTTCTCATATAATTTGAGCTGAAGACCTTCACCCCTAATGTTTTAGTGGGTCACCAGCAGGCCATCAATCATACTTTACCTCTCCTCCTGTATAACTTTTCCTCATCCTAAATACCCATTACATTCCCTGCAATTTTTTTGTACTCGTTCCAATGACAGGCTCTCTTAAGAGTCCTGTATTGTTATTTATCGTCACTACCTCACTGAGGCGGTACTGGGAAATTGGAGCGCCCTCACCTGCCTTTCTTGAAAGTGGTAGCCATAGCCATCCCTCAGGCTCCCTCTCCAGAAGCGAACCCTTATTCCCCATTACTCGTGGTCACTATGGTAGGCGCATAAAAGAACATCGAAAGTTGAAAGAGCAGACATCTATAGATCGTCAACATCATGGGGACGTGCGATCAGCTTAGAAGTTATCTAGAGTTAACAAAGCGGCAGCAGACCCTTGCCTACAATTTTTAACACGGTCAGCTCAACGTCCATTCCTCTTACAAGTTCATTATCATCAGATGATAGTCCGGTCAACACAATTGAAACCACTGGCGTCCTTTTTAGTCATGGCCCCAGTTCCTAAATTCATGAAAATTTTTGTCTGAACTTGTTATTTATATAAAAGTAAATATACAGGAAAGAATGTTTCCTAACAATTTTTCATTTAAAATTGCTTTTATCATCGGTTTTGTGAGTTTTATGGTCAGTTGGTAAAAGTGACGTACAACTCGGGTAACATCGTTCCCAGCAGCGACATTGTAGTCTAAGATGCATCCAAACATCCTCTCCATGCTGTCCCCAACCCATTTCGGTGGTGTTTCCATCAATTTCTGACCTTTTCCTATGAACCAGGCACCCTTCCCTCTTAAGAGCAGGGGGTGCCTGGTTTAATGCTCGGGTTCTCCCATTGACTTGTATAGGGCTCGGGTGCTCGGTAGAGCACCCGAGCATCCCCATGTGCTTGGGCAGAGCACCCGAGCATCGGGGTGCTCGATCATCACTACTCGGAAGCCCTGCATGCCTTGTATTAGTGGCAAAATAAAAATATATTCCCCGTAAAGCATTACACTTATCTGTTGAAAAGCCTGTTGTGTTCAAATAGAACAAAATTTTTGGGCCTAATTGACATTCTGCGGTGCTGTAATATATTCTGAAGCCCTGTTTGCCATGTATTAGTGGTGAAATACAAATATATTTGCCGTCCAGCATTGCATTCATCTGTTGAAAAGCCTGTTGTGTAAAAGTAGGAAAAATGTAGGGCCTAATTGCCATCTGTGGTGTAGTGATATATTCTGAAGCTCAGTTTGCCGTGTATTAGTGGCGAAACAAAAATATATTTTTTGTCCAGCGTTGCATATATCTGTTGAAAAGCCTGCTTTGTAAAAGTAGAAAAAAACATTCTGTGGTGCAGTGATATATTCTGAAGCCTTTTTTGCAGTGTATTAGTGGCAAAATAAAAATATATACGCCGTCCACGGTTGTACGTCTCTCTTGAAAAGCCTGTTGTGTAAAATTAGAACAATATTTGGGCCTAATTGATGTTCTGCGGTGCAAAGATATATTCTGAAGCCCTGTTTGCTGTGTATTAGTGGCAAAATAAAAATTGATCTAACATTTGATTATTTGATCTAACTTTATGTCAGACATAGAAGTGCCAGGCCCTGCACAGGAGAGTGGCAGAGGCCTAAATGTTTCTGGTGCAGGCAGATGTCGCAGCAGAGTAAGGGGGCGTGGCAGAGGGGGTCACAGCGAGAGGCCTGAGCTCCCAGTGTCTTCTAGCAGTCGTGTCTTTACCAGCTACCCAGTGGTTCTTGAATGGTTGACTCGTCATCCACTTCAACCTGAGTGACATCAGACACCCCCAGCCAAGAGTCGGTGGGTTCCTCTGACACGACGCTTAGTTGGCATGGCCTGGGAGGAGGCCCTGTGCCTTCACCTGTCCTCAACCTGCCTGTCCTTTTCTGTTCCAACAGCCAGAGAAGAAGTATATGCTGTGGGCTCAGCTCCACTTTTAAGCGACGAACTACTAGAGAGGACAGTCAGCAGCTACTACCCAGCAAAGATCTGGAGGAGACATCCAGTGCTCTCGCCACTAGGCAGGCAAGTACTGATGAGGAGAGTGGCGTGGGAGCTGGTGTTGCGGGTGGTCAGGCTCCTGACCCAGAGATGGTTGAGGAGGACATCAGTGACATGTAGACAGTACTCGATGATGATGATGATGTAGCTGATCGCACTTGGGAGCCTGGTGACGAAGGGGCTTCATCATCATCGGGAGAAGAGGATGGCAGTTTGCCCTTGAGCCAATGGTGGAGCCAGCAAGTCGCTAGCATGGCCAGGAGTCAGCAGTGTGGCAGCAGTGGGAGTTTGGGAGTGAAACGTGCATGGGGTAGACCACCTGCTTCGCAGAAGCCTACCTGCCTGGGAAGTAGCGGTGCACGGGTTCACGGAGGCAGAGGCGGTAGCAGTCTGTTAGTGCGGAGTGTTGGGGGTAAAATCACCTAATCGGCGGTGTGGCAGTTTTTTGTTAAGCCACTGGAGGAGGTGAACATGGCCATATGTAGAATATGTGAGAAGAAGGTGAATCGTGGCCAGGGTGCCAATGTTGGCACCACGGACCTGAGTCAACATATGCAGTGTCACCATAAAGTGGCCTGGGAGAACAGTGGCTCAGATCTGGTGGTTCAGCCTGCTGTAGCAACCGCTGCATCACCCAGTGGAACACACCCAGTTTCAGGCAGTCAAGGCTCCACCAGCAAAGCCAATGTGAGCTGTCTGTCCTTCACATCATTTGCTGGTACTGATACTCCTGCTCCTCCTACCCCTTATCAGTAATTCCGTCAGTAATCGACCACGAGGTAATTGCCAAGAGACAACAGTATGTGTGCACACATTCAACGGTGCAGAAGCTGAATGTGCTTCTGTCCAAGTTGCTGGTGCTGCAGTACCTCCCTTTCCAAGTGGTGGACTATGCACTTTTCAGAGAACCGATGGCTTGTGCTGAGCCCACGTGGTGAGTCGCAAGCCACCATTTCTTTGCCAAAAAGGCAGTACCAGCCTTGCACACAATTGTAGAACAGAAGGTGGACCAGTCCTTTAGCCTGTCGGTGTCTGCCAAAGTGCACGGTAGTGCCGACGTGTGGAGCTGTAACTATGGGCAGGGACAATGCATGTCCTTCATGGCCCACTGGGTGAATGTTGTTCCTGCACAGCCACACCAGCAACTTGGCTGGGTAACGCTGCTTCCGCCTCCACGTTGCCACGCCTTTGGTCCTGCGACAATGTCCACTGCTTCCTCCTCATCCTCTACAGTGTCCTCAATCTCCACTGCAGGGACAATTCACAGGGGCCATCCAGCATACTACATGTACAGGGCAAGGCGGTGTCATGCTGTTCTGCAACTCGTTTCCCTCTGCAAATGGAGTCACACAGGGGAGGAACTACTCTGTGTCCTTCGTCAAGAAATTGAATCCTGGCTTTCTCCACGACAACTGGTGAACCATGGTGACTGACAATTGGAAGAACATTGTGTCGGCGCTGCGTCAAGGAGGGCCGAGCCACGCGCTCTGCATGGCACATGAGTTCAATCTGGTTGTCAAGCGGTTCCTGAAGTTTTCCACCCATCTGCAAAACATCTTAAAAATGGCCAGGAAACTTTGCATGCAGTTCAGCCACTCGTACACTGCAAAACACACCCTCCTTGAGCTGCAGAATGGCATCCCTCAACATAGGCTGATATGCGATATTTCCATCCGTTTGAATTCCACCCTCCATATGTTAGACCGACTATACGAACAAAGAAAGGACATAAACGATTTCTTAATGATCCAAACGGACAGGAGTACTCCCCTGTGTAACTTCAATGTCAGCCAGTGGCAACTCATGCGTGACACCTGCCATTTGCTCAGACGCTTTGAGGATGCCATGTTATTCTTCAGGCGCCAGGACTACGGGATGAACAATGTTCCCTCTGCGCTCACATTCCACTGCCGTGGCTGCTGTTGAGGGTTGGGGTGGCAGCTCTATCAGCAGCAGCCTGAGACTAGAGTTTCTAATAGGCAGCTTTCTTCACCTGCAGAGTGAATAAAATACTCACCAGCAGCAGTAGCTAGACCTGGAGCAGGAACGAAACCAGCAGGTGGTGGCATACTTGGACAGCACCCTGCCACCCCACATCGAAGATCCGCTGGACTACTCGGCAGCCAAACTTGATTTGTGGCTGCAATTAGAGTTTGCCCTGGAAAAGCTGTCCTGCCAGGCCAGTAGTGTGGCATCAGAGCAGGTTTTTAATGCGGCGGGGGCCATAGTTACCCCAAGAAGAACTTGCCTGTACACCCAAAATGTGGAGAGACTGACCTTTATTAAGATGAATCAGGCATGGATCAGCCAGGATTTCCATCCACCAATGTCTGATGCACCAGATTTGATCATCTATGCTGCCTCACCCAAACCTTGACAAAAGAGACCGTTTTCTTCTGGCTACCTGCCTAAGCTACTATTCTGATGCTGGCACCCGCCTGATGCCACACATCTGATACCAAGTGCTTTTTCTTACACCCACCATTGTCAGCGGGTACTGTTATTCCCCCTCATCTCCACACTTTGTCGTCGTGCCACTCTGTGGCCTCCTCCTGATGCTGCCGCCACCTCCAGACTTTGTCATCGTGCCACTCTGTGGTCTCCTAATGTTGCCGCTGCCACTTCCACACTCTGTCGTCATGCCACTCTGTGGCCTCCTCCTGATGATTCTGTTGCTACCGCCACCTCCACACTGTCGTTGTGCCAATCTATGGTCTCCTGAAGCTGCTGCCACCTCGATACTCTGTCATTGTGCCACTCTGTGGTCTTCTCATGCTGCTGCCACATCCACACTCTCTCATTGTGCAACTCTGTGACCTCCTGACGCTGCCGCCACCTCCAGACTCTGTCATTGTGCAACTCTGTGGTCTCCTGATGCTGCCGCCCCCTCCAGACTATGTCATTTAGCTACTCTGTGGTCTCCTGATGCTGCCACCACCTCCAGACACTATCATTGTGCCACTCTGTGGATTACTGATGCTGCTGCCACCTCTAGACTCTGTCATTGTGCCATTCTGTGATCTCCTAATGCTGCCGTCACCTCCAGACTCTGTCATTGGGCCACTCTCTAGTCTCCTGATGCTGCTGCTACCTACACAATTTCTCATAATCGTGCCACTCTGTGACCTTCTCATGCTGCTGCTACCTCCAGAATCTGTTATTGTGCCACTCTGTGATGTCCTGATGCTGCCACCACCTCACCACTATGTCATAGGGCCACTCTGTGGACTTCTCATGCTGTTCCCACCCTCCCCTTCATGACTGGGCCACTATTTTGCCTTTTTGGCTTGGCTGACATAATCTTTTATTTGACCCTTTTTCTGATCTGTCAGAAGGAAGGAAAAATGAGATGCACAATGGATCCTCTTTGTGTAGCAGCTGTAAGGCTTGTATGGTCCCATCAGAATGACTTGTGATTTGGTAGCCAAAAGCAGGAGTGGGTACAAAACACAGAAGACATGCAAATATTCCGTTCACATGTCATCTCTGTTTTGGATCTATTTTTTGGCATTAGCAATACTGATGGTTTAATGACCAAATTCTGACCAAGTGAAGGCAAATACTCAACATACAGGATCCGTTTTTTGGAGAGCTATTGTTCTGACAAACTTACTGCTGACACCCTCTCCACTCTGTCAGGGGGGCTCTACTTTTATAAGAGTTTAATAGAAACAGGTTCTGTTTATATCTATGTGGAATCAGCTGACGACAGTGTAAAAGGAGTGCGCTCCTTGAAACTAATATTGACTTGTAAGGTTGAGTTCATACTTGAGTTATTTGGTCAGTTTTGGCCCCGTGACTGCCCAAATAAGTGAAGTGTGCAGTGATTCTAAGAGTGACGCCTGTCATCTGCATGTCATACGGACTCACAGTATTATATCACTACCAAAGCAGACTCCCTATGCGTGTTACTGCAAGGCACAGTGTTCTACACCACTATAAAGGCTCGCAGCAGCCAGGAAATAGCTGTTTTTTAACATAATTTGCAGTGAATATATTCGGATCGAAATTCGGATCAAAACCATTTTTTACCGAAAAATTTGGTGAAATGGCGAATCAAATTTCTGAAAAACTCGCTCATCTCTAGCTGTAGCCATTAAGTTTAGCTTGGCTACGTCAGCATGTGCATGTAGTTAATAGTGTTCATGCGTATATGCACAATGTTTACGAATGTGTTTTGTCCTGTGAGTAGACTATGAAAAAGAATGCCATGGTATGTCAACTATATCATCTTTCTGACTTAGGGCTCATGCACGCGACTGTATGCATTTAGGGTCCGCAAAACACGGATCTACAAAAAATACAGATGACACCCGTGTGACATTAGTATTGCTTTTCTTTTTTTCCTGGATCCAGTGCCTATTCTTGTCCGCAAAATGGACCAGAATAGGACAAGTTCTATCTTTTTTTGCAGAACGGACTTGCAGACATACGGAAACGTAATGCACACAGAGTCATTTAAAGTTTTTTTTTTTGCGGTCCCATTGAAGTGACTGGTACCGCATACAGGCCAAAAAAAAAAAATGGAAAAGACAGAAAAAAAATATATTCATGTGCATAAGCCCTTACCAGTATACAGCTGACACCTGTTTGATGGATCTTCCTATTCTTTTTAATACAGATTCAATATTTGTGTTTAGACAAACAAGTGTTATGTAAACATAACCTTTTATGTTAGGATATACACCTACCACTAACTTCGATTATAATAAAAAAAATGTATGTTGTAAAGGGATTTTGCATTGCAGTGAATAGAAGCTGCACAAGCAGCATGGCAAAACAAGCTGTTTCTGTCAGCCCAGCCACTTGGAGTCAGTGCTTAGTACCATCTCAACAAAGAAATGACAAGATGGGACAATTCCTTTAACATTTACCACATACTGTATGTCACTCTTTTGCACACATTATACCCACTAAAAACAATGGGATATTTTATGTATACTTTGGGCTTATATTTTTTAACCCCTTCCATTTTTCACCATCCTTTCACAGATAATTTTTGCAAATCGGACATGTGTCACTTTATGCGGTAATAACTTTGGAAAACGAGGGGTTTTCTATAAATTATCTACCTCAGCATGTCCTGTTACTATTAGAGAGCTGAACTTGTCTGTGCAGGTTGAGACATGTCTGAACATGCAACACACACAGTAGCAGTTCAGTCTGATGAAAGCACTACATTTGTTTGCATGGCATTTACTTACATTTTGCTGCCTTTTGCAGCCCTCTAGCCCTTTACTGGACTATTTTAAAGCCTTTTTAGTGCCCAAAAGTTCGGGTCCCCATTGACTTCAATGGGGTTCGGGATGAAGTTCAGGTCGAGTTCGGATCCCGAACATTTTCGGGAAGTTCGCCGAACTTCTTGAACCCGAACATCCAGGTGTTCGCTCAACTCTACTAATATGTATACTTTTTTATTTTTATTTTTTACATTTAACACAATAAAAGCATTTTTGAAACATAAAAATCATGTTTTAGGGTCTCCATGGTCTGAGCAATAGTTTTCATATTTGTTGGGCAAATGTCTTAGGTAGGGGGTCATTTTTTGCAGGATGAGGTGACGGTTAGATTGGGGGGGCATACGCCTTTTTGATCGCTTGGTGTTGCACTTTTGGTGATGTAAGGTGACAAAAAAAAGCTTTTTATGTTTTTTTTTTTATTTTTACGGTGTTCACCTGAGGGGATAAGTCATATGATATTTTTATGGAGCCGTTCGATATGGAGGCGGCAATATCTAATATGTCTACTTTTATTTTTTTCCCTATTTTTTACAATTTTTTTAAACTTTATTTTGGGAAAGGACACTTTTTTTTTTTTACTTGAAACATTATTTTTTTTTATTATAAAAAAAACACTTTTTTAAACTTTTTATATTTGTCCCACTGTAGGACTTCACCTTTTCAGGGTTTGATCCCTGTTTCAATTCAGTACAATACATTCTGTATTGTACTGAATTCAACTGTCAGCATCTTACACAGTAAGACGCTGACAGTTGACTAGGAGACCCAGCCCTCAGGCTGGATCTCCTGGGCCTCAGTAGATGTCAGCTCCGATGCCTGTGTAAGGAGAGGGAGCAAAAACCTCCCATATGCCGCAGTCAGCGCTGACCGCAGCATATGAGGGGTTAATCCCCTGCCATCGGTGTTATCTCTGATGCTGGTGGATGCAGCACGGATCCGGCTGTCAGTAACAGCCGACTCTGTGCTGCTGATCGCGGCACAGCACATGGGGGAGAGGAAGGACCGCAGGACGAGATTGCTCGTCGTGGTGCGCAAAGTGCCGGCCGTTTAGGATGAGCATTTTCGTCCTGAGTCCTGAAGGAGTTAATTTTTATTTATTTTTTAAATACATTTAGGAAGACCCCAAAACATTGGGAAATAGAAAAGAGAAAGTTCACTGGAGTCTAACAATGGCTGTTTTCGGCCGGTATACTTGTCTATTCAGCGGACAAGTCCTGTGGGATCTATGCCTGGTTCATTGTAATGAACGTGAGCTTGTCCCGTTGGCTGTGGACAGGCGGCTGCACATGTCTGTGATCACCCACCTGCCGTGCTAAACACACGTTCGGACAATACACTGGCCGCAGGGCAGGCCAGCACCTCCAAGGCATAAAGGGCAAGCTCAGGCCATGTGCTCAATTTGGAGACCCAGAAGTTGAATGGGGCAGACCAATCAGTCAGTACGTGTAGGCGTGTGCTCCTGTACTGTTCCACCATGTTGCTGAAATGCTGCCTCCTGCTAAGACGTTCCGTATCAGCTGGTGGTGCTGGTTGTTGTGGCATGCTGACAAAGCTTTTCCACATTTCGGCCATGCTAACCCTCCCTTCTGAGTAGTGTTGAGCAAAAATATTCTAATAACGAATTTTAATCACGAATATCGCCACTTCGATAATTCGCGAATATTTTGAATATATTGCAATATATTCGTTTTTAGAATATTCATAATTTTTCATCATCCATCTGAAGTGAACACTGAACAGTACACATGATTCCTCCCTGCTTAGGGTGTCTGGTTTCCCCAAAAACTTTTCTTATCTGTCCTGGCTCCCTAGGATTGCAGCCAGCTCCAGTCAGTGCCCGTTGCCGTGGGCTTGGAACGTCCCCATCACCATGGGAATGCCTCAGGGTTAGAATATACCATCGGATCTGAGTTTTTACGATCTCACAACAGCTAATTGTCTTGTCATAAGACTATGCAAACAATAGAGGGCGCTGTTCATGAGTTATGAACAGCACCCTCTATTGGTTGCATAATCCTATGACAAGACTATTCGCTGTTGTGAGATCGTGAGCCCCTGCTGTCCAGTGGGAATGCCATCAGCAGCACTTCTACCAGTGAGCGCTTGTACTCGCGCATCTTCCGATCATGCTCCAGTGACGGAATTAAGGACAGCACGTTGCCCTTGTAGTGCTGATTCAGCAGGGTGGCCCCTAAAAATCAGCACTGGTTAGAATGTGGGTAACTCGGCTGTCGTTGTACAGGCACTGCAGTATGTAGTCGCTTATGTGTGCCAGGCTTCCTAGAGGCATTGACATGCTGTCCTCTGTGGGAGGTGTATCGTCTGTGTCCTCTGTATCCCCCCAGCCACTCTCCATTGATGGCCATGAGCTGCTTTGGGTGCCATCCTGCTGTGAACATGGTTGCTCCTCATCATCATCCTCTTCATCCTCCAGAACTGTGTCCTTTCTGGACAGTTGTGTACCTGGCCTCTGCCACTTGTAAATGACTGGCCTGATAACCGTGGAAATGACCCCTCTTCCTCCTGTGCCACATCCTCTTCCATCATTGCTGAAGCATTTTTTCAAGGAGACATAGAAGTGGGAGAGTGACGCTGAGGATGTGGTTATCGGCACTGGCCATGTTGGTGGAGTACCCAAAACAGGGCAACATGGCTCACACGTCCCGCATGGAGACCCACTCATTGTTGGTGAAGTGGTCCTGTTCCGCAGAGAGACTCTCCCATGTGTGCTGCAGCTGTAAATTCCACTATCGCCTGCTGCTGCTCGCACAGTCTCTCCAGCATGTGCAAGGTGGAGTTCCACCTTGTGGGTATGTCGCATATGAGGTGGTAAGTGGAAAGTTACGCTGCAGCGGAGACAGGCGAGCAGAAGCATTGTGAGAACATCAAAAGGGCGCATAGACGGCCCGCACTTTGAGCAGCAACACTGACATATCGGGGTAATTTTTCAGGAACCTCTGCACCACTAAATTCAGTATATGCGCCAGGCAAGGGATGTGCGTCAAACTGGCTAAGCCCAGAACTGCTACGAGATTTCGCCCATTATCGCACACCACTCGGCCGCCATTGAGGCTCAGTAGCACCACCACTTATCAGTATGTTGTTCAATGCCTGTCCACAGCTCATGCGCAGTGTGTGTTTTTTCCCCCAAGTGTTCCCCCAGATGCGTTTCCAAACAGCCTGCTGTTGTTTACTCTTGGCTGTGCTGAAGTTGGTAGTGCAGGTGTTACACTGACCAGATCAGGAGGTGGCAGAGGAGGAAGCGGATTAGGAGTAGGAAGCAAAATGGAGCCAACGAGAAACATCCTGCCATCCTCGGTGGTGGAAGGACATGCGCCAAACTGCTATCCACCTGAGGCTCAGCCGTCGCTACATTAACCCAGTGTGCCGTTAGGGAGATATAGCGTATCGGTGGTTATGTGGACCTTGCCATAGATGGCGTTGTGCAGTGCATACCTGATTTTGCCACTCGGTTGTGCAAGGCAGCGATGCAAAAGTAATGGCGGCTGGGAACCATGTATGGTGGGACAGCCACCGCCAGGTGTTTTAAAAGTGTCCATCTCCACCAGACGGAATGCCAGAATATCAAAAGCCAGGAATTTTGAAATGCTGGCATTTAGGGCCAGGGATCGCTGGTGGATAGGGGGATACTATCTCTTTCTCTCCAGTGTTTGGGGGATGGACAGCTGAACGCTTCCATGGGATAGAGTGGACATGCTGGGTGACGGTGGTGGAGGTGGTGTTGCTGCTGTCACATCCTCTGTTTGTGGGGTGACAGGTGCCACTGTCATTCCGGAGGGGGAGGAAAAGGCCGAGACTGCAGCAGAAGAGGGAGCAGGAGGAGCCTGAGATTTTTTCTGTTTTTTGAGGTGTGTACTACACTGCAGCTCGTGCTTTGCATTTAAATGCCTGGTCATGCAGATGGTGCTCAGGTTTAGAACATTTATGCCTCGCTTCGGGCTCTGATTTCGCAGCATGCAACCACTTGCGTCTTGTCATCAGCATTTTCTGAAGAATTGCCATGCCAGGGAACTCCTTGGAGCTGGCTTTGGGGTGCTCAGTCACTGGGTGTGGTGGTCAGTAGCAGCAATACTGGCTAAGGGATGGCCACTCTGCTTTTGCACCCTGCTCCCTCTTTTGCTGTGTAGCTGGCACTGTGTGACCAACACCTCTTCCTCCAAACTGCACACGTCACTCGCATGACCTTGATTCCATGTGGGGTCTAGGATCTCATCATCCTCCACATCATCTTCCACTCACCCCTGCACTCCTTGCCGGTCTGCACACTGCAGCTACACCTAATCCAGCTTTTATAGAGACTGGGTCACATGATGCACGGGCCAATTACTAGGCATGGCTGTGTTGGCTTCTAAGTGCCCACAGCTTAAGAGCTTGTTGATTGGCTGCCCTGCATCCTTTCAACAAGCTTTATTAAATGACTGAACACCGAACTCAAACTTTTCCTGAGCTGACTACACTTTTAACAACTTTTGACAACTTTCCAGCATAACTCATCGAATATGTCTATATGAAGAATAACACTATATCTGGTCACTATATGACCTAATCATTTCTAACACACACGCATTCTTGTTAGAGATGAGCGAACACCTGGATGTTCGGGTTCGAGAAGTTCGGCCGAACTTCCCTAAAATGTTCGGGTTCAGGATCCGAACTCGACCCGAACTTTATCCCGAACCCGAACCCCATTGAAGTCAATTGGGACCCGAACTTTTGGGCATTAAAAAGGCTGTAAAATAGTCCAGAAAAGGGCTAGAGAGCTGCAAAAGGCAGCAAAATGTAGGTAAATGCCGTGCAAACAAATGTGGATAGGGAAATGAATTAAAATAAAATAAATAAAAATTAACCAATATCAATTGGAGAGAGGTCCCATAGCAGAGAATCATGCGTCATATCACCCACCACTGGAGAAGGCCACTTTCAGTTATTTCGGCCCCAGCACCCAGACAGAGGAGAGAGGTCCCACAGCAAGGAATCATGCGTCATATCACCCACCACTGGAGAAGGCCACTTTCAGCTATTTTGGCCCCAGCACCCAGACAGAGAAGAGAAGTCCCACAGCAAGGAATCATGCGTCATATCACCCACCACTGGAGAAGGCCACTTTCAGTTATTTCGGCCCAGCACCCAGACCGAGGATACAGGTCCCACAGCAAGGAATCATGCGTCATATCACCCACCACTGGAGAAGGCCACTTTCAGTTATTTCGGCCCCAGCACCCAGACAGAAGAGAGAGGTCCCACAGCAAGGAATCATGCGTCATATCACCCACCACTGGAGAAGGCCACCTTCAGTTATTTCGGCCCCAGCACCCAGACAGAGGAGAGAGGTCCCACAGCAAGGAATCATGCGTCATATCACCCACCACTGGAGAAGGACACTTTCAGTTATTTCGGCCCCAGCACCCAGACCGAGGATACAGGTCCCACAGCAAGGAATCATGCGTCATATCACCCACCACTGGAGAAGGCCACTTTCAGTTATTTCGGCCCCAGCACCCAGACAGAGGAGAGAGGTCCTACAGCAAGAAATCATGCGTCATATCACCCACCACTGGAGAAGGCCACTTTCAGTTAATTCAGCCCAGCACCCAGACCGAGGAGAGAGGTCCCACAGCAAGGAATCATGCGTTATTTCACCCACCACTAGAGAAGGCCACTTTCAGTTATTTAGGCCCCAGCACCCAGACAGAGGAGAGAGGTCCCACAGCAAGGAATAAGGTGTCATATCACCCACCACTGGAGAAGGCAACTTTCAGTTATTTCGGCCCCAGCACTCAGAGGAGGAGAGGTTCATTCAACTTTGGGTTGCACCGCAAGATCATGGTAAAGTTAAAAAAATGAGGATTCAATAAAGAAGTCGCCCCGAGTACAAGAATACATGGTTGAGGGGGATGTAGTTATAAATGTCTATTCTTGCACAAGGGAGGCACAGGTCCTGTGGGATCCATGCCTGGTTCATTTTTATGAACGTCAGCTTGACCACGTTGGCTGTGGACAGGCGGCTGCGTTTGTCAGTAATGACGCCCCCTGCCGTGCTGAATACACGTTCAGACAAAACGCTGGCCGCCGGGCAGGCCAGCACCTCCATGGCATAAAATGCTAACTCTGGCCACGTGGACAATTTGGAGACCCAGAAGTTGAATGGGGCCGAACCATCAGTCAGTACGTGGAGGGGGGTGAAGACGTACTGTTCAACCATGTTAGTGAAATGCTGCCTCCTGCTAACACGTTCCGTATCAGGTGGTGGTGCAGTTAGCTGTGGCGTGGAGACAAAACTTTTCCACATTTCTGCCTTGGTAACCCTGCCCTCAGAGGAGCTGGCTGTGACACAGCTGCGTTGGCGACCTCTTGCTCCTCCTCTGCCTTCGCCTTGGGCTTCCACCTGTTCCCCTGTGACATTTGGGAATGCTCTCAGGAGCGCATCTACCAGCGTGCGCTTGTACTCGCGCATCTTCCTATCACGCTCCAGTGCAGGAAGTAAGGTGGGCATATTGTCTTTGTAACGGGGATCCAGCAGGGTGGCAACCCAGTAGTCCGCACGCGTTAAAATGTGGGCAACTCTGCTGTCGCTGCGCAGGCACTGCAGCATGTAGTCGCTCATGTGTGCCAGGCACCCCAGAGGTAAGGACAAGCTTGCTTCTGTGGGAGGCGTATCGTCATCGTCATCCGTATCCCCCCAGCCAAGCACCAGTGATGGGCCTGAGCTGTGTCGGGTGCCACCCCGCTGTGAACCTGCTTCATCCTCATCCTCCTCCACCTCCTCCTCATTCTCCTCGTCCTCCAATAGTGGGCCCTGGCTGGCCACATTTGTACCTGGCCTCTGCTGTTGCAAAAAACCTCCCTCTGAGCCACTTCTAACAGACTGGTCTGAAAGTGCTAAAAATGACCCCTCATTCACCTTCTCCTCCTGGGCCACCTCCTCTTCCATCATCGCCCTAAGCGTTTTCTCAAGGAGACATAGAAGTGGTATTGTAACGCTGATAACGGTGTCATCGCCACTGGCCATGTTGGTGGAGTACTCGAAACAGCGCAACAGGGCACACAGGTCTCGCATGGAGGCCCAATCATTGGTGGTGAAGTGGTGCTGTTCCGCAGTGCGACTGACACGTGCGTGCTGCAGCTGAAACTCCACTATGGCCTGCTGCTGCTCGCACAGTCTCTCCAGCATGTGCAAGGTGGAGTTCTACCTGGTGGGCACGTCGCATATGAGACGGTGAGCGGAAAGGCCGAAGTTCCGCTGTAGCTCAGGCAGGCGAGCAGCGGCAGGATGTGAATGCCGGAAGCGCGCACAGACGGTCCGCACTTTATGCATCAGCTCTGACATGTCGGGGTAGTTGTGAATGAACTTCTGCACCACCAAATTCAGCACATGCGCCAGGCAAGGGATGTGCGTCAAACCGGCTAGTCCCAAAGCTGCAACGAGATTTCGCCCATTATCGCACACCACCAGGCCGGGCTTGAGGCCCACCGGCAGAAACCACTCGTTGGTCTGTTGTTCATTAAGCCGCCACAACTCCTGCGCGGTGTGGGGTCTGTCCCGCAAACATATGAGTTTCAGAATGGCCTGCTGACCTTCTGACGTTTACCCCGGGCTGTGCTGAAGTTGGTGGTGAAGGTGTGTGGCTGACTGGATGAGCTGGTGGAAGCAGAGGAGGAGGAAGCCGAGTAGGAGGAGGAGGCTACAGGAGGCAAAGAATGATGCCTTGTGATCCTTGGCGGCGGAAGGACGTGCGCCAAGGAACTGTCCGCCTGGGGCCCAGCCGCCACTACATTTACCCAGTGTGCAGTTAGGGAGATATAGCGTCCCTGGCCGTGCTTACTGGTTCACGTATCTGTGGTTAGGTGGACCTTGCCACAGATGGCGTTGCGCAGTGCACACTTGATTTTATCGGATACTTGGTTGTGCAGGGAAGGCACGGCTGTCTTGGAGAAGTAGTAGCGGCTGGGAAGAACATACTGTGAGACAGCCATGGACATCAGCTGTTTGAAGCTGTCTGTGTCCACCAGACTGAATGACAACATTTCAAAGGACAGTAGTTTAGAAATGCTGGCATTCAGGCACAGGGCTCGAGGGTGGCTACGTGGGAATTTACGCTTTCACTCCAAGGTTTGTGAGATGGAGAGCTGAACGCTGCCGTGTGACATGGTGGAGATGCTTGGTGACGCAGGTGGTGGTGTCGGTGGCACATCCTCTGTTTGGTGGGTGGCAGGTGCCAACATTCCTCCCGAGGTGGAGGAAGAGGCCGAGGCAGCAGCAGAAGAGGAAGCAGGGGCAGCCACAGTGAGTTCCTTGCTTTTAAGGTGTTTACTCCACTGCAGTTCATGCTTTGCATGTAGATGCCTGGTCATGCAGGTTGTGCTAAGGTTCAGAACGTTAATGCCTCGCTTTAGGTTCTGATGGCACAGTGTGCAAACCACTCGGGTCTTGTCGTCAGCACATTGTTTAAATAGGTGCCATGCCAGGGAACTCCTTGAAGCTACCTTTGTGGTGCTCGATCCCTGGTGGCGGTGGCCAGTAGCAAGCAAACTATCTTGGAGGTGGCTGTTCTGCTTTTGCCCCCTGCTCCCTCTTTTGCTATGCTGTTGGCTCGGTCTCACCACTGCCTCTTCCTCTGAACTATGAAAGTCAGTGGCACGACCTTCATTCCATGTGGAGTCTAGGACCTCATCGTCCCCTGCATCGTCTTCCACACAGTCTTGCGATGAGATGGTATTCCCATGTCCTCATCATCAGGAAACATCAGTGGTTGTGCATCAGTGCATTCTATGTCTTCCACCACTGGGGAAGGGCTAGGTGGATTCCCTAGGGAAACCCTGCCAGCAGAGTCTTCAAATAGCATAAGAGATTGCTGCATAACTTGAGGCTCAGACAGTTTCCCTGATATGCATGGGGGTGATGTGACAGACTGATGAGCTTGGTTTTCAGGCGCCACCTGTGCGCTTTCTGCAGAAGACTGGGTGGGAGATAATGTTGTGAACGTGCTGGATCCACTGTCGGCCACCCAATTGACTAGCGCCTGTACCTGCTCATGCCTTACCATCCTTAGAACAGCATTGGGCCCCACCAAATAACGCAGTAAATTCTGGCGGGTACTGGAACCTGAGGTAGTTGGTTCACTAGGACGTGTGGCTGTGGCAGAATGGCCACGTCCGCTCCCAGCACCAGAGGGTACACTAACAGCACCACGACCGCGTCCGCGTCCCTTACTAGATGTTTTCCTCATTGTTACCGTTCACCAAGCACCACAATAAGAAAAAAAACTTTTGGCCCAATGTATTGATTTCAAATTCAGGCCTTTTTTTACAGGCACCTAACACTCCAGGCAAAGCAGTAATCACTGATTTAGGGGAATATCTCTTTTAGTGCTAGTATTTAGGCCCTGGATCAAAGGTATCCTTTTATGGACAGATTTAAACTAGGCCTGCAACAGCTGGAACACCAGATTCAGGGTATTGCTATTTTGGCAATTGATTTTCACCCCAGAACATAATATACCCTGTTACGGACAGATTTAAACTAGGCCTGCAACAGCTGAAACACCAGATTCAGGGTATTGCATTTTTGGCAATTCAATTTCACCCCAGAACAAAATATATGATTTACAGGACACTATGAAACTTGGCCAGCCACAGCTGAAACCACTGATTTATGGTATTGCTATTTTGGCAATTGAATTTCACCCCAGAACAAAATATATTCTTTGCAGGACACTATTATAGTTTGCCAGCAAGAGCTGAAACCACTGATTTATGGTATTGCTATTTTGGCAATTGAATTTCACCCCAGAACAAAATGTATGTTTTGGTGGACACTATTATAGTTTGCCAGCCAGTGCTGTGACACCAGATTTAGTGGATTGCTATTTTGGCAGTTGAATTTCACCCCAGAACAAAATATATGTTTTGGCGGACACTATTATATTTTGCCAGCCACAGCTGAAACCACTGATTTATGGTATTGCTTTTTGGCAATTAAATTTCACCCCAGAACAAAATATATGTTTTGGCGGACACTATTATAGTTTGCCAGCCAGTGCTGGGACACCAGATTTAGGGGATTACTATTTTGGCAATTGAATTTATCCCCAGAGTAAAAAATACCCTGTTACGGACAGATTAAAACTAGGCCTGCAACATCTGGAACACCAGATTCAGGGTAGTGCTATTTTGGCAATTGAATTTCACCCCAGAACAAAATATATGTTTTGGCGGGCACTATTATAGTTTGCCAGCCAGTGCTGGGACACCAGATTTAAGGGATTGCTATTTTGGCAAATGAATTTCACCCCAGAACTAAATATACCCTGTTATGGACAGATTTAAACTAGGCCTGCAACAGCTGGAACACCAGATTCAGGGTATTGCTATTTTGGCAATTGAATTTCACCCCAGAAAAAAATATATGATATGCAGGACACTATGAAACTTTGCCAGCCACAGCTGAAACTACTGATTTATGGTATTGCTATTTTGGCAATTGAATTTCACCCCATAACAAAATATATGTTTTGGCGGACACTATTATAGTTGGCCAGCCAGTGCTGGGACACCAGATTTAGGGGATTGCTATTTTGGCAATTGAATTTCACCCCAGAACAAAATATATGTTTTGGCGGACACTATTATAGTTTTCCTTTCAGTGCTGGGACACCAGATTTAGGGGATTGCAATTTTGGCATTTGAATTTCACCCCAGAACAAAATATATCCTTTGCAGGACACTATGAAACTTGGCCAGCCACAGCTGAAACCACTGATTTATGGTATTGCTATTTTGGCAGTTGAATTTTACCCCAGAACAAAATATATGTTTTGGCGGACACTATTATAGTTTGCCAGCCAGACCTGAAACCACTGATTTATGGTATTGCTATTTTGGCAATTGAATTTCACCCCAGAACAGAATATATCCTTTGCAGGACACTATGAAACTTGGCCAGCCACAGCTGAAACCACTGATTTATGGTATTGCTATTTTGGCAGTTGAATTTTACCCCAGAACAAAATATATCCTTTGCAAGACACTATGAAACTTGGCCAGCCACAGCTGAAACCAGTGATTTATGGTATTGCTATTTTGGCAGTTGAATTTTACCCCAGAACAAAATATATGTTTTGGCGGACACTATTATAGTTTGCCAGCCAGTGCTGGGACAACAGATTTAGGGGATTGTAATTTTGGCAATTGAATTTCACCCCAGAAAAAAATATATAATTTGCAGGACACTATGAAACTTGGCCAGCCAGTGCTGGGACACCAGATTTAGGGGATTGCTATTTTGGCAATTGAATTTCACCCCAGAACAAAATATACCCTGTTATGGACAGATTTAAACTAGGGCTGCAACAGCTGGAACACCAGATTAAGGGTATTGCTATTTTGGCAATTGAATTTAACCCCAGAACAAAATATATGATTTGCAGGACACTATTTAACTTTGCAAGCCACAGCTGAAACCACTGATTTATGGTATTGCTATTTTGGCAATTGAATTTCACCCCAGAACAAAATATATCCTTTGCAAGACACTATGAAACTTGGCCAGCCACAGCTGAAACCACTAATTTATGGTATTGCTATTTTGGCAATTGAATTTCACCCCAGAACAAAATATATGTTTTGGCGGACACTATTATAGTTTGCCAGCCAGTGCTGGGACACCAGATTTAGGGGATTGCTATTTTGGCATTTGAATTTCACCCCAGAACAAAATACATCCTTTGCAGGTTACTATGAAACTTGGCCATCCACAGCTGAAACCACTGATTTATGGTATTGCTATTTTGGCAATTATATTTTGTTCTGGGGTGAAATTCATGTTTTGGCGAATACTATTATCGTTTGCCAGCCAGAGTTGAAACCACAGATTTATGGTATTGCTATTTTGGCAATTGAATTTCACACCAGAACAAAATATATCCTTTGCAGGACACTATGAAACTTGGCCAGCCACAGATGAAACCACTGATTTATGGTATTGCTATTTTGGCAGTTGAATTTCACCTCAGAACAAAATATATGTTTTGGTGGACACTATTATAGTTTGCCAGCCAGTGCTGGGACACCAGATTTACGGGATTGCTATTTTGGCAGTTGAATTTCACCCCAGAACAAAATTTATGTTTTGGCGGACACTATCATAGTTTGCCAGCCACAGCTGAAACCTCAGATTTATGGTATTGCTATTTTGGCAATTGAATTTCACCCCAGAACAAAATATATGTTTTGGCGGACACTATTATAGTTTGCCAGCCAGTGCTGGGACACCAGATTTAAGGGATTGCTATTTTGGCAAATGAATTTCACCCCAGAACTAAATATACCCTGTTATGGACAGATTTAAACTAGGCCTGCAACAGCTGGAACACCAGATTCAGGGTATTGCTATTTTGGCAATTGAATTTCACCCCATAACAAAATATATGTTTTGGCGGACACTATTATAGTTGGCCAGCCAGTGCTGGGACACCAGATTTAGGGGATTGCTATTTTGGCAATTGAATTTCACCCCAGAACAAAATATATGTTTTGGCGGACACTATTATAGTTTTCCTTTCAGTGCTGGGACACCAGATTTAGGGGATTGCTATTTTGGCATTTGAATTTCACCCCAGAACAAAATATATCCTTTGCAGGACACTATGAAACTTGGCCAGCCACAGCTGAAACCACTGATTTATGGTATTGCTATTTTGGCAATTGAATTTCACCCCAGAACAAAATATATGTTTTGGCGGACACTATTATAGTTTGCCAGCCAGAGCTGAAACCACTGATTTATGGTATTGCTATTTTGGCAATTGAATTTCACCCCAGAACAAAATATATCCTTTGCAGGACACTATGAAACTTCGCCAGCCACAGCTGAAACCACTGATTTATGGTATTGCAATTTTGGCAGTTGAATTTTACCCCAGAACAAAATATATCCTTTGCAAGACACTATGAAACTTGGCCAGCCACAGCTGAAACCAGTGATTTATGGTATTGCTATTTTGGCAATTGAATTTTACCCCAGAACATAATATATGTTTTGGCGGACACTATTATAGTTTGCCAGCCAGTGCTGGGACAACCCATTTAGGGGATTGCTATTTTGGCAATTGAATTTCACCCCAGAAAAAAATATATAATTTGCAGGACACTATGAAACTTGGCCAGCCAGTGCTGGGACACCAGATGTAGGGGATTGCTATTTTGGCAATTGAATTTCACCCCAGAACAAAATATATGATTTGCAGGACACTATGAAACTTTGCAAGCCACAGCTGAAACCACTAATTTATGGTATTGCTATTTTGGCAATTGAATTTCACCCCAGAACAAAATATATCCTTTGCAAGACACTATGAAACTTGGCCAGCCACAGCTGAAACCACTAATTTATGGTATTGCTATTTTGGCAATTGAATTTCACCCCAGAACAAAATATATGTTTTGGCGGACACTATTATAGTTTGCCAGCCAGTGCTGGGACACCAGATTTAGGGGATTGCTATTTTGGCAATTGAATTTCACCCCAGAACAAAATATATGTTTTGGCGAATACTATTATCGTTTGCCAGCCAGAGCTGAAACCACTGATTTATGGTATTGCTATTTTGGCAATTGAATTTCACCCCAGAACAAAATATATCCTTTGCAGGACACTAAGAAACTTGGCCAGCCACAGCTGAAACCACTGATTTATGGTATTGCTATTTTGGCAGTTGAATTTCACCTCAGAACAAAATATATGTTTTGGTGGACACTATTATAGTTTGCCAGCCAGTGCTGGGACACCAGATTTAGGGGATTGCTATTTTGGCAGTTGAATTTCACCCCAGAACAAAATTTATGTTTTGGCGGACACTATCATAGTTTGCAAGCCACAGCTGAAACCTCAGATTTATGGTATTGCTATTTTGGCAATTGAATTTCACCCCAGAACAAAATATATGTTTTGGCGGACACTATTATAGTTTGCCAGCCAGTGCTGGGACACCAGATTTAAGGGATTGCTATTTTGGCAAATGAATTTCGCCCCAGAACAAAATATACCCTGTTATGAATAGATTTAAATAAGGCCTGCAACAGCTGGAACACCAGATTTAGGGGATTGCTATTTTGGCAATTGAATTTCACCCCAGAACAAAATATATGATTTGCAGGACACTATGAAACTTTGCCAGCCACAGCTGAAACTACTGATTTATGGTATTGCTATTTTGGCAATTGAATTTCACCCCATAGCAAAATATATGTTTTGGCGGACACTATTATAGTTTGCCAGCCAGTGCTGGGACACCTGATTTAGGGGATTGCTATTTTGGCAATTTGAATTTCACCCCAGAACAAAATATATGTTTTGGCGGACACTATTATAGTTTTCCTTTCAGTGCTGGGACACCAGATTTAGGGGATTGCTATTTTGGCATTTGAATTTCACTCCAGAACAAAATATATCCTTTGCAGGACACTATGAAACTTGGCCAGCCACAGCTGAAACCACTGATTTATGGTATTGCTATTTTGGCAATTGAATTACACCCCAGAACAAAATATATGTTTTGGTGGACACTATTATAGTTTGCCAGCCAGAGCTGTAACCACTGATTATGGTATTGCTATTTTGGCAATTGAATTACACACCAGAACAAAATATATCCTTTGCCGGACACTATGAAACTTGGCCAGCCACAGATGAAACCACTGATTTATGGTATTGCTATTTTGGCAATTGAATTACACACCAGAACAAAATATATCCTTTGCCGGACACTATGAAACTTGGCCAGCCACAGATGAAACCACTGATTTATGGTATTGCTATTTTGGCAGTTGAATTTCACCTCAGAACAAAATATATGTTTTGGTGGACACTATTATAGTTTGCCAGCCAGAGCTGTAACCACTGATTTATGGTATTGCTATTTTGGCAATTGAATTTCACCCCAGAACAAAATATATCCTTTGCAGGACACTATGAAACTTGGCCAGCCACAGCTGAAACCACTGATTTATGGTATTGCAATTTTGGCAGTTGAATTTTACCCCAGAACAAAATATATCCTTTGCAAGACACTATGAAACTTGGCCAGCCACAGCTGAAACCAGTGATTTATGGTATTGCTATTTTGGCAATTGAATTTTACCCCAGAACATAATATATGTTTTGGCGGACACTATTATAGTTTGCCAGCCAGTGCTGGGACACCAGATTTAGGGGATTGCTATTTTGGCAATTGAATTTCACCCCAGAACAAAATATATGTTTTGCAGGACACTATGAAACTTTGCCAGCCACAGCTGAAACCACTGATTTATGGTATTGCTATTTTGGCAATTGAATTTCACCCCAGAACAAAATATATCCTTTGCAGGACACTATGAAACTTGGCCAGCCACAGCTGAAACCACTAATTTATGGTATTGCTATTTTGGCAATTGAATTTCACCCCAGAACAAAATATATGTTTTGGCGGACACTATTATAGTTTGCCAGCCAGTGCTGGGACACCAGATTTAGGGATTGCTATTTTGGCAATTGAATTTCACCCCAGAACAAAATATATGTTTTGGCGAATACTATTATCGTTTGCCAGCCAGAGCTGAAACCACTGATTTATGGTATTGCTATTTTGGCAATTGAATTTCACCCCAGAACAAAATATATCCTTTGCAGGACACTAAGAAACTTGGCCAGCCACAGCTGAAACCACTGATTTATGGTATTGCTATTTTGGCAGTTGAATTTCACCTCAGAACAAAATATATGTTTTGGTGGACACTATTATAGTTTGCCAGCCAGTGCTGGGACACCAGATTTAGGGGATTGCTATTTTGGCAGTTGAATTTCACCCCAGAACAAAATTTATGTTTTGGCGGACACTATCATAGTTTGCAAGCCACAGCTGAAACCTCAGATTTATGGTATTGCTATTTTGGCAATTGAATTTCACCCCAGAACAAAATATATGTTTTGGCGGACACTATTATAGTTTGCCAGCCAGTGCTGGGACACCAGATTTAAGGGATTGCTATTTTGGCAAATGAATTTCACCCCAGAACAAAATATACCCTGTTATGAATAGATTTAAATAAGGCCTGCAACAGCTGGAACACCAGATTTAGGGGATTGCTATTTTGGCAATTGAATTTCACCCCAGAACAAAATATATGATTTGCAGGACACTATGAAACTTTGCCAGCCACAGCTGAAACTACTGATTTATGGTATTGCTATTTTGGCAATTGAATTTCACCCCATAGCAAAATATATGTTTTGGCGGACACTATTATAGTTTGCCAGCCAGTGCTGGGACACCTGATTTAGGGGATTGCTATTTTGGCAATTGAATTGCACCCCAGAACAAAATATATGTTTTGGCGGACACTATTATAGTTTCCCTTTCAGTGCTGGGACACCAGATTTAGGGGATTGCTATTTTGGCATTTGAATTTCACCCCAGAACAAAATATATCCTTTGCAGGACACTATGAAACTTGGCCAGCCACAGCTGAAACCACTGATTTATGGTATTGCTATTTTGGCAATTGAATTTCACCCCAGAACAAAATATATGTTTTGGTGGACACTATTATAGTTTGCCAGCCAGAGCTGTAACCACTGATTTATGGTATTGCTATTTTGGCAATTGAATTACACCCCAGAACAAAATATATCCTTTGCCGGACACTATGAAAATTGGCCAGCCACAGATGAAACCACTGATTTATGGTATTGCTATTTTGGCAGTTGAATTTCACCTCAGAACAAAATATATGTTTTGGTGGACACTATTATAGTTTGCCAGCCAGAGCTGTAACCACTGATTTATGGTATTGCTATTTTGGCAATTGAATTTCACCCCAGAACAAAATATATCCTTTGCAGGACACTATGAAACTTGGCAAGCCATAGCTGAAACCACTGATTTATGGTATTGCAATTTTGGCAGTTGAATTTTACCCCAGAACAAAATATATCCTTTGCAAGACACTATGAAACTTGGCCAGCCACAGCTGAAACCAGTGATTTATGGTATTGCTATTTTGGCAATTGAATTTTTCCCCAGAACATAATATATGTTTTGGCGGACACTATTATAGTTTGCCAGCCAGTGCTGGGACACCAGATTTAGGGGATTGCTATTTTGGCAATTGAATTTCACCCCAGAACAAAATATATGTTTTGGCGAATACTATTATCGTTTGCCAGCCAGAGCTGACACCACTGATTTATGGTATTGCTATTTTGGCAGTTGAATTTCACCCCAGAACAAAATATATCCTTTGCAGGACACTAAGAAAATTGGCCAGCCACAGCTGAAACCACTGATTTATGGTATTGCTATTTTGGCAGTTGAATTTCACCTTAGAACAAAATATATGTTTTGGTGGACACTATTATAGTTTGCCAGCCAGTGCTGGGACACCAGATTTAGGGGATTGCTATTTTGGCAGTTGAATTTCACCCCAGAACAAAATTTATGTTTTGGCGGACACTATCATAGTTTGCAAGCCACAGCTGAAACCTCAGATTTTTGGTATTGCTATTTTGGCAATTGAATTTCACCCCAGAACAAAATATATGTTTTGGCGGACACTATTATAGTTTGCCAGCCAGTGCTGGGACACCAGATTTAAGGGATTGCTATTTTGGCAAATGAATTTCACCCCAGAACAAAATATACCCTGTTATGAATAGATTTAAATAAGGCCTGCAACAGCTGGAACACCAGATTTAGGGGATTGCTATTTTGGCAATTGAATTTCACCCCAGAACAAAATATATGATTTGCAGGACACTATGAAACTTTGCCAGCCTCAGCTGAAACTACTGATTTATGGTATTGCTATTTTGGCAATTGAATTTCACCCCATAGCAAAATATATGTTTTGGCGGACACTATTATAGTTTGCCAGCCAGTGCTGGGACACCTGATTTAGGGGATTGCTATTTTGGCAATTGAATTGCACCCCAGAACAAAATATATGTTTTGGCGGACACTATTATAGTTTCCCTTTCAGTGCTGGGACACCAGATTTAGGGGATTGCTATTTTGGCATTTGAATTTCACCCCAGAACAAAATATATCCTTTGCAGGACACTATGAAACTTGGCCAGCCACAGCTGAAACCACTGATTTATGGTATTGCTATTTTGGCAATTGAATTTCACCCCAGAACAAAATATATGTTTTGGTGGACACTATTATAGTTTGCCAGCCAGAGCTGTAACCACTGATTTATGGTATTGCTATTTTGGCAATTGAATTACACCCCAGAACAAAATATATCCTTTGCCGGACACTATGAAACTTGGCCAGCCACAGATGAAACCACTGATTTATGGTATTGCTATTTTGGCAGTTGAATTTCACCTCAGAACAAAATATATGTTTTGGTGGACACTATTATAGTTTGCCAGCCAGAGCTGTAACCACTGATTTATGGTATTGCTATTTTGGCAATTGAATTTCACCCCAGAACAAAATATATCCTTTGCAGGACACTATGAAACTTGGCCAGCCACAGCTGAAACCACTGATTTATGGTATTGCAATTTTGGCAGTTGAATTTTACCCCAGAACAAAATATATCCTTTGCAAGACACTATGAAACTTGGCCAGCCACAGCTGAAACCACTGATTTATGGTATTGCTATTTTGGCAATTGAATTTTACCCCAGAACATAATATATGTTTTGGTGGACACTATTATAGTTTGCCAGCCAGTGCTGGGACAACAGATTTAGGGGATTGCTATTTTGGCAATTGAATTTCACCCCAGAAAAAAATAAATAATTTGCAGGACACTATGAAACTTGGCCAGCCAGTGCTGGGACACCAGATTTAGGGTATTGCTATTTTGGCAATTGAATTTCACCCCAGAACAAAATATATGATTTGCAGGACACTATGAAACTTTGCAAGCCACAGCTGAAACCACTGATTTATGGTATTGCTATTTTGGCAATTGAATTTCACCCCAGAACAAAATATATCCTTTGCAAGACACTATGAAACTTGGCCAGCCACAGCTGAAACCACTAATTTATGGTATTGCTATTTTGGCAATTGAATTTCACCCCAGAACAAAATATATGTTTTGGCGGACACTATTATAGTTTGCCAGCCAGTGCTGGGACACCAGATTTAGGGGATTGCTATTTTGGCAATTGAATTTCACCCCAGAACAAAATATATGTTTTGGCGGACACTATTATAGTTTGCCAGCCAGAGCTGAAACCACTAGATTTATGGTATTGCTATTTTGGCAATTGAATTTCACCCCAGAACAAAATATATCCTTTGCAGGACACTATGAAACTTGGCCAGCCACAGCTGAAACCACTGATTTATGGTATTGCTATTTTGGCAATTGAATTTCACCTCAGAACAAAATATATGTTTTGGTGGACACTATTATAGTTTGCCAGCCAGAGCTGGAACCACTAGATTTAGGGTATTGCTATTTTGGCAATTGAATTTCACCCCAGAACAAAATATATGCTTTGCCGGACACTATGAAACTTTGCCAGCCACAGCTGAAACCACTGATTTATGGTATTGCTATTTTGGCAGTTGAATTTCACCTCAGAACAAAATATATGTTTTGGTGGACACTATTATAGTTTGCCAGCCAGTGCTGGGACACCAGATTTATGGGATTGCTATTTTGGCAATTGAATTTCACCCCAGAACAAAATATATGTTTTGGCGGACACTATTATAGTTTGCCAGCCAGTGCTGGGACACCAGATTTAAGGGATTGCTATTTTGGCAAATGAATTTCACCCCAGAACAAAATATACCCTGTTATGAGACAGATTTAAACTAAGGCCTGCAACAGCTGGAACACCAGATTTAGGGTATTGCTATTTTGGCAATTGAATTTCACCCCAGAACAAAATATATGATTTGCAGGACACTATGAAACTTTGCCAGCCACAGCTGAAACTACTGATTTATGGTATTGCTATTTTGGCAATTGAATTTCACCCCATAACAAAATATATGTTTTGGCGGACACTATTATAGTTGGCCAGCCAGTGCTGGGACACCAGATTTAGGGGATTGCTATTTTGGCAATTGAATTTCACCCCAGAACAAAATATATGTTTTGGCGGACACTATTATAGTTTTCCTTTCAGTGCTGGGACACCAGATTTAGGGGATTGCTATTTTGGCATTTGAATTTCACCCCAGAACAAAATATATCCTTTGCAGGACACTATGAAACTTGGCCAGCCACAGCTGAAACCACTGATTTATGGTATTGCTATTTTGGCAATTGAATTTCACCCCAGAACAAAATATATGTTTTGGTGGACACTATTATAGTTTGCCTGCCAGAGCTGAAACCACTGATTTATGGTATTGCTATTTTGGCAATTGAATTTCACCCCAGAACAAAATATATCCTTTGCAGGACACTATGAAACTTGGCCAGCCACAGCTGAAACCACTGATTTATGGTATTGCTATTTTGGCAGTTGAATTTTACCCCAGAACAAAATATATCCTTTGCAAGACACTATGAAACTTGGCCAGCCACAGCTGAAACCAGTGATTTATGGTATTGCTATTTTGGCAATTGAATTTTACCCCAGAACAAAATATATGTTTTGGTGGACACTATTATAGTTTGCCAGCCAGTGCTGGGACAACAGATTTAGGGGATTGCTAATTTTGGCAATTGAATTTCACCCCAGAAAAAATATATAATTTGCAGGACACTATGAAACTTGGCCAGCCAGTGCTGGGACACCAGATTTAGGGGATTGCTATTTTGGCAATTGAATTTCACCCCAGAACAAAATATATGCCTTGTTATGGACACATATTAAACTATGGCTAGCCACAGCTGGAACACCTGATTTAGGGTATTGCTATTTTGGCAATTGAATTTCACCCCAGAACAAAATATATGATTTGCAGGACACTATGAAACTTGGCCAGCCACAGCTGAAACCACTGATTTATGGTATTGCTATTTTGGCAATTGAATTTCACCCCAGAACAAAATATATGTTTTGGTGGACACTATTATAGTTTGCCAGCCAGAGCTGTAACCACTGATTTATGGTATTGCTATTTTGGCAATTGAATTACACCCCAGAACAAAATATATCCTTTGCCGGACACTATGAAACTTGGCCAGCCACAGATGAAACCACTGATTTATGGTATTGCTATTTTGGCAGTTGAATTTCACCTCAGAACAAAATATATGTTTTGGTGGACACTATTATAGTTTGCCAGCCAGTGCTGGGACACCAGATTTACGGGATTGCTATTTTGGCAGTTGAATTTCACCCCAGAACAAAATATATGTTTTGGCGGACACTATTATAGTTTGCCAGCCAGTGCTGGGACACCAGATTTAAGGGATTGCTATTTTGGCAAATGAATTTCACCCCAGAACTAAATATACCCTGTTATAGACAGATTTAAACTAGGCCTGCAACAGCTGGAACACCAGATTCAGGGTATTGCTATTTTGGCAATTGAATTTCACCCCAGAACAAAATATATGATATGCAGGACACTATGAAACTTTCCCAGCCACAGCTGAAACTACTGATTTATGGTATTGCTATTTTGGCAATTGAATTTCACCCCATAACAAAATATATGTTTTGGCGGACACTATTATAGTTGGCCAGCCAGTGCTGGGACACCAGATTTAGGGGATTGCTATTTTGGCAATTGAATTTCACCCCAGAACAAAATATATGTTTTGGCGGACACTATTATAGTTTTCCTTTCAGTGCTGGGACACCAGATTTAGGGGATTGCTATTTTGGCATTTTAATTTCACCCCAGAACAAAATATATCCTTTGCAGGACTCTATGAAACTTGGCCAGCCACAGCTGAAACCACTGATTTATGGTATTGCTATTTTGGCAATTGAATTTCACCCCAGAACAATATATATGTTTTGGCGGACACTATTATAGTTTGCCTGCCAGACCTGAAACCACTGATTTATGGTATTGCTATTTTGGCAATTGAATTTCACCCCAGAACAAAATATATCCTTTGCAGGACACTATGAAACTTGGCCAGCCACAGCTGAAACCACTGATTTATGGTATTGCTATTTTGGCAGTTGAATTTTACCCCAGAACAAAATATATCCTTTGCAAGACACTATGAAACTTGGCCAGCCACAGCTGAAACCAGTGATTTATGGTATTGCTATTTTGGCAATTGAATTTTACCCCAGAACAAAATATATGTTTTGGTGGACACTATTATAGTTTGCCAGCCAGTGCTGGGACAACAGATTTAGGGGATTGTAATTTTGGCAATTGAATTTCACCCCAGAAAAAAATATATAATTTGCAGGACACTATGAAACTTGGCCAGCCAGTGCTGGGACACCAGATTTAGGGGATTGCTATTTTGGCAATTGAATTTCACCCCAGAACAAAATATGCCCTGTTATGGACAGATTTAAACTAGGGCTGCAACAGCTGGAACACCTGATTCAGGGTATTGCTATTTTGGCAATTGAATTTAACCCCAGAACAAAATATATGATTTGCAGGACACTATTAAACTTTGCAAGCCACAGCTGAAACCACTGATTTATGGTATTGCTATTTTGGCAATTGAATTTCACCCCAGAACAAAATATATCCTTTGCAAGACACTATGAAACTTGGCCAGCCACAGCTGAAACCACTAATTTATGGTATTGCTATTAGTGATGTCGCGAACATAAAATTTTCAGTTCGCGAACAGCGAACGCGAACTTCTGCAAATGTTCGCGAACGGGCGAACCGGGCGAACCGCCATAGACTTCAATTGGCAGGCGAATTTTAAAACCCACAGGGACTCTTTCTGGCCACAATAGTGATGAGAAAGTTGTTTCAAGGGGTCTAACACCTGGACTGTGGCATGCCGGAGGGGGATCTATGGCAAAACTCCCATGGAAAATTACGTAGTGGACGCAGAGTCGGGTTTTAATCCATAAAGGGCATAAATCAACTAACATTCCTAAATTGTTTGGAATAACGTGCTTTAAAACATCCAGTGTGTGTATACGATCAGGTATGATGTTGTATCGATCAGGTAGTGTAAGGGTTACGCCCGCTTCACTGACATTGACAGACCAAACTCCCCTTTTAATGCACCGCAAACAGTTCATTTGCACAACCGCAAACTCCCCATTTGCACAAGGTTGGATACCAAGCTAGCCACGTCCCGGTGATGTCATTGAAGGTTTCTTCCTCCACCCAGCCACGTACAACAACAAGGGTCCCCAAAAGATGAATTGAATTGATTTTTCGAACGGTGAGATGGCTCCCTCCACTCTGTTTTAAACCACGGTGACTGCGTCTGCGCCGTGCAATTTACTGTCACACCCGATATGAGTGGTATTTTCTGTAGTACTATTCTCATCAGTTTAATCCCTCTAACGTCCCCAATCTGGGTGCCATTTATTGAATAGATTTTTCGAATGGGGAGATGGTTAAAAAAACGCTGGCTCCCTCCACTCTGTTTTAAACCACGGTCACTGCGTCTGCGCCGTGCAATTTACTGTCACACCCGATATGAGTGGTATTTTCTGTAGTACTATTCTCATCAGTTTAATCCCTCTAACGTCCCCAATCTGGGGGCCATTTATTGAATAGATTTTTCGAACGGGAGATGGTTAAAAACGCTGGCTCCCTCCACTCTGTTTTAAACCACGGTGACTGCGTCTGCGCCGTGCAATTTACTGTCACACCCGATATGAGTGGTATTTTCTGTAGTACTATTCTCATCAGTTTAATCCCTCTAACGTCCCCGACTCCCCAATCTGGGGGCCATTTATTAAATAGATTTTTGAATGGGGAGATGGTTAAAAACGCTTGCTCCCTCCACTGATATGAGTGGTATTTTCTGTAGTATTATTCTCATCAGTTTAATCCCTGTTATGTCCCATATCAGGGATTGCCTTTTGTGAAAAAAAATTTAGGCCGGGTACCTTCGACTGCCTTCACAGTGACAGACCAAACTCTCGTACACTAAACTGAATTGATTTCAGGAACCGGGAGATGGAAAAAGCAGCTTGGTCGGTCCTCTTACTCCCAAATTGGGGCACTGCGCGTGCACAGAGCAATGTGCTGTGACACCCTATATGAGTGGTGTCTTAACTAGTACTATTGCTATCAGTTTAATCCCTGTTACGGACCCTATCCGGTCGAATTGATTAACCATTGTCGAATCCCCCATTGACATCCCCCTTATAAGCTGTGTAAAGCATATTTTTAGTTTGGTTTTGAACTGCTGCATCCTTTCCGACTTTCGGTAATTTGGTAACATTTCTGCCACTTTCTGCTTATACCGGGGTCTAGTAGCGTGGCCACCCGATCGCTTTTGGTCTGATCATAATGAAGCAACGGCCTTATCATCTGGGGTGTGGCAACATTGCCAACACACTTATAGAGGTGATGATGATTGCTTCATTGTGATACGCAAGCCCCTTCACCACAACAAGGTAACGATCACGAAGGGGAATTGACACTTGTATGTGCCTTTTTTTTTGGTTTGTTTTTGCAGCCACAGTGCTGCACCATAGGACAGAAAAATTAGGCATGTACACATGCCTGAAAAATAATTGCACTGTTGCAGCCGCTATTGTAGCAGCGGCCGGAAAAATTTATGTTTTCCAGGCAGAAAAGTGACTAAAACATTGCGGCTTGAACCCTAGTTGGTGGTGGAGAATTCACGAAAGTCATCCGGTATGCAGACATTAAATACAGCAGCGTGGGGACCATTTTAAGGCCATGGCATGTAATCAGGCCTTTTGTTAGTCAAACGTATCCCCACTGTCAGTCCCTTCGGGATCCATGCCTCATTCATCTTTATGAAGGTGAGGTAATCAACACTTTTTTGACCGAGGCGACTTCTCTTGTCAGTGACAATGCCTCCTGCTGCACTGAAGGTCCTTTCTGACAGGACACTTGAAGCAGGGCAGGCCAGAAGTTCTATCGCAAACTGGGATAGCTCAGGCCACAGGTCAAGCCTGCACACCCAGTAGTGAAGGGGTTCATTGCTCCTCAGAGTGTCGATATCTGCTGTTAAGGCGAGGTAGTCTGCTACCTGTCGGTCGAGTCGTTCTCTAAGGCTGGATCCCGAAGGGCTGTGGCGATGAGTAGGACTGAAAAAGCTCCGCATGTCCTCCATCAACAACACATCTGTAAATAGTCCAGTCCTTGCTGCCGTGGTAGGAGGAGGATTACACTCACCTCTTCCCCTGTTAGATTCCCGTTGTGCTGTGACATTCCCCTTATAAGCTGTGTAAATCATATTTTTTAGTTTGGTTTTGAACTGCTGCATCCTTTCCGACTTTCGGTAATTTGGTAACATTTCTGCCACTTTCTGCTTATACCGGGGGTCTAGTAGCGTGGCCACCCAGTACAGATCGTTCTCCTTTATCCTTTTATACGTGGGTCCCTCAACAGACATGACAGCATGAAAGACCCCATTTGAACAAGGTTGGATGCAGAGCTACTCATTTCCCGTTCCTCGTCCTCACTGATGTCATTGACGGTCTGTTCTTCCCCCAGCCACGTACAACACCATGGGTCCCAGATAGGTGACAACAACGAGCACCCTGGGGTGCCTGCTGTGGTTGGTCTTCCTCCTCCTCAAAGCCACCACATTCCTCCTCTGACTCCTCTTCCTCATACTCCTCTTCCAGCGTTGCTGCAGGTCCGACAAGCGATGATGACAAGGCTGTTTCTGGTGGTGATGGTGACCACAACTCTTCCTCTTCCTCTTCACGCTCATCTACAGCCTGATCCAGAACTCTTCGCAGGGCACGCTCCAGGAAGAAAACAAATGGGATGAGGTCGCTGATGGTGCCTTCGGTGCGACTGACTAGGTTTGTCACCTCCTCAAAAGGACGCATAAGCCTACAGGCATTGCGCATGAGTGTCCAGTAACGTGGCAAAAGATTCCCAGCTCCGCAGAGGCTGTCCTAGCACCCCGGTCATACAAATACTCGTTGACGGCTTTTTCTTGTTGGAGCAGGCGGTCGAACATTAGGAGTGTTGAATTCCAACGTGTCGGGCTGTCGCATATCAAGCGCCTCACTGGCATGTTGTTTCGCCGCTGAATATCGGAAAAGTGCGCCATGGCCGTGTAGGAACGCCTGAAATGGCCACACACCTTCCTGGCCTGCTTGAGGACGTCCTGTAAGCCTGGGTACTTAGACACAAAACGTTGTACGATGAGATTCAACACATGTGCCATGCACGGCACATGTGACAACTTGCCCAAATTTAATGCCGACAACAGATTGCTTCCATTGTCACACACCACTTTGCCGATCTCCAGTTGGTGCGGGGTCAGCCACTGATCCACCTGTGCGTTCAGGGCGGACAGGAGTGCTGGTCCTGTGTGGCTCTCTGCTTTCAGGCAAGTCAACCCCAAGATAGCGTGACACTGTCGTATCCGGGATGTGGAATAGCCCCTGGGGAGCTGGGGGAATCAGTTGATGTGCAACCAGACGCCGCAGCAGAAGAGGACTCAGCCGAGGAGGATATTGAAGAGGATGGAGTAGGAGTAGAGGAGGTGGCAGTAGGTCTGCCTGCAAGTCGTGGTGGTGTCACCAACTCCGCTGCGGAGCCACGCATTCCATGCTTGTCAGCCGTCAGCAGGTTGACCCAATGCGCAGTATACGTGATATACCTGCCCTGACCGTGCTTTGCAGACCAGGTATCAGTGGTCAGATGGACCCTTGCCCCAACACTGTATGCCAGAGATGCCATGACTTCCTTTTCAATGACATGGTAGAGGTTTGGGATTGCCTTTTTGAAAAAAATTTCGTCCGGGTACCTTCCACTGTGGTGTCCCAATAGCGACAAATTTTTGAAGGCCTCAGACTCTACCAGCTGGTATGGTAAAAGCTGGCGGGCTAAGAGTTCCGTCAAGCCAGCTGTCAGTCGCCGGGCAAGGGGTGACTTTGTGACATTGGCTTCTTATGCTCAAACATGTCCTTGACAGACACCTGACTGTGGGCAGATGAGCAGGAACTGCTGAAGGTGAGAGATGGAGTGGCGGGTGGTTGAGAGGGGGCAGGGAGGACAGCAGTGGTTGACGTGGCTGAAGATGCTGGACCAGGAGGAGCATGGTGGCTTTGAGTTTGTGTGCTGCTTGTACTCATGTGTTGATCCCATAGGCGTTTGTGATGTGAGATCATGTGCCTTCGCAAAGCAGTTGTACCAAGGTGGGTGTTGGACTTCCCATGACTCAGTTTCTTTTGGCACAGGTTGCAAATGGCATTGCTTTTATCAGAGGCAGACACACACAAAAAATGCCACACTGCTGAGCTTTGCAATGACGGCATTCTAGTGGTGGCAACAGCATGCGTTGACTGGCGTGCTGTCTGGCTGACCCCAGGTGCCGATACATGCTGTCTGACTGTGCCACTAACTCCTTGCGACGACCTCCCCTGCTTCCAACTCGTCTCCTCATTCTCTCTGTCTCCCCTTCAGAACTTTCCCCTCTTCTTCTCTTCGAGCAGGCACCCACGTGGCATCCGTGGACACATCGTCATCATCAACCGCTTCACTTGTATCTGACACCTCAGCAAAGGAAGCAGCAGCGGGTACAACATCATCATCATCATCATCACACTGTACGTCCATGTGTGTAATCCTGCCTGACTGAGACATATCCCCGTAATCTACATCATCTGGCAATAATGGTTGCGCATCACTAATTGCATCCAACTGATGTGTAAATAACTCCTCTGACGGATCAAGTGAAGCGGCTGTGGTGGCTGTGGTGGTAGTGGTGGTGGTGGCGACGGGCGGGTGCGTGGTAACTTGAGAGCAGGTGACCGAAGCTGAGCTGGAGGAGGATGGTGTGTCAAGGTTCTTAGCGGAAGCTGTTGAAGATTGGGTGTCCTGTCTAAGCCAGTCAACTACGTCCTCTGAATTTTTCAGGTTCAGGGTACGTGGCCTCTGAAAACTGGGCATTATTCCAGGGACAGTGGAAATCACAGCACCACGACCACGACGGCCCCTGCGGGGTGGCCTGCCTCTGCCTGTCATTTTTTTTTTAGATAAGTGGTACTACGCGTGCTAGGTACTGTGCCACCCGGAATGAGTGGTTGGCACTGGCAGTGGGCACACTACAGTCAGTGGAAGCAAGCCTGACACACACTGGCAGCAGGCAAGCAACTGAATTTAGACTACTGTCTAAAAATTAAATGCCTTATTTATCGGCGAAGCTACTGTGCCACCCGGTATCAGTGGTTGGCACTGGCAGTGGGCACACTACAGTCAGTGGAAGAGGGCCTGACACACACTGGCAGCAGGCAAGCAACTGAATTTAGACTACTGTCTTATAATTAAATGCCTAATTTATCGGCAAGCTACTGTGCCACCCGGTATCAGTGGTTGGCACTGGCAGTGGGCACACTACAGTCAGTGGAAGAGGGCCTGACACACACTGGCAGCAGGCAAGCAACTGAATTTAGACTACTGTCTAAAAATTAAATGCCTTATTTATCGGCAAGCTACTGTGCCACCCGGTATCAGTGGTTGGCACTGGCAGTGGGCACACTACAGTCAGTGCAAGCGGGCCTGACACACACTGGCAGCAGGCAAGCAACTGAATTTAGACTACTGTCTAAAAATTAAATGCCTTATTTATCGGCAAGCTACTGTGCCACCCGGTATCAGTGGTTGGCACTGGCAGTGGGCACACTACAGTCTGTGGAGGTGGGCCTGACACACACTGGCAGCAGGCAAGCAACTGAATTTAGACTACTGTCTAAAAATTAAATGCCTTAATTATCGGCATGCTACTGTGCCACCCGGTATCAGTGGTTGGCACTGGCAGTGGGCACACTACAGTCAGTGGAAGAGGGCCTGACACACACTGGCAGCAGGCAAGCAACTGAATTTAGACTACTGTCTAAAAATTAAATGCCTAATTTATCGGCAAGCTACTGTGCCACCCGGTATCAGTGGTTGGCACTGGCAGTGGGCACACTACAGTCAGTGGAAGTGGGCCTGACACACACTGGCAGGCAACTAACCTTAGATTAAAGTGTAAAAATTAAGTGCCTTTTTTTAAGCAAAGTCCTGTGCCACACGGGATGACAGGGGTGGGCACTGGCAGTGGGCACACTACAGTCAGTTGAAGTCGGCCTGACACACACTAGCAGCAGGCAAGCAGCTGAAATTACACTAAAGTGTAAAAATTAAATGCCTTTTTATGCAAAGTCCTGTGCCAGCCGGTCTGAGTGGTGGTCACTGGCAGTGGGCACACTACAGTCAGTGGAAGTCGGCCTGACACACACTGGCAGGCAACTAACCTTAGATTAAAGTGTAAAAATTAAGTGCCTTTTTTTAAGCAAAGTCCTGTGCCACACGGGATGACAGGGGTGGGCACTGGCAGTGGGCACACTACAGTCAGTTGAAGTCGGCCTGACACACACTAGCAGCAGGCAAGCAGCTGAAATTACACTAAAGTGTAAAAATTAAATGCCTTTTTATGCAAAGTCCTGTGCCAGCCGGTATGAGTGGTGGACACTGGCAGTGGGCACACTACAGTCAGTGGAAGTCAGCCTGACACACACTGGCAGGCAACTAACCTTAGATTAAAGTGTAAAAATTAAGTGCCTTTTTTTAAGCAAAGTCCTGTGCCACACGGGATGACAGGGGTGGGCACTGGCAGTGGGCACACTACAGTCAGTTGAAGTCGGCCTGACACACACTGGCAGGCAACTAACCTTAGATTAAAGTGTAAAAATGAAGTGCCTTTTTTTTAAGCAAAGTCCTGTGCCACACGGGATGACAGGGGTGGGCACTGGCAGTGGGCACACTACAGTCAGTTGAAGTCGGCCTGACACACACTAGCAGCAGGCAAGCAGCTGAAATTACACTAAAGTGTAAAAATTAAATGCCTTTTTTATGCAAAGTCCTGTGCCAGCCGGTATGAGTGGTGGACACTGGCAGTGGGCACACTACAGTCAGTGGAAGTCAGCCTGACACACACTGGCAGGCAACTAACCTTAGATTAAAGTGTAAAAATTAAGTGCCTTTTTTTAAGCAAAGTCCTGTGCCACACGGGATGACAGGGGTGGGCACTGGCAGTGGGCACACTACAGTCAGTTGAAGTCGGCCTGACACACACTAGCAGCAGGCAAGCAGCTGAAATTACACTAAAGTGTAAAAATTAAATGCCTTTTTATGCAAAGTCCTGTGCCAGCCGGTATGAGTGGTGGGCACTGGCAGTGGGCACACTACAGTCAGTGGAAGTCAGCCTGACACACACTGGCAGGCAACTAACCTTAGATTAAAGTGTAAAAATTAAATGCCTTTTTTGATGCAAAGTCCTGTACCACACGGAATGACAGGGGTGGGCACTGGCAGTGGGCACTCTACAGTCTGTGGGCCTGCAGCTCCTCACACACAGGCAGGCCAGGCAACTGCAATATGTATATAAAGGAAAAAAAAAGCAGACTAATGTTGCAGCCCTAAAAGGGCTTTTTGGGGTGCTGTCAGGACGCTGTCCTTACAGCAGAGATCAGATGAGTCTTTCAGGACTGGAGTGGACACTGAATTCACTAGCCTAGCTATCGATTTCCCAATTAAATCAGCAGCTACTACACTCTCCTTCCTCTCACTAAGACTGCAGCTTCAGAATGAATCTAAAATGGATGCTGTGCAGGAGGTGGGAGGGTCTGGGAGGGAGGGTATGCTGCTGATTGGCTGGAATGTGTCTGCTGACTGTGAGGTACAGGGTCAAAGTTTGCTCAATGATGATGTATAGGGGGCGGACCGAACATCGCATATGTTCGCCCGGCAGAGGCGAACGCGAACAAGCTATGTTCGCCGGGAACTGTTCGCCGGCGGATAGTTCGGGCCATCTCTAATTGCTATTTTGGCAATTGAATTTCACCCCAGAACAAAATATATGTTTTGGCGGACACTATTATAGTTTGCCAGCCAGTGCTGGGACACCAGATTTAGGGGATTGCTATTTTGGCATTTGAATTTCACCCCAGAACAAAATACATCCTTTGCAGGTTACTATGAAACTTGGCCATCCACAGCTGAAACCACTGATTTATGGTATTTCTATTTTGGCAATTATATTTTGTTCTGGGGTGAAATTCATGTTTTGGCGAATACTATTATCGTTTGCCAGCCAGAGCTGAAACCACAGATTTATGGTATTGTTATTTGGCAATTGAATTTCACACCAGAACAAAATATATCCTTTGCAGGACACTATGAAACTTGGCCAGCCACAGATGAAACCACTGATTTATGGTATTGCTATTTTGGCAGTTGAATTTCACCTCAGAACAAAATATATGTTTTGGTGGACACTATTATAGTTTGCCAGCCAGTGCTGGGACACCAGATTTACGGGATTGCTATTTTGGCAGTTGAATTTCACCCCAGAACAAAATTTATGTTTTGGCGGACACTATCATAGTTTGCCAGCCACAGCTGAAACCTCAGATTTATGGTATTGCTATTTTGGCAATTGAATTTCACCCCAGAACAAAATATATGTTTTGGCGGACACTATTATAGTTTGCCAGCCAGTGCTGGGACACCAGATTTAAGGGATTGCTATTTTGGCAAATGAATTTCACCCCAGAACTAAATATACCCTGTTATGGACAGATTTAAACTAGGCCTGCAACAGCTGGAACACCAGATTCAGGGTATTGCTATTTTGGCAATTGAATTTCACCCCATAACAAAATATATGTTTTGGCGGACACTATTATAGTTGGCCAGCCAGTGCTGGGACACCAGATTTAGGGGATTGCTATTTTGGCAATTGAATTTCACCCCAGAACAAAATATATGTTTTGGCGGACACTATTATAGTTTTCCTTTCAGTGCTGGGACACCAGATTTAGGGGATTGCTATTTTGGCATTTGAATTTCACCCCAGAACAAAATATATCCTTTGCAGGACACTATGAAACTTGGCCAGCCACAGCTGAAACCACTGATTTATGGTATTGCTATTTTGGCAATTGAATTTCACCCCAGAACAAAATATATGTTTTGGCGGACACTATTATAGTTTGCCAGCCAGAGCTGAAACCACTGATTTATGGTATTGCTATTTTGGCAATTGAATTTCACCCCAGAACAAAATATATCCTTTGCAGGACACTATGAAACTTGGCCAGCCACAGCTGAAACCACTGATTTATGGTATTGCTATTTTGGCAGTTGAATTTTACCCCAGAACAAAATATATCCTTTGCAAGACACTATGAAACTTGGCCAGCCACAGCTGAAACCAGTGATTTATGGTATTGCTATTTTGGCAATTGAATTTTACCCCAGAACATAATATATGTTTTGGCGGACACTATTATAGTTTGCCAGCCAGTGCTGGGACAACAGATTTAGGGATTGCTATTTTGGCAATTGAATTTCACCCCAGAAAAAATATATAATTTGCAGGACACTATGAAACTTGGCCAGCCAGTGCTGGGACACCAGATTTAGGGGATTGCTATTTTGGCAATTGAATTTCACCCCAGAACAAAATATATGATTTGCAGGACACTATGAAACTTTGCAAGCCACAGCTGAAACCACTGAATTATGGTATTGCTATTTTGGCAATTGAATTTCACCCCAGAACAAAATATATCCTTTGCAAGACACTATGAAACTTGGCCAGCCACAGCTGAAACCACTAATTTATGGTATTGCTATTTTGGCAATTGAATTTCACCCCAGAACAAAATATATGTTTTGGCGGACACTATTATAGTTTGCCAGCCAGTGCTGGGACACCAGATTTAGGGGATTGCTATTTTGGCAATTGAATTTCACCCCAGAACAAAATATATGTTTTGGCGAATACTATTATCGTTTGCCAGCCAGAGCTGAAACCACTGATTTATGGTATTGCTATTTTGGCAATTGAATTTCACCCCAGAACAAAATATATCCTTTGCAGGACACTAACAAACTTGGCCAGCCACAGCTGAAACCAATGATTTATGGTATTGCTATTTTGGTAGTTGAATTTCACCTCAGAACAAAATATATGTTTTGGTGGACACTATTATAGTTTGCCAGCCAGTGCTGGGACACCAGATTTAGGGGATTGCTATTTTGGCAGTTGAATTTCACCCCAGAACAAAATTTATGTTTTGGCGGACACTATCATAGTTTGCAAGCCACAGCTGAAACCTCAGATTTATGGTATTGCTATTTTGGCAATTGAATTTCACCCCAGAACAAAATATATGTTTTGGCGGACACTATTATAGTTTGCCAGCCAGTGCTGGGACACCAGATTTAAGGGATTGCTATTTTGGCAAATGAATTTCACCCCAGAACAAAATATACCCTGTTATGAATAGATTTAAATTAGGCCTGCAACAGCTGGAACACCAGATTTAGGGGATTGCTATTTTGGCAATTGAATTTCACCCCAGAACAAAATATATGATTTGCAGGACACTATGAAACTTTGCCAGCCACAGCTGAAACTACTGATTTATGGTATTGCTATTTTGGCAATTGAATTTCACCCCATAGCAAAATATATGTTTTGGCGGACACTATTATAGTTTGCCAGCCAGTGCTGGGACACCAGATTTAGGGGATTGCTATTTTGGCAATTGAATTTCACCCCAGAACAAAATATATCCTTTGCAGGACACTATGAAACTTGGCCAGCCACAGCTGAAACCACTGATTTATGGTATTGCTATTTTGGCAATTGAATTTCACCCCAGAACAAAATATATGTTTTGGTGGACACTATTGTAGTTTGCCAGCCAGAGCTGAAACCACTGATTTATGGTATTGCTATTTTGGCAATTGAATTACACCCCAGAACAAAATATATCCTTTGCAGGACACTATGAAACTTGGCCAGCCACAGCTGAAACCACTGATTTATGGTATTGCTATTTTGGCAGTTGAATTTTAACCCAGAACAAAATATATCCTTTGCAAGACACTATGAAACTTGGCCAGCCACAGCTGAAACCAGTGATTTATGGTATTGCTATTTTGGCAATTGAATTTTACCCCAGAACAAAATATATGTTTTGGCGGACACTATTATAGTTTGCCAGCCAGTGCTGGGACAACAGATTTAGGGGATTGCTATTTTGGCAATTGAATTTCACCCCAGAACAAAATATAAACTGTTATGGACAGATTTAAACTAGGGCTGCAACAGCTAGAACACCAGATTCAGGGTATTGCTATTTTGGCAATTGAATTTCAACCCAGAACAAAATATATCCTTTGCCGAACACTATGAAACTTTTCCAGCCACAGATGAAACCACTGATTTATGGTATTGCTTTTTTGGCAATTGAATTTCACCCCAGAACAAAATATATGTTTTGGCGGACACTATTATAGTTTGCCAGCCAGTGCTGGAACACCAGATTTAGGGGATTGCTATTTTGGCATTTGAATTTCACCCCAGAACAAAATATATCCTTTGCAGGACACTATGAAACTTGGCCAGCCACAGCTGAAACCACTGATTTATGGTATTGCTATTTTGGCAATTGAATTTCACCCCATAACAAAATATATGTTTTGGCGTACACTATTATAGTTTTCCAGACAGAGCTGAAACCACTGATTTATGGTATTGCTATTTTGGCAGTTGAATTTAACCCCAGAACAAAATATATCCTTTGCAGGACACTATGAAACTTGGCCAGCCACAGCTGAAACCACTGATTTATGGTATTGCTATTTTGGCAGTTGAATTTTAACCCAGATCAAAATATATCCTTTGCAAGACACTATGAAACTTTGCCAGCCACAGCTGAAACCACTAATTTATGGTATTGCTATTTTGGCAATTGAATTTCACCCCAGAACAAAATATCTGATTTGCAGGACACTATGAAACTTTGCAAGCCACAGCTTAAACCACTGATTTATGGTATTGCTATTTTGGCAATTGAATTTCACCCCAGAACAAAATATATCCTTTGCAAGACACTATGAAACTTGGCCAGCCACAGCTGAAACCACTAATTTATGGTATTGCTATTTTGGCAATTGAATTTCACCCCAGAACAAAATATATGTTTTGGCGGACACTATTATAGTTTGCCAGCCAGTGCTGGGACACCAGATTTAGGGGATTGCTATTTTGGCATTTGAATTTCACCCCAGAACAAAATACATCCTTTGCAGGTTACTATGAAACTTGGCCATCCACAGCTGAAACCTGTGATTTATGGTATTGCTATTTTGGCAATTGAATTTCACCCCAGAACAAAATATATGTTTTGGCGAATACTATTATCGTTTGCCAGCCAGAGCTGAAACCACTGATTTAAGGTATTGCTATTTTGGCAATTGAATTTCACCCCAGAACAAACTATATCCTTTGCAGGACACTATGAAACTTGGCCAGCCACAGCTGAAACCACTGATTTATGGTATTGCTATTTTGGCAGTTGAATTTCACCTCAGAACAAAATATGTTTTGGCGGACACTATTATAGTTTGCCAGCCACAGCTGAAACCACTGATTTAAGGTATTGCTATTTTGGCAGTTGAATTTCACCCCAGAACAAAATATATCCTTTGCAGGACACTATAAAACGTGGCCAGCCACAGCTGAAACCACTGATTTTTGATATTGCTATTTTGGCAAATGAATTTCACCCCAGAACAAAATATATGTTTTGGCGGACACTATTATAGTTTTCCAGCCAGAGCTGAAACCACTGATTTATGGTATTGCTATTTTGGCAGTTGAATTTCACTCCAGAACAAAATATATCCTTTGCAGGACACTATGAAACTTGGCCAGCCACAGCTGAAACCACTGATTTATGGTATTGCTTTTTTGGCAATTGAATTTCACCCCAGAACAAAATATATTCTTTGCAGGACACTATGACACTTGGCCAGCCACAGCTGAAACCACTGATTTATGGTATTGCTATTTTGGCAATTGAATTTAACCCCAGAACAAAATATATGTTTTGGTGGACACTATTATAGTTTGCCAGCCAGTGCTGGGACACCAGATTTAGGGGATTGCTATTTTGGCAGTTGAATTTCACCCCAGAACAAAATATATCCTTTGCAGGTCACTATGAAACTTTGCCAGCCACAGCTGAAACCACAGATTTATGGTATTTCTATTTTGGCAATTGAATTTAACCCCAGAACAAAATATATGTTTTGGCGGACACTATTATGGTTTGCCAGCCAGTTCTGGGACACCCGATTTAGGGGATTGCTATTTTGGCAGTTGAATTTCAACCCAGAACAAAATATATCCTTTGCCGAACACTATGAAACTTTTCCAGCCACAGATGAAACCACTGATTTATGGTATTGCTTTTTTGGCAATAGAGATGGCCCGAACTATTCGCCGGCGAACAGTTCCCGCGGCGAACATAGCTTGTTCGCGTTCGCCTCTGCCGGGCGAACATATTCGATGTTTGCGTTCGCCCCTATACTTTATCATTGAGCAAACTTTGACCCTGTACCTCACAGTCAGCAGACACATTCCAGCCAATCAGCATACCCTCCCTCCCAGACCCTCCCACCTCCTATCTAAACGCAAGGATAGGATCCATCTTACATTCATTCTGAAGCTGCAGTGTTAGTAATTGTAAATCGCAATGCGATTAATATAACCTGTATTATTCGCATTGCGATTACAACTTAGATCTGAGTTCCAAATGGTTGTATTGCTAGAATATATTAACGAAGATAACAAATATAGCACTATATTCTCAATCTTCATTATATTCTAGCAATAAAACCATTAGGAACTCAGATCTAAGTTGAATTTGCAATGCGATTAATATAACCTGCATTAATCGCATTGCGAATTCAACTTAGAGCTGAGTTCCTAATGGTTGTTGCATTGCTAGAATATACGTTATATTCTAGCAATACAACCATTAGGAACTCAGCTTTAGGTTATGTCGCAATGCGAATAATACTTAGAATTATTAATCGCTTGCGAATCCATTTGATGCCTCTGTTTGATTGTATATGACGGTTGACTATGACTACCACCAACGTTCTGCTGCCTCCAAAGCAAGATATCTGAACCCCCCAGGGGCCATTTGGGCATTTTTAATAGAAAACGCATAAAAAACGCATCTGCGTTTTTATAATTTTTTCATTTTTTAGTTTATTCTTTTGTGTATTTTGCCACATTTGGTTGCATATTTACATTTGGTATAGGCAAATATGGTAGTCTAGATCATTTGTCTATACCAAAACCTACGATCATTGTTTGACAGCATATTTTCTAAGCCATGTAGCTGAATATAGATTTAGGCAGAGTAATGATCTAGACTACCATATTTGCCTATACCAAATGTAAATATGCAACCAAATGTGGCAAAATACACAAAAACTAAACTAAAAATTAAAAAATTAAAAACGCAAATGCGTTTTTGATGCGTTTTCTATCAAAAACGCCCAAATGGCCCCTGGGGGGTTCAGATATCTTGCCTCGGGGGCAGCAGAACATTGGTGGTAGTCATAGTCAACCGTCATATTCAATCAAATAGAGGCATTAAATGGATTCGCAAAGCGATTAATAATTGTAAGTATTATTCGCATTGCGATTACAACGTAGAGCTGAGTTTCTAATGGTTGTATTGCTAGAATATAACGTATATTCTAGCAATACAACAACCATTAGGAACTCAGCTCTAAGTTGAATTCGCAATGCGATTAATGCAGGTTATATTAATCGCATTGCAAATTCAACTTAGATCTGGGTTTCCTAATGGTTGTATTGCTAGAATTATATAACGAAGATTGAGAATATAGAGCTAAATTCCCAATCTTAGTTATATTCTAGCAATACAACCATTGGGAACCCATCTCTAAGTTAAGTTCGCAAATATGATGTCCCAACTCCCAAACTATTCACCGCGAGTAGTTCCCGGCGAACATAGCTTGTGCTGCGTTCGTCGCGGCGGGCGAACATATGCGATGTTAGGTCCACCCCCTATCATTGAGTAAACTTTGACCCTGTACCTCACAGTCAGCAGACACATTCCAGCCAATTAGCATACCCTCCCTTCCAGACCCTCCCATCTCCTGGACACAGCATCCATTTTAGATTCATTCGGAAGCTGCAGTCTTAGTGAGAGGAGGGACAGTGTAGCTGCTGCTGAGATTTAATAGGGAAATTGATAGCTAGGCTAGTTTATTCAGTGTCCACTCCAGTCCTGAAAGACTCATCAGAACTCTGCTGTAAGGACTGCGTCCTGACAGCACCCCAAAAAGCCCTTTTTAGGGCTAGTACATCAGTCTCCCTCCCAGACCCTCCCACCTCCCATCAAAAAGCAAGGATGGCATCCATCTTAGTAGTTGTAATCGCAATGCGATTAATACAGGTTATATTAATCGCATTGCGAATTCAACTTAGAGCTGGGTTCCTATTCTCAATCTTCGTTATATTCTAGCAATACAACCATTAGGAACTCAGATCTAAGTTGTGATCACAATGCGATTAATATAACCTGTATTAATCGCATTGCGATTACAACTTACCACACTCTGCGTCAACTAGATATTTTTCCATGGGAGTTTTGCCATGGATCCCCCTCCGGCATGCCACAGTCCAGGTGTTAGTCCCCTTGAAACAGCTTTTCCATCACTATTGTGGCCAGAAGGAGTCCCTTTGTTTTTTAAAATTCGCCTGTCTATTGAAGTCTATGGCGGTTCGCACTGTTCGCATGTTCGCGAACATTTGCGGAAGTTCGCGTTCGCTGTTCGCGAACTGAAAATTTTATGTTCGCGACATCACTATTTGGCAATTGAATTTCACCCCAGAACAAAATATATGTTTTGGCAGACACTATTATAGTTTGCCAGCCAGAGCTGAAACTACTGATTTATGGTATTGCTATTTTGGCAATTGAATTTCACCCCAGAACAAAATATATCCTTTGCAGGACACTATGAAACTTGGCCAGCCACAGCCATGACAGATGGGAGTGGTAACTTTTTATTTGTTTGTGCTGAGTTTCTCTACTTCATCCTTCCCACTAGAAGGTTCTAGTCTAGCTAGAAATAGTATATAAGGAGCACAGTCAGAGACCTTAGTGTTCTGCAGTTAGAGACCAGTGCTTAGAGGGGAAGATTCTGCTAGTCTGCATGAGTGACAAAAAGAAGACATTGAGATGGGGACACTGAGCCACAGACCATGGATCACCAGCCCTGTGGTGGTGGTGTGTGTGTGTGTGTGGGGGGTTTGGGGGGTGGGGGGATGGGGGTAGATAGCTCAGTCCTTTCCTCAGCATCAAACCCTTCTTCTGCCAGGGAGGTGTTTGGAGAAGCCAGCCATATGCCTCGCCTGTAATGTTGCACCTGGATTCCTCCAGTAAAGAAGCACACTGGTTAACCGCAGACCATGACTTTCTGGACTTATTTGCTATTGGGTTGCTCCATGTCTTACCATCCCTTCCGGAGACCAATATGTAGTGACACCTCAACGGTGTCTGGGGGGCCCAGCGTAATGTTGGGACCACCCCAAACCTTGCCACTGCATTTCCTTTATATGTTCTACAGGATTTCATTTTCCAGTCTATATCTGGGTAGTTGAAGTCCCCCATAATGACTACCTCATTATGATTTTCCACCTCATCTATTTATTTTAATAGTAGATTCTCTATAGACTCTATTATATTAGGTGGCTTATAACAATCCCCTATCAGTTTTTTATTATTGTTTTTGCCTCCATGTATTTTTACCACATTGACTGCACATGTTAATTCCCCTAACTTATGTCTTCCCAGAGTGTGGGCTTTAAACAGGACTTAATGTTAAGGCAGACCCCACCCCTTCTCCGGATTTTACAATCCTTTTTAAACAGACTGCAACCCTGTAAGTTAACTGCCCAGTCATAGCTGTCATTCAGCCAAGCCTCAGTTATTGCTACTATGTCATAGTCCTCCTCAGACATTACTAATTCCAGTTCACCAATTGGCCAGGCTTCTGGCATTAGTATACATACAATTGACAGTTGTTTTTGAAAATTTTACACTACACCTTTCCATATGAACTGTTCTAGTCCCTCCCTTCATTACTTAGCCCCTCGTAGACATTATTTCCCCCCAAAAAAGCTGTGCCTTCCCCCATTGACGTGCAACCAACCCTAAGGAGATCCTGTAGCCGACAAGAGAAATATGTACAGTTATCCAGAAACCCAAACCCTTCCTTCTAAACCAGTACTTGAGCCACTTGTTTACCTTGCTAATCTCCGGCTGCCTTTCTGGTGTGGCTCGTGGTACAGGTACAGAAAATACTACTTTTGAAGTCCTTGCCCTGAGCTTGCCACCTAAGTTCTAGAAATACTGTAATTATTCAGGACCTTGCACCTACATCTAACTTAGGCATTGGTGCCAATGTGCACAACAACTGCAATGCTTTTTCCAGCTCCTCCCAGTAATTTATCAACCCAATCCATGATATGTTAAACTTGAGCACCAGGAATACAACACACTGTTCGCTGATCCTGATATTAGCGATAGATCACCCTATCTGTACCCCTAATTATTAAGTCTTCCACTACCAGAACCTGTCTGGCATTCCCTGCACTCCTAGTCTCCTTCTTGCTGGAGTTGGCATTCTCTTACTGTCAGGGCAAGTATCTTGCTGTAGCAGTACTATCGCTGAGCTTACAACCTCCTAATCTGCCAACTTGGCAAACTTGTTAGGATGTGTCGATACTACTACCCTCCCGCTCATCAACCCCAGCAAGTGTCTTCTCACTGAGGAGCAAACGCCTTTCTATGTTGTCAAGGCAAATCAGTGTTGCAATTGGCTCATTTGGATGCAGGATATTTGGTTCTAAATGTGCAACTTGCTCACATTTTGCACAACAATAGATACTCTCAAATGGCCTGAAACATGTAGTCCAAAGAAAATGATATAACAAGTTTCGCTAGAGACTTAAATGTGAAAAATGAATGCGTAGAAAATGTTAAAAGTATAAAGGAAATTAAAAAGTATACTTTGTGTAATAATGGTTAAATGGTCACACAATCTATGTTATCTAGGAATATACTGTAGTTCAGAAAAATACAATATAAAAAATCTGGACTTTAAACCTGCATTAATGCTTACAGCTCGCATTCTGATTTCCCTTTCTTGAAATAAATGTCTAGAAATAGCATGCTCCACCAATTCAAGGTTTTATGCAAGAAAACAGAGAATTGCAGGGCATTGTTTCATTTTGTCTGTACTGCATGAAAGACATTACAATCACAATAGGCCAATAAGAAGGAAATAAAAGAAAACATGTAAAATATTTATCATGAGGTTATTTGTAGTGTTGGGCGCGAATATTCAAATCACGAATAGTGATGAGCGGCAGGTGCCATATTCGATTTCGACGAAATTCGCGAATATTCGAATGAATATTCGTTTCATATTCGTCGAAATCGAATATTCGTCATTATTCTAGTTACCGCGATTAATATGCGATTTAAATAATCGCGTATTGCGATTTTAACTTAAGGCTACTTTCCTATTGGTTTCATATCTAGAATTATAGCGAAGATGACGGATATGACGAATGTATTCGTCATATTCCTCAAAACGAAGATAACGAAGTATTCTACATCTTCGTTTTAGCAACCTATTCGTCAACTTCGCTAATTCTAGCAATCAAATAGGAAGGTTGACTATAGAGACAACTGTGTTTAATTCGCTATGCGATTATTTATATATATTTTTTTTAATAAATAGAATAATTATAATATTTATATCAAGTAATATAATTATTCTATTAAAAAAAATAAAAAAAATCGCATAGCGAATTTAACACAGCTGTCTCTATAGTCAACCTTCCTATTTGATTGCTAGAATTAGCGAGGTTGACGAATAGGTTGCTAAAACGAAGATGTAGAATACTCGTTATCTTCGTTTTGAGGAATATGACGAATACATTCGTCATATTCGCTATTCGCTAATTCTACCAAGCCAACCATAAAGTTCCTTGCTCATGGAGCGTCCCCATCACCATGGGAACATCTCCATATACTAAAATGTACTGTCGGATTTGAGGAATTACGTTGAAATCGCAATGCGATTAATTCAAGTTATATTAATCGCATTGCGATTTCAACTTAGAGCTGGGTTTATAATGGGTCAGCTTGCTAGAATGAACGAAGTTAACGATTCAATGAACGAAGTTAACGAATATGGAATATAGCAGCACTGCTAAGTTGAATTCGCAATGCGATTAATTTAACTTGAAGTAATCGCATTGCGATTTCAACTTAGCACTGCTATCTTACATAGGCTAGAATTAACGAATATGGAATATAGCAGTGGCACTAGCAGTGCTAAGTTGAAATCGCAATGCGATTACTTTAAGTTAAATTAATCGCATTGCGAATTCAACTTAGCAGTGCTGCTATATTCCATATTCGTTAACTTCGTTCATTCTAGCAAGCTGACCCATTATAAACCCAGCTCGAAGCTGAAATCGCAATGCGATTAATATAACTTGAATTAATCGCATTGCGATTTCAACGTAATTCCTCAAATCCGACAGTACATTTTAGTATATGGAGACGTTCCCATGGATGGGGACGCTCCATGAGCACGGAAGTCGGCAGAAGCGGCAATGGGCACTGACTAGAGCAGCCAGGAAGCCAGGAATCCTCAGGACAGGTAAGAACTACTGTTGGGAAGAGGGAAAGAAAAAAATATAACAAAAAAAAAAAAAAAACACGAATATTCGAAATAGCGAATTTATAGCGCTATATTCGAAATATTCGCGAATTAGCGAAGTGCCGATATTCACTAAAAAAATTCGCTATTCGAATATTCGCGCTCAACACTAATCACGAATATTAATCGTAAATATCAGCACTTAGAGAATTAGCGAATATTTTGAATATAGTGCTATATATTCATAATTTCGAATATTCTAGATTTTTTTTTCATCAGTAACCTCCCTCTTGCTTGTGGGCCAATGAGAAGGCTGCAATGTCTTTATCTGAGCTTAGCAACATCCCTAGGAACCAATAGGAAAGTTGCCTACCCCTTACTATATAAGAACCTCCCCAGCAGCCATTTTCTGTAGTGTAATGGAGTTCTGAGAGAGAGAGCAGTGTCATTGCCATTGCTGTGCTCTGTGCTTTGCTGTATATACATTAGACAGTTAACTTAGATATACAGGGTGGGCCATTTATATGGATACACCTTAATAAAATGGGAATGGTTGGTGATATTAACTTCCTGTTTGTGGCACATTAGTATATGTGAGGGGGGAAACTTTTCAAGATGGGTGGTGACCATGGCGGCCATTTTGAAGTCGGCCATCTTGAATCCAATCCAACAATGCAACCCTCTTCTCCCACTCTTCACACGCTGATAGCAACACCGCAAGAGAAATGCTAGCACAGGCTTCCAGTATCCGTAGTTTCAGGTGCTGCACATCTCGTATATTCACAGCATAGACAATTGCCTTCAAATGACCCCAAAGATAAAAATCTATCCAATGTGGGTTAGTGTCAGACCAATAGCGGTGGTTTTGTTTGTTAACTTCACCTTTCACATAAAAGTTTGCCTCATCACTGAACAAAATCTTCTGCATAAAATTAGGGTCCTGTTCTAATTTTTGTTTTGCCCATTCTGCAAATTCAGTGCGCCGATCTGGGTCATCCTCGTTGAAATGCTGCAGTAGCTAGAGTTTGTAAGGATGCCATTAGTGACTAGCTAATATCCGCGGAATCGATGTTCGACTAATGCCACTCTCTAGTGACATGCGGTGAGTGCTACGCTGTGGGCTCTTGCTGAATGAAGCTAGGACAGCCACTGATGTTTCTTCATTAGTGACAGATTTAATGCGTCCACATTTTGGCAAATCCAACACTGAACCAGTTTCACGAAACTTAGCAAGCAGTTTGCTAACTTTAGCATGGGAGATGGGTGGTCTCGTAGGGTGTCTTGCATTGAAATCTGCTGAAATGACCTGGCTACTGCGTTCACCAGATATCAACACAATTTCTATCCGCTCCTCACGTGTTAACCTCGGCGACACGTCAATGGCTGTAAAGAAAGAGAAACTTGTAAATAACTCATGAAAGAATAAAGTTAAGTTAAAACCAAGCACATCATTGTTTTTCTTGTGAAATTCCTAATAAGTTTGATGTGTCACATGACCCTCTTCCTATTGATAAAACAAAAGTTGGATTCAAAATGGCCAACTTCAAAATGGCCACCATGGTCACCACCCATCTTGAAAAGTTTCGCCCCTCACATATACTAATGTGCCACAAACAGGAAGTTAATATCACCAACCATTCCCATTTTATTAAGGTGTATCCATATAAATGGCCCACCCTGTATAATTCAGATAGTTAGGGGGAGATAGTCAGTGTAGGTTAGATTAGTGTAAAGTCGTGGCCAAATGTTTTGAGAATGACACAAATATTAGTTTTCACAAAGTTTGCTGCAAAACTGCTTTTAGATCTTTGTTTCAGTTGTTTCTGTGATGTAGTGAAATATAATTACACGCACTTCATACGTTTTAAAGGCTTTTATCGACAATTACATGACATTTATACAAAGAGTCAGTATTTGCAGTGTTGGCCCTTCTTTTTCAGGACCTCTGTAATTCGACTGGGCATGCTCTCAATCAACTTCTGGGCCAATTTCTGACTGATAGCAACCCATTCTTTTATAATCACTTCTTGGAGTTTGTCAGAATTAGTGGGTTTTTGTTTGTCCACCCGCCTCTTGAGGATTGATCACAAGTTCTCAATGGAATTAAAATCTGGGGAGTTTCCAGGCCATGGACCCAAAATGTCAACATTTTTTAGTTATCACTTTTTCCTTATGGCACGGGCCTCCGTCGAGCTGGAAAATGCATTGTTCTTCACCAAACTGTTGTTAGATTGTTGGAAGAAGTTGCTGTTGGAGGGTGTTTTGGTACCCTCCAACAGCCTATTCATGGCTGTGTTTTTGGGCAAAATTGTGAGTGAGCTCACTCTCTTGGATGAGAAGCAACCCCACACATGAATGGTCTCAGGATGCTTTACTGTTGGCATGACACAGGACTGATGGTAGCGCTCACCTTTTCTTCTCCGGACAAGCCTTTTTCCAGATGCCCCAAACAATCGGAAAGAGGCTTCATAGGAGAATATGACTTTGCACCAGTCCTCAGCAGTCCATTCACCATACTTTCTGCAGAAGATCAATCTGTCCCTGATGTTTTTTTTGGAGAGAAGTGGTTTCTTTGCTGCCCTTCTTGACACCAGGCTATCTTCCAAAAGTCTTCGCCTCACTGTGCGTGCAGATGCGCTCACACTTGCCTGCTGCCATTTCTAAGCAAGCTCTGCACTGGTGGCACTCCGATCCCACAGCTGAATCCTCTTTAGGAGACGATCCTGGCGCTTTCTGGACTTTCTTGGACGCCCTGAAGCCTTTTTAACAAGAATTGAACCTCTTTCCTTGAAGTTCTTGATGATCCTATAAATTGTTGATTGAGGTGCAATCTTAGTAGCCACAATATCCTTGCCTGTGAACAGGGGCGTAACTACCATAGCAGCAGACCATGCGACTGCTATGGGGCCCAGGGCAAGAGGGGGCCCAATTGGGGTTGAAAACTTAGTCAGGACTCTACCCTCTAAAGCAACAACTTGTAACAAATGAGGCAGTGGAAAAAATGGCCCAAGGGTCATCGAAAGAGGTAAGGGCTATGGGGCCCTTACTTTTCTATGTACGCCACTGCCTGTGAAGCCATTTTTATGCAACGCAATGATGGCTGCACGCGTTTCTTTGCAGGTCACCATGGTTAACAATGGAAGAACAATGATTTCAAGCATCACCTTCCTTTTAACATGTCGAGTCTGCCATTTTAACCCAATCAGCCTGACATAATGATCTCCAGCCTTGTGCTCGTCAACATTCTCGCCTGAGTTAACAAGACGATTACTGAAATGATCTCAGCGGGTCCTTTAATGACTGCAATGAAATGCAGTGGAAAGTTTTTTTTGGGATTATGTTAATTTTCATGGCAAAGAAGGACTATGCAATTCATCTGATCACTCTTCATAACATTCTGGAGTATATGCAAATTGCTATTATAAAAACTTAAGCAGCAACTTTTCCAAATTCCAATATTTATGTAATTCTCAAAACTTTCGGCCACGACTGTAGGGTGTTAGGTAGTGTGATAGGTTCTGCTGTCCATATACATACACGCTACAGACATAGTGCTGTGATGTCACCAATTGCATGTATTGCGCCAAAATATGCGCATCATTAATTGACGATTTTCGCAATCGGGAATATATTGGAGCACTCTATCTGCATATAAAGCTAATGTAATGTTTTGCCATGCCAACTATTATTTCCTGTCTTAGTAAACTTCCAGCAGCTTGAAAATTTTACCCAAAGTGACCCACGCAATACGAAAATATTACACTGCGGATTTTTTGCGATCACGAAAATAACCACGAATTCACAAATATATGATGAACATTTGCCCAAATATTCACAAAATATCGTGAATTCGAATATAGCCCCTGCCGCTCATCACTAGTTATTTGTCCCTTTGTACTCTTCACAGTCAATAAGGTATTAAGTAGACTTTTGCTGCTCAAGCACTGTTCACTGTCTACTAAGCAGAAAAGTCCTATTACAAGTTAGAATGCTGCTAATTCTGCAAAAAAAAGAAACGTAGAAGAATCCTGACCAATGTTTTTGAAGCAGACTTAGTTTAAATTTTAGAAGCATGACATATTCCTTTTACTCCTGTCAATTAGACTTAACATTTGATCATTTAGAAGGGCATGAGGAATGAACATCCTCTCATACATCTCATTTAGTCAGCACTACATTTTTTAGATATTATTACAGGCTAAGTGACAGAAAATCAATATGCATAAAATATCTTCATTTTATCGTCTCATCCTTAACTTCACAATGCTGTCCTAGATGATCTAGGAGATGTGCAAGCAAATCTCCCATGAAGTAACCAAACTGCTCTACGTGCAACATAAGGCCAGGTCATATCATACTTTGTCCATTCCGTTGACATGACATTTTACCCATTAAAAGGGAGTCTGTCCTGTCTGCACTTCTGTCAATGTTAAACTACTGACAGCACTACATAGGGGCTGTGGAAGGCAATTTAAACATGCCATTTGTGAGGCTTTTCTCTTCAGGAATATTGAGAATACAAGGTTTTCCCCAAAACTGTGACAAAACCGCAATATACAATAATCCCTAGGCATAGATGTATGTAGGAGCGGGACCTTTGACATCATGTGACCAATCATGTGTCCAGTCCTTAATCCTCCAAAAGACTCCAGGGAGAAGAACCTGCAGCATAAGATAAGTAAATAAGGCTTTTTTCACATCTGTGTTAAACAGATTCGACAGGCTGTTCCTGGCCAGAACAGCCTGTCAGATCTGTCTCTGCCATGCGTTGCCAGAATTCCATTCGGCCTTATTAACTACAATGGGGCTGGCAGATATCTGTCCGGAAAATATGTAAAGTATTGGCCAGACAAATACCACTGCATATTTGCCGGGTTACGGTTGGATCTCCGGCGTTCCCTATTATAGTGAATATCTCAGCGCATGGCAGTGACATATCAGGTAGTCTGTTCCCAGCTAGAACAGCCTGCCACAGCATTTTAAATGCATATGTGAAGCAGGTCTAAGTGTGTGTGTCTATCAACATCTGCTCTGAAAATATGGGGTATAGCAGGAATGTACAATATCACTCCTCATGTACTGTGTATATATATATATATATATATATATATATATATAGTGATGAGCGGCATAGGCCAAATATTTGCCATAAATTTGCAAATTTGAACATTTGTGATCCCCATTCATTATTTACTTGATTGCAAAAATAGGCAATGTAATATATTCGCGATAAAAATTTGCGATTAGAATATTCACGATTAACACTAAGGGGTAGGCAACTTTCCTATTGGTTGCTAGGGATGTTTCTTAGTGCCAATATTCGTGATTAATTCACGATAAATTTGCGATTAGAATATTCGCGATCAACACTATTCCCGAATACGAATATATAGCAATATATTCTAAATATTTGCGAATTCTTGAAGTGGGGCTATTCGCAATTCAAATTTGTGATTCAAATATTTGCGCTCAAAATCCCATAAGAAGTGACAGCTTACTTAAAAGAGCTGCCCCTCAAAAAATATACATTTTTCAATACGGCACCTCGATCTGAATACTTTTGTAATTGCATGTAATTAAAAAATTAGTACAGTCACTGAGTTATTCAATAAACTATTTCTATATAGCGCTACCTGATGTTTATTCTTTTCCTTTTTTCTCTGTCCACCTCAGTAAAATCACTGAGATGGATGCACATGTGAGGTTCCATCCTTCAGCTGCCACCAACTTTATATAGTGTTAGAAGCTATAAGAGTTAAAGGGAGAGAACTATTGCAGAAAAAACATGCTAGCTAAGAAACGGCAAGCCTCCTGAGCTGCCAGCTTGAAATAAATCTAGCAGATCAATTGGTAAAGAATGGGGTGATCTATGGATCCATCTGAGGTACAGGCCTGGTTCTAACTTTGCTACAAAGTGATTGCTATGTACTTGATAAAAGTCTCAATTCTATAATAGTGATTCCTTACCTTGATGATCTACTGTTATGAGAATTTCAAGAGAGATAGCAATTCCCAATCTCTGTTTGTAACATCAATGCTTTAAAATCTTTTTTGGATTATTAATTTTCAAAAATCTTTTCTAAGCACCTCAAAAGTAAGAAGGTTTTATATGCATATCTTTAGACACATGATTCAAAATCATTTCTTCCACAGGGGAAACAATTTAATTAAAAAAAACTAAAATTGTCTCTGAGAGTAAAAGGGTCCATAAGACAGACAATAAAAGTCCTGTACCATGTGATATCGTGTATTCTAGCAGTTCCACAGGCCCGAATGCTCTCTAGGCCCCTTCAGATAAAAAAATTCTAGTAAACTGGGACAAGATACCTTTGTCTCTGATTCTGAACAAACAGATAAAAATAGTCTGATCTGAAATGTTAAGAGTTTTCTTCTGTGCTGGGAGAAAGAAGCAAACTTTAAAGTGTAACTGCCATTTTCATTTATTTATTTTTTATGCTAATGAGTAGGGACAGTGACAGGGAACATTTTTGTAATGTACTTTATTTAGGGAAACTGTTAATTTTTTGTAGAAAACTGGGGCTGAAATGTCCCTTAGCAGCACTCTCTCAAATGAGCGTTGCTAAGAGTCATCCGTCTTCTATTAGCATAGGAGAGATGGCTGAGCGGGAGCTGCAAAACCAGAGAAATCAAGGCTACTTTCTTTGAAAACTACCGCCATATTTCCTACAGTTTGTGTATGGTATAAGCTCTATTCAACTCAGTGTGGCTAAGCTGCAATGCCAGTCACAACTTGTGAACCATTGTGGAGCTGTTACTTTAAAAATAAACAAGTTACATATTTCTTATTCTGTACAACCTCTATAAACACAAGCAGTCAGATTCAAAGTAGCATTGACATCTCCTTTAATATCTGACATCTACCATACTAATGAAATTCTGGCATTTGAAATATTTTCTAATGAAAAACACAGCCTGAGTTTAATTCACAAAAATGTACAGTGCTGCTTGAGGTTTATGGTTTATTAGTATGCTAGAATACACTTTATTGCAGGGAAAGATGCAGTGAATATGTCATGCATTTGTAGCCTATACCCTGAATGCTGAGAAGATGTCTGCTTTGCTTGAAAATGCTTTAATCCTATTTCCGCACTGTCTGTAATTTCGGCATAAAGTGGTTAATCCTATTGATGATTTAAGCTTAGCCTTATCTTGCATGAGGCGTTCTTTGTATGAAATGTTCTGCTGAATACCCTGTCCTCTTCTTGAATCGGACAGCTAATTTAAGTTTAATAAGAACATAGCACAAGGACAGAGAGTAACAAATAACTGTGAAGGTGTAAAGTGTATGAGTGTTATCATTTTTGCAGCTTTTTTTTTGCTAAACCATTCACACACTTGAAGTATTATTTCTCAGATAGACTCTGATATTAATTCACCTGTATGTGGTAAGAACTGTATTTCCCCTTTGAACAAGATGATTAACAAAATGAAAGCCATGCTCTTGCAATATCTCATTCTGTTTTTTTTTAAAGAGTCAATTCTACCAGAGTCAGAAAATCTGACCTTGAAATGAAGTTGTGGTTTTCTTTATAAAAGTGCAGTAGGATCATTTATTTCCAAGACATTCTGTTATGCTCAAGAATAAGTCCAAAACTGCTTAGAGCTTAATTTATTAAAATGTTTAATGTATTGCTGCATTAATTTTCCTATCCAGTAAGAAGATATATGGCCACCTATATCATAAAATTGCATTAACAGAATCAAGTCTGTGTCAGTGTCAATGTATGGTCATTAAAAAAAAAAAAAAAGATTTGAATAAAAAATTGTGACAAGCTCATGCATTCCTTGTTAAATAACAATTCTGGAACATCTATTCTTATGACTCTATGTATTATTTCTTTATTATTTCTACTAGAAGTTATGAATGAATTTCTAGGTGGTAAACAGTTGGTGGTGTGTATCTGCACAGTCTTACTCTGTCCAGTCAGTGCTGCCATTTTCAGACTGTGCAGGGATCCCTCACCCCATGCGACCGGTTACAACCCCTCTGTACCCTTACTGCAGACTGCTAGCAATTAATTCATAACTTCTAGTGGAAATAATAAAGGAATGACACCACATAGAGCCCAGAATTGTTACTACACGGGGAATGCATAAAGCTATTAAAACAGACATGTCAGAAGGGCTAAAAGGTCCTCTTTAACCCCTTCAAAAGTAAAGGGAACAATTTATATAGAATAGGACGACTGACCTGCAGGCACCATATTTTAGATGAGGATAAAGTGAGCAGATTCATATATAGCTTTGTGGGAAAAGATTAGGACCCAGATTTACTAATGTGTCTGTGCCTGGAATCTGTCTTAATAAATTACATGATTTTGGTACACTTTGGCGCACCTAGCGTTTCTCCAATTTTTCAAATTGCTCAAAAGGTGGTAAGGCTTAGCAGTAATTGGCATAGCTTAGTGTTAAAAGGGGGTGGGGCCTAATATACAACATTTTGCACCAAAATTGTTAGATAATACTCGTGTACAATTTTGTTTCAAACTAAGCCAACCACTAGAGTTGAGCGAACCCGAACTGTAAAGTTCGGGTCCGTACCGAACATTACGTTTTTTCGCACCCGGACCCAAACTTTAATATTTCCGTAAAAGTTCGGGTTCACTGTTCAGCGACTTCTTCCCGCTTTTTGCAAGGCTGCCGGGCAGACAATCAACAAGCGTTTCACTACTTTGCCCTAAGAAACCATCACAGACATAGCTACTATTGGCATGGCTGTGATTGGCTAAGTGCAGCATGTGACCCAGCCTCTATTTAAGCTGGAGTCACGTAGCGCCGCACGTCACTCTGCTGCTCTTAGTGTAGGGACAGGCTGCTGCTGGTGCTATCAGGGAGAGATTAGGGAATAAATCTGTTGAACTTGGTGGTGTTAACTCTTCAAACTACAACAATTATTGAGGCTGCTATGCTACATATTTGTACCCAGCCCTGAGTCAAGTAATACTGCAAAATAATTTTTAATCCATTTGTTACTGAGGTGGGGGTCAGAGGCCATTTTAGTAACTGTAGTGTCCTTGGAACTGCATGTAACCTGCATGCGTGCCAGCCTGCCAAGGACATAAGTCTAATTATTTTTTGGTAGCTCAGTGGAGAAAAAATTCCTTTTTTGTGGCAGGTCAAGTCCCCCTACATTACCTACTTTAAAATGTTGTGCTGACATAGTGCATTTCTGTAGTTGTTGTAATAAACCCGTACTGTCGAACACAGAGCACATTTGCACACACCACTAAATAACCTATTTTGAAATTTTGCTGTGAAAAACTGCATTTCTGTAGTTGGGTTAATAAACCCGTACTGTTGGTCCACAGAGCACGTTTGCATACAACGCTGAAAAATCTATTTTAAAATGTAGCAGTGACATACAGCATTCCTGTATTTGGGGGAAATAATCCCGTATTGTTGTTCCACAGAGCAGTTTGACATACAATGCACAAAAACCTATTTTAAAGTTTAGCAGTAACATACTGCATTTCTGTACTTTGTTGCAATAAACACTGGTGTTGTGCTTCATAGCAGATCTGAGGCCTACCCTGTATTTCAGCCATTTTAAGTAACCTTTTGAACTCCGCATTTACATAGTTGGTTGCAAACACACAGGTTTGCATGTGGTAGATGTGGTAGTTAGCACATTCGTGGTGTACGCTGCATTTCTCACAGTCAAATTAAACCGTTAACTTCTGCTTTTACATGGTTGGTTTAAAAAATCATATTTTTAGTGATAGTGAAGTAATTGTATTGAATTGCTCCGTTACACTGTTGTGTGACCTACAGAAATGTATTCTGTTTATGACACGGGCACTGCCTTATTGTTAGTGAACTTAATTGTTGACTATTGGCAGTTAAATTGACACCGGAGATAAACCATCTGTTAGTTTGGTGGGTGAACGCAAATAATGAGGAGAACATCAAATAAGGGATGTGGGCATGGTCGTTGTGGTGTTGGTAGAGCTCTTGTTGCTGGGAGAGGACGTGGCCGTTCATCACCAACTACAGGTCCAAGTGAAAGACCTTCCTCAGGTGTGAGTAGGCGACAGAACCTGCAGCATTAATTGGTAGGCCCGAATGCCGCTCTACGAATGGTGAGGCCAGAACAAGTACAGGTGCTAGTTGACTGGGTGGCTGACAGTGCCTCCAGTACCTTAACATTGTCTCCCACTGCTGAAAGCTCAGAATTGGCACCTGCAGCCTATGTCTATGCCCATATCAGTCTTTCTCCTCCCCCCCTTGCAAATCAGCCAAGCAATCTGAGCCCCAAGTCATGCAGCAGTCTTTTATGATTTTTGATGACTCTGCTGGCAGGGTTTTCCAGAGCCATAACCATAGCCCTGCCCCAGAAGTGGAAGAGATTGAGTGCACAGATGCCCAACAACTTAGTTTGAAGGATGAGGACATGGGAAGACCACCATAGCACGTCTCTGATGATGACGAAACACAGGTGCAAACTGCTGCGGGTTTTTCTGCGGTGTGCAGACCGACAAAGAAGGCAGGGGTGAAGACTGGGTGGAAGATGATCTTAAGAACAATGAGTTACTACATCCCAAAATATACTACTTAAATCCATGTTATTCATGGGTGGTGAAAAAATCTTATTTTTTAAGGCCAGGAATTACCTTTGCGGCCTGCGCTGCATATGTGCCGGGGACAATAATATAGTTAATCCGTCTGGGAGTTAAGGGGTTGACATATTCCAATTTTTTGCTGTCAAATAACCCAGCTTCGCCTCACTTACTCCTGTCTTTAAACTCAACGGCAACACATAGAAATTTTCCAGCGCAAACTCTTGAGGTGCACACAACAGTTCTGCCGAAAGATGGGAAGGATCCCAAGTTATATAGCAGCTATAGGCCCATCTCTCTGCTTAACGCAGATATTAAACTTTATGCCAAAATAATAGCAAACCGTATTCAAAACATCCTCCCATCCCTAATCAACAACGAACAAGTAGGTTTTGTTAAAGGTAGAGAGGGAAAGGATAATACCCTTAGGCTCCTGCACTTGATACAATATGCAAGGGAGAGACGGGTCCCTATGGCCCTCCTATTTACAGATGCTGTAAAAGCATTTGATAGGATCGACTGGCTGTTCATGAGACGTGTCCTGGTTAAGTTTGGGTTTCCAGAACCGCTTATATCAGCAATATTTGCCTTATATGCCAACCCTTCCGCGTCCGTACGCTTGAACGGTACTCTCTCTTCCTCTTTTCGTATTACCAACGGAACGAGGCAGGGGTGCCCGCTCTCTCCCTTGTGGTTTGTCTTAACCATGGAGACGCTTATCCATCGCATTAGGCAACACCCACAAATACATGGCGTTTTGGTAGGCAATACATGTAATACCACAGCAGCCTATGCTGATGACCTATTGGTTATCACATCGAACCCCGATGTCTCATTCCCGATTCTTTCTACATTATTTGTCGAGTATATGTGTTTGTCCAACTTCAAGATAAATCCTTCGAAGCCGGTGGCTATTAATATATCTTGTTCTAAGAACATGATAAAACGAGCAAAAGAGGAACTGCTTTCCAATGGTCAGGCAATCACATAAAATATTTGGGTATATTATTATCTCCCTCCCCTGCCAATTGGTACTCGCTGAACTATGTCACACGCCTTTCCCAGCTCCGCATTGAGATTGAGATTCTTGGAAAATTCCTTATATTTCCTGGATGGGAAGAGTCAATCTCTTGAAAATGATGGTAGTGCCTAAAATACTATACCTCCTACAGACTCTCCCCATATACTTACGGAAAAAGCCTTTTTTAGCCAACTGAGATCTATGTTCCTGAAATATATCTGGGGTGGGAAGATGTGCAGAGTAGCATATGCCATTATGGTTAGACCCAAAGACAGAGGCGGAATTGGTCTACCCAATATAGAACATCTATATAAAGCCGTACAGCTAACTAGAATCATAGACTGGTACAAATACCCACCCTCCAAACGGTATGTTAGGATAGAAGAAGAAATAGTGGTTTACTCTCTGACACAAGCTGTAGTAGGGATTGGGACTAAATCCCACCTCCCCGCCTCAACTCCAATATTGACTAAAGCTTCTCTCACGGTTTGGGCCGACGTACATGCTATGAAAGACGTTTGGCGTCACCCTTCCCCACTGCTAAATTTAGGTGACCTCTTGAGCTTGTCGGAGCCATTCAGTCTTCGTTGGTCAGATAAACAAACGACGTTGAAGAAATACAAAGTTGGCGACATCGCTGTAAACAGAATCCTTCCTGACTTTGATTCACTCCGGTTACGTTTAACTGACTATCGTTTAGATCGGTTGACATACCAAAAATTATTGCAGGGATATAAAAACAATGAGTCTCTGTCACAATTAGACAGGGAACTACTCAGTTTTTAAAAATTGGCTGCCGCATCCTCTACTCAGCCTAAACTTATTTCCACACTATATAATCTGATTGGAGCATCCAATGATACGTTAACTCCAACATATATACAGGCCTGGGAGAGGGAACTTAAAGTTTCACTCACTAAAGACAATATCTCGGAGATACTTAACCAAGCTTGTGGACCGTCTCGCTGCATCACAATGCAAGAGACATACTACAAACTGGTGAGCCGGTGGTATAAAACACCAACAATTCTTCATAATATGATCACCACGATTTCGAATTCCTGCTGGAGATGCTCCAGTTCTGAGGGAACATACATACATATATGGTGGGAATGCCCGTTGCTCACTGGCTTCTGGTCAGGAGTTGCGGATGTATTCAGACAGGTATGTCCAGGCTCACCAGAGCTTACTCCGCTAATGCTATTATTAAACATATTACCTGACTCATCACACACCAATGCTACCTTGTGGCGATATATGATCCTTACTGCAAAGAGTATGATTTCTTTGTATTGGAAACAAACAAGCCCCCCGCCGCTTTCTCATTGGTTAACTAAAACAGCTCAGATATCAAAATTGGAGATGTATGGGAAAGTTTGGAATCCCTGGCTTGGATACTATAACAGTTTAAAGATGCATCAAACTATTCAAAGTAGGGATGAACAACCTTAGACATCGTCTAATACATCGCTCTTCCCCAGACGTTCCAGTCGACTTTCCGTCGATTTATGTATATTGCAGATTCTGTTTGCAATTTGCTTCTACTTTTTCTCTTGATGTTTAGAAATTGGATCACGACGATTATTACGGTATCCGGTCTGTACACCTCATGCATATCTTGCTGTTGTTTCCTGAGTGTTGTATCACTTTACCTATTGTGACCTACTATTTTGTGCGTATGCACAATGCTTTAATATACGCTGTTTTTCTTCTGTTCAATTACTACAAATAAGGAATGAATAAAAAAAAAATAACCCAGTTTCATAGGTGAAAGGAACCGAAAATTTGAAAAATCTTCTTTTAAATTGTTGGATGAAATATTGCCATTTTTGCCGGGTACAAACCTCTGCTCTGCATAGGTGACAGTGACCGAAAATGCAGAAAATCTTCTTTTAAATTGTTGGGTGAAATATTACCATTTTTGCCGAGTACAAACCCTTGCTCTGCATAGGTGACAGGGACCGAAAATTTGAAACATCTTTTTATACATTGTTGGGTGCAAAAGTACAATTTTTGCCGGGTACAAACCCCTGCTCTGCATAGGTGACAGTGACCAAAAATGCAGAAAATCTTCTTTTAAATTGTTGGGTGAAATATTACCATTTTTGCCGGGTACAAACCCTTGCTCTGCATAGGTGACAGGGACCGAAAATTTGAAACATCTTTTTATACATTGTTGGGTGCAAAAGTACTATTTTTGCCGGATACAAACCCCTGCTCTGCACAGGTGACAGTGACCTGAAATGCGGAAAATCTTCATTTAAATTGTTGGGTGAAATATTATCATTTTTGCCGGGTACTAACCGCTGCTCTGCATAGGTAACAGTGATCAAAAATGCGGAAAATCTTCTTTTAAATAACTGGGTGAAATATTACCATTTTTGCCAGGTACAAACCCCTGCTCTGCATAGGTGACAGTGACCGAAAATGCAGAAAATCTTCATTAAAATTGTTGGGTGAAATATTACCATTTTTGCCGGGTACAAACCCTTGCTCTGCATAGGTGACAGGAACCGAAAATTTGAAAAGTCTTCTTTTAAATTGTTGGGTGCAAAAGTACAATTTTTGCTGGGTACAAACCCCTGCTCTGCATAGGTAACAGTGATCGAAAATGCGGAAAATCTTCTTTTAAATTATTGGGTGAAATATTACCCTTTTTGCCGGGTACAAACCCCTGCTCAGCATAGGTGGCAGTGACCGAAAATGCAGAAAATCTTTTAAATTGTTGGATGAAATATTACCATTTTTGCCAGGTACAAACCCTTGTGCTGCATAGGTGACAGGGACCGGAAATTTGAAAAGTCTTCTTTTAAATTGTTGGGTGCAAAAGTACCATTTTTGCTGGGTACAAACCTTTGCTCTGCATAGGTGACAGGGACCAAGAATTTGAAAAATCTTCTTTTACATTGTTGGGTGCAAAAGTACCATTTTTGCTGGGTACAAACCCCTGCTCTGCATAGGTGACAGTGACCTGAAATGCGGAAAATCTTCATTTAAATTGTTGGGTGAAATATTACCATTTTTGCCGGGTACTAACCCCTGCTCTGCAGAGGTGATAGTAACCGAAAATGAGGAAAATTCTCTTTTCAATTGTTGGGTGAAATATTAACTTTTTTGCCAGGTACAAACCCCTGCTCTGCATAGGTAACAGTAATTGAAAATGCAGAAAATCTTCTTTTAAATTTTTGGGTGAAATATTACCATTTTTGCCGGGTACAAACTCCTGCTCTGCATAAGTGACTGTGACCGAAAATGCGGAAAATCTTCTTTTAAATTGTTGGGTGAAATATTACCATTTTAGCCGGGTACAAACCCATGTTCTGCATAGGTGACAGGAACCAAAAATTTGAAAAGTCTTCTTTTAAATTTTTGGGTGCAAAAGTAACATTTTTGCCCGGTACAAATCCCTGCTCTGCATAGGTGACAGTGATTGAAAATGCAGAAAATCTTCTTTTAAATTGTTGGGTGAAATATTACCATTTTTGCCGGGTACAAACCCCTGCTCTGCATAGGTGACAGTGACGGAAAATGCGGAAAATCCTCTTTTCAATTGTTGGGTGAAATATTACCATTTTTGCCAGGTACAAACCCCTGCTCTGCATAGGTAACAGTGATTGAAAATGTGGAAAATCTTCTTTTAAATTATTGGATGAAATATTACCATTTTTGCCAAGTACAAACCCTTGCTCTGCATAGGTGACAGGAACCGAAAATTTGAAAAGTCGTCTTTTAAATTTTTGGGTGCAAAAGTAACATTTTTGCCGGGTACAAATCCCTGCTCTGCATAGGTGACAGTGATTGAAAATGCAGAAAATCTTCATTTAAATTGTTGGGTGAAATATTACCATTTTTGCCGGGTACTAACCCCTGCTCTGCAGAGGTGATAGTGACCGAAAATGTTGAAAATCCTCTTTTCAATTGTTGGGTGAAATAATAACATTTTTGCCAGGTACAAACCCCTGCTCTGCATAGGAAACAGTGATCGAAAATGCGGAAAATCTTCTTTTAAATTATTGGGTGAAATATTACCATATTTGCCAGGTACAAACTCTTGCTCTGCATGGGTGACAGGGACCGAACATTTGAAAAATCTTCTTTTAAATTGTTGGGTGCAGAAGTACCATTTTTGTCGGGTACAAACCCATGCTCTGCATAGGAGACAGTGACCGAAAATGCAGAAAATCTTCATTTAAATTGTTGGGTGAAATATTACCATTTTTGCCGGGTACAAACCCTTGCTCTGCATAGGTGACAGGAACCGAAAATTTGAAAAGTCTTCTTTTAAATTGTTGGGTGCAAAAGTACCATTTTTGCCGGGTACAAATCCCTGCTCTGCATAGGTGACAGTGATTGAAAATGCGGAAAATCTTCTTTTAAAATTGTTGGGTGAAATATTACCATTTTTGCTGGGTACAAACCTCTGCTCTGCATAGGTGACAGTGACCGAAAATGCGGAAAAGCCTCTTTTCAATTGTTGGGTGAAATATTACCATTTTTGCCGGGTGCAAACCCCTGCTCTGCACAGGTAACAGTGATCGAAAATGCGGAAAATCTTCTTTTAAATTATTAGGTGAAATATTACCATTTTTGCCGGGTACTAACCCTTGCTCTTTATAGGTGACAGGGACCGAACATTTGAAAAATCTTCTTTTAAATTGTTGGGTGCAAAAGTACAATTTTTGCCAGGTACAAACCCCTGCTATGCATAGGTGACAGTGACCGAAAATGCGGAAAATCTTCTTTTAACCACTTCAGCCCCCCTAGCTTAAACAACCTTAATGACCAGGCCACTTTTTACAATTCCGCACTACACTACTTTCACCGTTTATTGCTCCGTCATGCAACTTACCACCCAAATGAATTTTACCTCCTTTTCTTCTCACTAATAGAGCTTTCATTTGGTGGTATTTCATTGTTGCTGACATTTTTACTTTTTTTGCTATTAATAAAAATTTAACGACATTTTTGCAAAAAAATGACATTTTTCACTTTCTGTTGTAAAATTTTTCAAAAAAAACTACATTTCTATATAAATTTTTCTCTAAATTTATTGTTCTACATGTCTTTGATAAAAAAATCCAATAAGTGTATATTTATTGGTTTGGGTAAAAGTTATAGCGTTTACAAACTATGGTGCAAAAAGTGAATTTCGGCATTTTGAAGCAGCTCTGACTTTCTGAGCACCTGTCATGTTTCTTCAGGTGCTAGAATGCCAGGATAGTATAAATATCCCCAAATTACACCATTTTAGATAGAAGACACCCCAAAGTATTCGCGGAGGGGCTTGGTGAGTTCATGTATCATTTCATTTTTTTCACAAGTTAGCGGAAAATGACACTTTCTGAGAAAAAAAAAAAAAAGTTTCAATTTCTGATAACTTCTGGCAAAAAAAAAAAAATCTCAGACGGACTCACTATGCCCCTCAGTGAATACCTTGGGGTGTCTACTTTCCGAAATGGGGTCATTTGTGGGGTGTGTTTACTGTTCTGGCATTTTAGGCGGGGCTAAATTGTGAGCCGCCATGTAAAACCTAAAGGTACTCGTTGGAATTTGGGCCCCTTTGCGCACCCAGGCTGCAAAAAGTGTCACTCATGTGGTATCGCCGTACTCAGGAGAAGTAGGGCAATGTGTTTTGGGGTGTATTTTTACATACACCCATGTTGGGTGAGAGAAATATCTCTGTAAATTGTCAACTTTGTATAAAAATTTTTAAAAGTTGTCGTTTACAAAGATATTTTTCACACAAAGTATGGGTATATATAAAAATACACCCCAAAACACATTGCCCTACTTCTCCTGAGTACGGCGATACCACATGTGTGCCACTTTTTGCAGCTTGAGTACACAAGGGCCCTAAACCAATGAGTACCTTTAGAGATTTCAGAGAGCATTTTACGCATTTGGATTCCAGACTTCTTCTCACGCTTTAGGGGCCCCTAAAATGCCAGGGCAGTATAAATACCCCACATGTGACCCCATTTTGGAAAGAAGACACCCAAGGTATTCTGTGAGGGGTATGGTGAGTTCATGTAAAATTTTATTTTTGTCACAAGTTAGTGGAATATGAGACTTTGTAAAAAACAAAATTAAAAAAACAAAAAAAAACATTTCCGCTGACTTGTGCCAAAAATAAAAATTCTGTGGACTCACCATGCCCCTCACAGAATACCTAGGGGTGTCTTCTTTCCAAAATGGGGTCACATGTGGGGTATTTATACTCACCTGGCATTTTAGGGGCCCCTAAAGTGTGAGAATCCAAATGCATAAAAATGCCCTGTGAAATCCTAAAGGTACTCATTGGTTTTAGGGCCCCTTTGCGCATCTTGGCTGCAAAAAATGTCACACATGTGGTATCGCCGTACTCAGGAGAAGTGGGGCAATGTGGTTTGGGGTGTATTTTACATATACCCATGCTGCGTGTGAGAAATATCGCTGTAAACGACAACTTTTTAAAATTTTTTATTCAAAGTTGTCAATTTACAGAGATATTTCTCTCACCCAGTATGGGTATATGTAAAATACACCCTAAACACATTGCCCTACTTCTCCTGAGTACGGCGATACCCATGAGTGACACTTTTGCAGCCAAGATGCGCAAAGGGCCCTAAAACCAATGAGTACCTTTAGGAGGGCATTTTTACGCATTTTCTTCTCACGCTTTAGGGCCCCTAAAATGCCAGGGCAGTATAAATACCTCACATGTGACCCCATTTTGGAAAGAAGACACCCAAGGTATTCCGTGAGGGGCATGGCGAGTTCATAGAAGATTTTTTTGGCACAAGTTAGTGGAAATTGATTTTTATTGTTTTTCTCACAAAGTCTCCCTTTCCGCTAACTTTTGACAAAAGTTTAATTTTTCATGGACTCATTATGCCCCTCAGCGAATACCTTGAGGTGTCTTCTTTCCAAAATGGGGTCACATGTGGGGTATTTATACTGCCCTGGCATTTTAGGGGCCCTAAAGCGTGAGAAGAAAAATGCGTAAAAATGCCCTCTAAAAGTACTCATTGGTTTTAGGGCCCTTTGCGCATCTTGGCTGCAAAAAGTGTCACTCATGTGGTATCGCCGTACTCAGGAGAAGTAGGGCAATGTGTTTTAGGGTGTATTTTTACATATACCCATGCTGGGTGAGAGAAATATCTCTGTAAATTGACAACTTTGAATAAAAAATTTAAAAAGTTGTCGTTTACAGCGATATTTCTCACACAAAGTATGGGAATATATAAAAATACACCCCAAAACACATTGCCCCACTTCTCCTGAGTACGGCGATACCACATGTGTGACACTTTTTGCAGCCAAGATGCAAAGGGCCCTAAAACCAATGAGTACCTTTAGGATTTCACAGGACATTTTTACGCATTTGGATTTTCACGCTTTAGGACTCCTAAAATGCCAGGGCAGTATAAATACCCACATGTGACCCCATTGTGGAAAGAAGACACCCTAAGGTATTCCGTGAGGGGCATGGCGAGTTTACAGAAAAAAAATTTGGCACAAGTTAGCGGAAATGGTATTTTTTTTTTTTTTTTTACAGTCTCACATTCCACTAACTTGTGACAAAAATAAAATTTTACATGAACTCACCATACCCCTCACGGAATACCTTGGGGTGTCTTCTTTCTAAAATGGGGTCACTTGTGAGGTTTTTGTACTGCCCTGGCATTTTAGGGGTCTCCGCAATCATTACACGTATGGCCAGAATTAGGAGTTTTTGCGATTCTCCTTATATTGACCATACGGGTAATGAGAATTTTTTCCGTTCAGCCTCTGCGCTGAAAGAAAAAAATGAACGTCACAGATTTTTCCATTCACATTGATCAATGTGGATGAAAAAATGTCTAAAAATGTGCAAAAAAAAGAGGGAAAAGCTATAAAGCTGCGATCGCTAAGGGACCCTAAGGCCTCATTCAAGCGTCAGCAATTCTGTTCCGCAAAATTTTGCGGAACAGGATTGTGGATACATTCAATTCTATGGGGACAGACTTTGTCCCGCTCGGATCCGTAATTGCGGATCCGTAATTGAAGATCCATAAAAGTATAGAACATGTCCTATTCTTGTCCGCAATTGCGGACAAGAAAAGAGCATTTTCTATATAGTTCTGGCAATGTGCGGATCCGCAAAATGCGGAAAGCACATTGCTGGTGTCCGTAGTTTTGCGGATCCGCGGATTTGCGGATCCGTGGATCCGCAAAACACATGCGGATATCTGAATGAGCCTTACAGGGGTGATCAGTGACAGGGGGTGACAGGGGGTGATCAGGGGGTGACATGGGAGATCAGGGGGTGACATGGGAGATCAGGGGTTAATCAGTGACAGGGGTGGTGGGTGGGGGCGGTGGGTGGGGCGGTGGGGGGTGGGTGGGTGGGGGCGGTGGGGGGTTGTGTGGTGATTGGTGCACTTTGATATTTTTCTCTGGTGGTCCCAAGCAAAGGGACCACCAGAGAAGCGGAGTAGCAAGCAGATCAGACGCTGTTCACAGAACAACGTCTGATCTGCGATTTTTTTCTGCCATATACAGCCTGCCAGCGCACGATCGGCGCTGGCAGGCTGTAGTATAACTACATGCGAGCGAGCCGATGGCGCGCATTGCGCATGTGCGAGACGCGAGATGACGCGCCGATGCGTCGTATCAGAGCTACAGGGCCGCCCGCAGGACGCATCCCTGCGTTAGGCGGTCCTGTAGCGGTTAAATTGTTGGGTGAAATATTACCATTTTTTAAAAAATCACCTGTTGGTGGGTGACATAAACCCCATTTTGCCCTGAATTAACCCCTCCCGCCTGTGTGCCAGGGGCCTACATTTTTAAAAATCGTCTGTTCGATTGATGCGTGATATGAACCCCGTTTTGCCACTGAAAAACCCCTGCTGTGCATTGCTGACAGGGAACCAAATTTGTTAAAAAAACATCTGTTAATTATTGAAAGATGCATGACTACAAACGGACGCTGGTAGACGCGCTACTGATGGCATTTCTTTTATTCATTTTATTTTAAGTCATTTCCCTATCCACATTTGTTTGCGGGGCACTTACCCACATTTTGCTGCCTTTTGCAGCCCTCTAGCCCTTTCCAAAACTTTTTTACAGCCATTGTAGTGCCAAAACTTCGGGTACCTATTGACTTCAATGGGGTTCGGGGTCAAGTTCGGGTTAAGTTTGAATACTGAACCCGAACTTTTTTGTGAAGTTCGGCCGAATCCATCGAAACCAAACTTCCAGGTGTCCGCTCAACTCTACCAACCACTAGTTGGTATAATAGACAAAAGCGAGAGGAGTCTGAATAAGAGGAGTCAGAGGAGGAAGGTGGCTTGAGGAGGTGGAAAACCAACCACAGCGGTGTCCCAGGGGGCCTGTTGTCACCATTCAGGGACACTTGGTGTTGTACGTGGCTGGGTGGAGGAAGAGACGTTCAACATCGTCAGTGAGGACAAGGAACAGGACATGGCTAGCTTGGTATCCAACCTTGTGCAAATGGGGAGTTTGCGGCTGTGCAAATGGACTGTTTGCGGTTGTTTGCGGTGCGTTAAACGGGGAGTTTGGTCTGTCAGAGTTTGGTCTGTCACTGTGAAGCGGGCGTAACCCTTATGCTACCTGATCGTTACAACATCATACCTGATCGTATACACACACTGGATGTTTTAAAGCACGTTATTACAAGCAATTTAGGAATGTTAGGTGATTTATGCTCTTTATGAATTAAATCCCGACTCTACGTCAACTACGTAATTTTCCATGGGAGTTTTGCCATGGATCCCCCTCCGGCATGCCACAGTCCAGGTGTTAGTCCCCTTGAAACAACTTTTCCATCACTATTGTGGCCAGAAAGAGTCCCTGTGGGTTTTAAAATTCGCCTGCAAACTGAAAATTTTATGTTCGCGATATCTCTACCGATCGCTGCGCCTGGGTCACTGGTAGCCGGGCCCCTGCTGTATTCGCCGGCATTGCTGTAAAAGCAAATGCCAGTGGATTAACCCATTCTATGCCGCGGTAAGCACTGACCACTGCATAGAAGGGGTTTGTGGTCAGTGATGGATCCCATTGGGTCCCCGCGCTGCTGTGGCTGGGAACTGATGGGTGACAAGGCAGCCCGATGCCTTGCAGAGGCAACCTTTTAGTGTATAACTCAGTGTAATACACTAACAAGCAGTGCATTACAATACAGATATACAGCAGAGGAAAACCGTCACCTCATCCCGCTAAAAATGAGCCCCTACATAAGACGATCGCAAAAAAAAAAAACTGTAGCTTACAGAATATGGAGACACTAAAACATCATTTTATTTCTGTTTCAAAAATGCTAATATTGTGTTAAAGTGAAATAAATTAAGAAAACTAGACATATTAGGAATTGCCATGTCCGTAACGACCAGCCCTATAAATATATTACATAACCTAACCCTTTAGGTAAACCCCTTTAAAAAGAAAGTGCTAAAAAAGCAATTGTCGAAAGCATTGTCGAATTAACTAACCATTACTACATCATGAAATAATTTAGTTCTGAGCTCTGTACTTGTTTTGTATTGGAATTGATGGGGATTTTTTTAATTGTCTGCATTATTTCTAATAAACTATATAAACTATTAAGATACTTTATTATGATTTTTTATTTTATGCATTAAAAACCCATACAATTTTAAAAAAATTAAAAAGGTAAATTAATGTTTTTTCTATAAAAATATTATCCAGGCGTACGATCGCTTTTGGTCTGACAATAATGAAGCAACTGCCTTATCATCTGGGGTGTGGAAACATTGCCAACACATTCATAGAGGTGATGATTGCTTCATCGTGATACGCAAGTAGAGATGAGTAGTGTTGAGCAAACAGTTCGAGAATAGTTCGGGTTCGTACCGAATTTTGGGGTGTCCGGGACCCGGACCGGAACCCGGACATTTTCAAAAAAAGTTCGGGTTCGGGTTCGGTGTTCGTCGATTACTTCCCGCTTTCTGAAGGGCTGCACAGCAGCCAATCAGCTAGCGTTTTACTTCTTGCCCTAAGAGCCCATCACAGCCATGCCTACTAATGGCATGGCTGTGATTGGCCAAGTGCAGCATGTGACCCAGCCTCTATTTAAGCTGGAGTCACGTAGCTCCGCACGTCACACTGCTCTGATTAGTGTAGGGAGAGGACGCAGCTTCTGTCAGGGCGAGATTAGGCAGGTTAAAGTCAGCAACAGCACCTAATGAACGGATCAATTTACAGCTGAGAATCATTGAACTTCTGCTAGTTACTTGCTCGCTGGTTTTTAGGCTGCACAGAGCGTTTTCTGTCACTTATTTTCTGGGTTGATCGGCGGCCATTTTGTGACTTGTGGTGCGCCAGAAGAAGCTGCCACCAAGTCCATCAATCCATCAATACTAGTTTTTTTTTTGCTATATCCTACATCAGTGGCTTGGCTGTGCTAATTGTCACCCCTAGAAACTCAGGAAAGAAATTTCTATATTTTATTAAGGGGTTAAATACAATTGCCCAAATACCAATCCCCTAAATCGGGTGTTCCAGCTTTGGTTAGACAAGTATAATACTGTCTGCTGTCTGGCAAAGGATAGATTATTTTCTGGGGTTAAATTCAATTGCCAAAATAGCAATACCATAAATCAGTGGTTTCAGCTGTGGCTGGCAAAATAGAATAGTGTCCGAGGTAACGCACACACGTACAGACGCACGTACACGATTCTTGAATAGTTGTATTATCGCGATAATAAAACTAACAGTGTAAAGTTGACTGTATTGCTAAGTTATATTCGCGTACGAATGTAACTTCTATTACAGCACACCAATACTAAAACTGACTAAGAGACAGCTTTAAGTTCTATTCGAACGGGATTGCAACTTTGGAACTTAAAGTGGTGTACGATTTTAAAAGTTGAGTACTAAAAAGTTGGAATCGCAATGCGATTCTTATGTATTTGCTTAATCGCATTGCGATTACAACTTTGAGCTACCGATCACCATGGGAACGCCTCCTCCAGTAGAATGTACTGTTCGGATGTGAGAATTAAGTTGAAATCGCAATGCGATTATTATATATCTGCTTAATCGCATTGCCGTTTCAACTTAGCATTGCTAAATAATTCCATCCATATTCGTTAACTGACTGACTCAGTAAGTTAATGATATGGATGGAATTATTTATCAATGATAAGTTGAAATCGCAATGCGATTAAGCAAATATATAAGAATCGCATTGCGATTTCAACTTAATTCTCAGATCCGACAGTACATTCTACTGGAGGAGGCGTTCCCATGGTGATCGTTAGCTCAAAGTTGTAATCGCAATGCGTTTATTGCAGTATATTATCCCTCTGGGTGTCTTTTACAGCCTTTTTAGTGCCCAAAAGTTCGGGTCCCCATTGACTTCTATGGGGTTCGGGTTCGGGATGAAGTTCGGGTTGAGTTCGGATCACGAACCCGGACATTTTCCGGAAGTTCGGCCGAACCTCTCGAACCCGAACATCCAGGTATTCGCTCATCTCTAGAGATGAGCGAACACGTGGATGTTCGGGTTCGACAAGTTCGGCCGAACGTCCCGAAAATGTTCGGGTTCGGGATCCGAACTCGACCCGAACTTTATCCTGAACCCCATTGAAGTCAATGGAGACCCGAACTTTTGGGAACTAAAAAGGCTGTAAAATAGTCCAGGAAAGGGCTAGAGGGCTGCAAAAGGCAGCAAAATGAAGGTAAATGCCCTGCAAACAAATGTGGATAGGAAAATGAATTAAAATAAAAAAAAAAAAAATTAACCAATATCAATTGGAGAGAGGTCCCATTGCAGAGAATCATGCGTCATATCACCCAACACTGGAGAAGGCCACTTTCAGTTATTTAGGCCCCAGCACCCAGACAGAGGAGAGAGGTCCCACAGCAAGGAATCATGCGTCATATCACCCACCACTGGAGAAGGCCACTTTCAGTTACTTAGGCCCCAGCACCCAGACAGTGGAGAGAGGTCCCACAGCAAGGAATACGGCATCATATCACCCACCACCGGAGAAGGCCACTTTCAGTTATTTATGCCTCAGCACCCAGACCGAGGAGAGAGGTCCCACAGCAAGGAATCATGTGTCATATCAGCCACCACTGGAGAAGGCCACTTTCGGTTATTTAGGCCTCATCACCCAGACAGAGGAGAGAGGTCCCACAGCAAAGAATAACCCGTCATATGACCCACCACTGGAGAAGGCCACTTTCAGTTATTTAGGCCCCAGCACCCAGACAGAGGAGAGAGGTCCCACAGCAAGGAATCATGTGTCATATCACCCACCACTAGAAAAGGCACATTTGAGTTATTTAGGCCCCAGCACCCAGACAGAGGAGAGAGGTCCCACAGCAAGGAATCGTGCGTCATATCACCCACCACTGTAGAGGCCACTTTCAGTTATATAGGCCCCAGCACCCAGACATAGGAGAAAGGTCCCACAGCAAGGAATCATGTGTCATATCACCCACCACTGGAAAAGGCCACTTTCAGTTCTTTAGGCCACAGCACCCATACAGAGGAGAGAGGTCCCACAGCAAGGAATCATGCGTCATATCACCCACCACTGGAGAAGGCCACTTTCAGTTATTTCGGCCCCAGCACCCAGACAGAGGAGAGAGGTCCCACAGCAAGGAATCATGCGTCATATCACCCACCACTGGAGAAGGACACTTTCAGTTATATAGGACCCAGCACCCAGACAGAGGAGAGAGGTTCCATAGCAAGGAATCATGCGTCATATCACCCACCACTGGAGAAGGCCACTTTCAGTTATTTAGGCACTAGCACCCAGACAGAGGAGAGAGGTTCCACATCAAGGAATCATGTGTCATATCACCCATCACTGGAGAAGGCCACTTTCAGTTACTTAGGCCCCAGCACCCAGACAGAGGAGAGAGGTCCCACAGCAAGGAATCATGCATCATATCACCCACCACTGGAGATGGCCACTTTCAGTTATTTAGGCCCCAGCACCCAGACAGAGGAGAGAGGTCTCACAGCAAGGAATCTTGCGTCATATCACCCACCACTGGAGAAGGCCACTTTCAGTTATTTAGGCCCCAGCACCCAGACAGAGGAGAGAGGTCTCACAGCAAGTAATGAGGTGTCATATTACCCACCACTGGAGAAGGCCACTTTCAGTTATTTAGGCCCCCAGCACCGAGACAGAGGAGAGAGGTCCCACAGCAAGGAATCATGCATCATATCACCCACCACTGGAGAAGGCCACTTTCAGTTTTTTAGGCCCCAGCACCCAGACAGAGGAGAGAGGTCGCATGGCAGAGGTTCAGGCTTCATGTCACCCACCATTGTAACAGGCCACTTTCATTTATTTAGGCCCCGGCGCCCAGATTGAGGAGAGGTTCATTTAAATTTGGGTTGCACCGCAAGATCATGGTAAAGTTAAAAAAATGAGTATTCAATAAAGAAGTGCCCCGGAGTACAAGAATACATGGTTGAGGGGGAGGCAGTTATAAATGTCTATTCTACACAAGGGAGGGACAGGTCCTGTGGGATCCATGCTTGGTTCATTTGTTGGCTTTGGACAGGCGGCTGCGTTTGTCAGTAATGACGCCACCCTGCCGTGCTGAATACACGTTCAGACAAATCGCTGGCTGCAGGGCAGGCCAGCACCTCCAAGGCATAAAATGCTAACTCTGGCCACGTGGACAATTTGGAGACCCAGAAGTTGAATGGGGCCGAACCATCAGTCAGTACGTGGAGGGTTGTTCAGACATACTGTTCAAACATTTTAGTGAAATGCTGCCTCCTGCTAACACGTTCCGTATCAGGTGGTGGTGCAGTTAGCTGTGGCGTGGAGACAAAACTTTTCCACATTTCTGCCATGCTAACCCTTCCCTCAGAGGAGCTGGCCATGACACAGCTGCGTTGGTGACCTCTCGCTCCTCCTCTACCTTCGCCTTGGGCTTCCATCTGTTCCCCTGTGACATTTGGGAATGCTCTCAGGAGCGCATCTACCAGCGTGCGCTTGCACTCGCGCATCTTCCTATCACGCTCCAGTGCAGGAAATAAGGTGGACACATTGTCTTTGTATCGGGGATCCAGCAAGGTGGCAACCCAGTAGTCCGCACACGTTAAAATGTGGGCAACTCTGCTGTCGTTGCGCAGGCACTGCAGCATGTAGTTGCTCATGTGTGCCAGGCTTCCCAGAGGTAAGGACAAGCTGTCCTCTGTGGGAAGCGTATCGTCATCGTCCTCCGTAACCCCCCAGCCATGCACCAGTGATGGGCCTGAGCTGTGTCGGGTGCCACCCCGGTGTGAACCTGCTTCATCCTCATCCTCCTCCACCTCCTCCTCATTCTCCTCGTCCTCCAGTAGTGGGCCCTGGCTGGCCACATTTGTACCTGGCTTCTGCTGTTGCAAAAACCTCCCTCTGAGCCACTTCTATCAGACTGGACTGAAAGTGCTAAAAATTACCCCTCATCCTCCTCCTCCTGGGCAACCTCCTCTTCCATCATCTCCCTAACCCTCAGTTCACACTTGCATTGCGTTCGAACGCGCTGTAAAACGCTCAACAGGAGAAAACTCATCTTTTCCTATGGGCATGGTTCTCACCTGAGAGTTTTACAGTGCGTTTGAACGCGCTGTAAAACGCCCTACGCTCAAAGAAGTTCTTGAGCTTCTTTGGGGCGTTTTGTCGTTTTGGCATTTTTGTCATTTTTGTCGTTTTTGCACCCATAGACTTCAATGGGAACGCGTAAAACGCGCGTTTAACACGGGTTAAAGTGTAGATATGCCATTTTCAATTGGTATCCAGAGTAACAAACGCGCGTATGACTCGCTTTTCCTATTTGCAAAAACGCGCGTCTCAGAAACGCTCAGGTGTGAACCCAGGTTAAAAGTTTTCTCAAGGAGAAGTGGTATTGTAACGCTGATAACAGTGGCATCGCCACTGGCCATGTTGGTGGAGTACTCGAAACAGCACAACAGGGCACACAGGTCTCGCATGGAGGCCCAATCATTGGTGGTGAAGTGGTGCTTTTACGCAGTGTGACTGACGCGTGTGTGCTGCTGCTGAAACTCCACTATGGCCTGCTGCTGCTCGCACAGTCTCTCCAGCATGTGCAAGGTGGAGTTCCACCTGGTGGGCACGTTGCATATGAGGCGGTGAGCGGGAAGGCCGAATTTACGCTGTAGCGCAGACAGGCGAGCAGCGGCAGGATGTGAACGCGGGAAGCGCGCACAGACGGTCTGCACTTTATGCAGAAGCTCTGACATGTCGGGGTAGTTGTGAATGAACTTCTGCACCACCAAATTCAGCACATGCGCCAGGCAAGGGATGTGCGTCAAACCGGCTAGTCCCAGAGCTGCGACGAGATTTCGCCCATTATCGCACACCACCAGGCCGGGCTTGAGGCCCACCGGCAGAAACCACTCGTCGGTCTGTTGTTCAATACCCCGCCACAACTCCTGTGCGGTGTGGGGCCTGTCCCCTAAATATATGAGTTTTAGAATGGCCTGCTGACGTTTACCCTGGGCTGTGCTGAAGTTGGTGGTGAAGGTGTGTGGCTGACTGGATGAGCTGGTGGAAGCAGAGGAGGAGAAAGCTGAGTAGGAGGAGGAGGCTACATGAGGCAAAGAATGATGGCCTGCGATCCTTGGCGGCAGAAGGACGTGCGCCAAGGAACTCTCCGCCTGGGGCCCAGGCGCCACTACATTTACCCAGTGTGCAGTTAGGGAGATATAGCTTCCCTGGCCGTGCTTACTGGTCCACGTATCTGTGGTTAGGTGGACCTTGCCACAGATGGCGTTGTGCAGTGCACGCTTGATTTTATCGGATACTTGGTTGTGCAGGGAAGGCACTGCTGTCTTGGAGAAGTAGTGGCGGCTGGGAACAACATACTGTGGGACAGCCATGGCCATCAGCTGTTTGAAGCTGTCTGTGTCCACCAGCCTAAATGACAGCATTTCAAAGTCCAGGAGTTTAGAAATGCTGGCATTCAGGCCCAGTGTTCCAGGGTGGCTAGGTGGAAATTTGCGCTTTCTCTCCAAGGTTTGTGAGATAGAGTGCTGAACGCTGCCCTGTGACATGGTGGAGATGCTTGGTGACGCAGGTGGTGGTGTCGGTGGCACATCCTCTGCTTGGTGGGAGGTGGAAGAGGCTGAGGCAGCAGCCGAAGAGGGAGCCAGAGTGAGTTCCTTGCTTTTAAGGTGTTTACTCCACTGCAGTTCATGCTTTGCATGTAGATGGCTAGTCATGCAGGTTGTGCTAAGATTCAGAACGTTAATGCCTAACTTTAGGCTCTGATGGCACAGCGTGCAAACCACTCGGGTCTTGTCGTCAGCACATTGTTTAAAGAAGTGCCATGCGGAAGTGCCAAGCGGTGGCCAGTAGCAGGCAAACTCTCTTGGCGGCGGCTGTTCTGCTTTAGCCCCCTGCTCCCTCTTTTGCTACGCTGTTGGCTCGGTCTCACCACTGCCTCTTCCTCTGAACTATGAAAGTCAGTGGCACGACCTTCATTCCATGTGGGGTCTAGGACCTCATCGTCCCCTGCATCGTCTTCCACACGGTCTTTCTCTCTGACCTCCTGTTCGGACTGCACACTGCAGAAAGACGCAGCAGTTGGCACCTGTGTTTCATCATCATCAGACACGTGCGGACTCAGTGCATTCTCTGTCTTCCACCACTGGGGAAGAGCTGGGAGGATTCCCTTGGGAAACCCTGCCAGAAGAGTCTTCAAACAGCATAAGAGAATGCTGCATAACTTGAGGCTCAGACAGTTTCCCTGATATGCATGGGGGTGCATGGGGGCGCCTGTACATGCTCAGGCCTTACCATCCTTAGAACAACATTGGGCCCCACCAAATATCGCTGTAAATTCTGGCAGGTACTGGAACCTGAGGTAGTTGGTTCACTAGGATGTGTGGGTGTGGCAGAATGGCCACGTCCTCTCCCAGCACCAGAGGGTCCACTAACACCACCACGACCGCGTCCCTTACTAGATGTTTTCCTCATTGTTACCGTTCACTAAGCACCACAATAAGAAAAAAAATATTTGGCACAATGTTTTGATTCAGGCCTTTTTTTACAGGCACACTATCTGCCTATTTATTTATGTACAGTATTAAAATAATCCAGGCACAGCAGTAACCACTAGCTAGTATTTAGGCCCTGGATGAAAGGTATCCTTTTATGGACAGATTTACACTTGGAGATGCACAGTAGCGTGTGAAAAAATATGTAGGATTATGCCTTCAGCAATTGTATTTTAACACTTTGTGTGATATACCCTTTAACGGACAGAAATACAATGGGAGATGCACGGTAGCATGTGAAGTTATTGAGGATGACCCTCTCAGCACTTGTATTTACACCTTGACTGTAATATACCCTTTTACAGACAGATTAAAACTTGGCCTGCAAGAGCTGGAACACCACATTCAGGGCATTGCTATAATGGCAAGTGAATTTCACCCCAGAACAAAATATATCCTTTGACGGACACTATGAAACTTGGCCAGCCACAGCTAAAACCACTGATTTATGGTATTGCTATTTTGGCAAGTGAATTTCACATCAGAAAAAAATATACCCTGTTACGGACAGATTTAAAATAGGCCTGCAAATGCTGGAACACCAGATTTAGGGTATTGCTATTTTGGCAATTAAATTTCACCCCAGAACAAAACATATCCTTTGCCAGACACTATGAAACTTGGCCAGCCACAGCTGAAACCACTGATTTATGGTATTGCTATTTTGGCAATTGAATTTCACCCGAGAACAAAATATATCCTTTGCCGGACACTATGAAACTTGGCCAGCCACAGCTGAAACCTCTGATTTATGGTATTGCTATTTTGGCAATTTAAATTCACCCCAGAACAAAATATATGTTTTGTCAAATACTATTATACTATGCCAGCCACAGCTGAAACCACTGATTTATGGTATTGCTATTTTGGCAATTGAATTTCACTCTAGAACAAAAGATATCCTTTCCCGGACACTATGAAACTTGGCAAGCCACAGCTGAAACCACTGATTTATGGTATTGCTATTTTGGCAATTGAATTTCACACCAGAACAAAATATATTCTTTGCCGGACACTATGAAACTTGGCCAACCACAGCTGAAACCACTGATTTATGGTATTGCTATTTTGGCAATTGAATTTCACCCCAGAACAAAATATATTCTTTGCCGGACACTATGAAACTTGGCCAGCCACAGCTGAAACCACTGATTTATGGTATTGCTATTTTGGCAATTGAATTTCACCCCAGAACAAAATATATCCTTTGCAGGACACTATGAAACTTGGCCAACCACAGCTGAAACCACTGATTTATGGTATTGCTATTTTGGCAATTGAATTTCACACCAGAACAAAATATATTCTTTGCCGGACACTATGAAACTTGGCCAGCCACAGCTGAAACCACTGATTTATGGTATTGCTATTTTGGCAATTGAATTTCACCCCAGAACAAAATATATCCTTTGCCAGACACTTTGAATCTTGGCCAGCCACAGCTGAAACCACTGATTTATGGTATTGCTATTTTGGCAATTGAATTTCACTCTAGAACAAAAGATATCCTTTCCCAGACACTATGAAACTTGGCCAGCCACAGCTGAAACCACTGATGTATGGTATTGCTATTTTGGCAATTTAAATTCACCCCAAAACAAAATATATGTTTTGTCGAATACTATTATACTATGCCAGCCACAGCTGGAACACCAGGTTCAGGGTATTGCTATTTTGGCAATTAAAATTCACACCAGAACAAAATATATCCTTTGCCGTACTCTATGAAACTTGGCCAGCCACAGCTGAAACCTCTGATTTATGGTATTGCTATTTTGGCAATTTAAATTCACCCAAGAAAAAAATATATGTTTTGTCGGACACTGTTATACTATGCCAGCCACAGCTGAAACCACTGATTTATGGTATTGCTATTTTGGCAATTCAATTTCACTCTAGAACAAAAGATATCCTTTCCCGGACTCTATGAAACTTGGCAAGCCACAGCTGAAACCACTGATTTATGGTATTGCTATTTTGGCAATTGAATTTCACACCAGAACAAAATATATTCTTTGCCGGACACTATGAAACTTGGCCAACCACAGCTGAAACCACTGATTTATGGTATTGCTATTTTGGCAATTGAATTTCACCCCAGAAAAAAATATATCCTTTGCAGGACACTATGAAACTTGGCCAGCCACAGCTGAAACCACTGATTTATGGTATTGCTATTTTGGCAATTGAATTTCACACCAGAACAAAATATATTCTTTGCCGGACACTATGAAACTTGGCCAGGCACAGCTGAAACCACTGATTTATGGTATTGCTATTTTGGCAACTGAATTTCACCCCAGAACAAAATATATCCTTTGCCAGACACTTTGAATCTTGGCCAGCCACAGCTGAAACCACTGATTTATGGTATTGCTATTTTGGCAATTTAAATTCACCCCAGAACAAAATATATGTTTTGTCGAATACTATTATACTATGCCAGCCACAGCTGAAACCACTGATTTATGGTATTGCTATTTTGGCAATTGAATTTCACTCTAGAACAAAAGATATCCTTTCCCAGACACTATGAAACTTGGCCAGCCACAGCTGAAACCACTGATGTATGGTATTGCTATTTTGGCAATTTAAATTCACCCCAAAACAAAATATATGTTTTGTCGGACACTGTTATACTATGCCAGCCACAGCTGGAACACCAGATTCAGGGTATTGCTATTTTGGCAATTAAAATTCATCCCAGAACAAAATATATCCTTTGCCGGACTCTATGAAACTTGGCAAGCCACAGCTGAAACCACTGATTTATGGTATTGGTATTTTGGCGATTGAATTTCACCCCAGAACAACATATATTCTTTGCCGGACACTATGAAACTTGGCCATCCACAGCTGAAACCACTGATTTATGGTATTGCTATTTTGGCAATTGAATTTCACCCCAGAACAAAATATATCCTTTGCAGGACACTATGAAACTTGGCCAACAACAGCTGAAACCACTGATTTATGGTATTGCTATTTTGGCAATTGAATATCACACCAGAACAAAATATATTCTTTGCCGGACACTATGAAACTTGGCCAGCCACAGCTGAAACCACTGATTTATGATATTGCTATATTGGCAATTGAATTTCACCCCAGAACAAAATATATCCTTTGCCAGACACTTTGAATCTTGGCCAGCCACAGCTGAAACCACTGATTTATGGTATTGCTATTTTGGCAATTTAAATTCACCCCAGAACAAAATATATGTTTTGTCGAATACTATTATACTATGCCAGCCACAGCTGAAACCACTGATTTATGGTATTGCTATTTTGGCAATTGAATTTCACTCTAGAACAAAAGATATCCTTTCCCAGACACTATGAAACTTGGCCAGCCACAGCTGAAACCACTGATGTATGGTATTGCTATTTTGGCAATTTAAATTCACCCCAAAACAAAATATATGTTTTGTCGAATACTATTATACTATGCCAGCCACAGCTGGAACACCAGGTTCAGGGTATTGCTATTTTGGCAATTAAAATTCACACCAGAACAAAATATATCCTTTGCCGTACTCTATGAAACTTGGCCAGCCACAGTTGAGACCACTGATTTATGGTATTGCTATTTTGGCAATTGAAATTCACCCAAGAAAAAAATATATGTTTTGTCGGACACTGTTATACTATGCCAGCCACAGCTGGAACACCAGATTCAGGGTATTGCTATTTTGGCAATTAAAATTCATCCCAGAACAAAATATATCCTTTGCCGGACTCTATGAAACTTGGCAAGCTACAGCTGAAACCACTGATTTATGGTATTGCTATTTTGGCAATTGAATTTCACCCCAGAACAACATATATCCTTTGCCGGACACTATAAAACTTGGCCAGCCACAGCTGAAACCACTGATTTATGGTATTTCTATTTTGGCAATTGAATTTCACTCCAGTACAAAATATATGTTTTGCCGGACACTATTATACTTTGCCAGCCACAGCTGGAACACCAGATTCAGGGGATTGCTATTTTGCCAATTGAATTCCACCCCAGAAAAAAATTTACACTGTTACAAACAGATTTAAACTAGGCGTGAAACTGCTGGAACACCAGACTAAGGGAATTGCTATTTTGGCAATTAAATTTCACCCCAGATCAAAATATATCCTTTGCCAGACACAATGAAACTTGGCCAGCCACAGCTGAAACCACTGATTTATGGTATTGCTTTTTTGGCAATTGAATTTCACCCCAGAACAAAATATATCCATTGCCAGACAATATAAAACTTGGCCAGCCACAGCTGAAACCACTGATTTATGGTATTGCTATTTTGGTAATTGAATTTCAACCCAGAACAAAATATATCCTTTGACGGACACTATGAAACTTGGCCAACCACAGCTGAAACCACTGATTTATGGTATTGCTATTTTGGCAATTGAATTTCACCCCAGGAAAAAATATACCCTGTTACAGACAGATTTCAACTAGGCCTGCAACTGCCGGAACACCAGATTCAGAGTATTGCTATTTTGGCAATTAAATTTCACCCCAGAACAAAATATATCCTTTGCCGGACACTATGAAACTTGGCCAGCCACAGCTACAACCACTGATTTATGGTATTGCTATTTTGGCAATTGAATTTCACCCCAGAACAAAATATATCCTTTGCAGGACACTATGAAACTTGGCCAGCCACAGCTGAAACCACTGATTTATGGTATTGCTATTTTGGCAATTGAATTTCACCCCAGAACAAAATATATCCTTTGCAGGACACTATGAAACTTGGCCAGCCACAGCTGAAACAACTTATTTATGGTATTGCTATTTTGGCAATTGAATTTCTCCCAAGAAAAAAATATACCCTGTTACAGACAGATTTAAACTAGGCCTGCAACTCCTGGAACACCAGATTCAGGGTATTGCTATTTTGGCAATTAAATTTCACCCCAGAACAAAATATATCCTTTGCCGGACACTATGAAACTTTGCCAGCCACAGCTACAACCACTGATTTATGGTATTGCTATTTTGGCAATTGAATTTCACCCCAGAACAACATATATCCTTTGCAGGACACTATGAAACTTGGCCAGCCACAGCTGAAACCACTGATTTATGGTATTGCTATTTTGGCAATTGAATTTCACCTCAGAAAAAAATATACCCTGTTACGGACAGATTTAAACTAGGCCTGCAACTGCTGGAACACCAGATTCGGGGTATTGCTATTTTGGCAATTGAATTTCACCACAGAAAATAATCTATCCTTTGCCAGACAGCAGACAGTTTTACACTTGGCTATCTAAAGCTGGAACACCAGATTTAGGGGATTGGTATTCTGTCAATTGAATTTCACCCCAGAACAAAATTTATCCTTTGCCAGACACTATGAAACTTGGCCAGCCACAGCTGAAACCACTGATTTATGGTATTGCTATTTTGGCAATTGAATTTAACCCCAGAACAAAATACATCCTTTGCCGGACACTATGAAACTTGGCCAGCCACAGCTGAAACCACTGATTTATGATATTGCTATTTTGGCAATTGAATTTCAACAAGGAACAACATATATCCTTTGCAGGACACTATTAAACTTGGCCAGCCGCAGCTGAAACCACTGATTTATGGTATTGCTATTTTGGCAATTGAATTTCACCCCTGAAAAAAAAAATATATCCTTTGCAGGAAACTATGAAACTTGGCCAGCCACAGCTGAAACCACTGATTTATGGTATTGTTATTTTGGCAATTGAATTTAACCCCCCAAAAAATATACCCTGTTACAGACAGATTTAAATTAGGCCTGCAACTGCTGGAACACCAGATTCAGGGTATTGCTATTTTAGCAATTAAATTTCACCCCAGAACAAAATATATCCTTTGACGGACACTATGAAACCTGGCCAGCCACAGCTGAAACCACTGATTTATGCTATTGCTATTTTGGCAATTGAATTTCACTCTAGAACAAAAGATATCCTTTCCCGGACACTATGAAACTTGGCCAGACACAGCTGAAACCACTGATTTATGGTATTGATATTTTGGCATTTGAATTTCTCCCCAGAAAAAAATATACCCTGTTACGGACAGATTTAAACTAGGCCTGCAACTGCTCGAACACCAGATTCAGGGTATTGCTATTTTGGCAATTGAATTTCACCACAGAATATAATCTATCCTTTGCCATACTCCAAACAGTATTACACTTGGCTATCTAAAGCTGGAACACCAGATTAAGGGGATTGTTATTTTGGCAATTGAATTTCACTCCAGAACAAAATATATCCTTTGCCGGACACTATGAAACCTGTCCAGCCACAGCTGAAACCACTGATTTATGGTATTGCTATTTTGGCAATTGAATTTCACTCTAGAACAAAAGATATCCTTTCCCGTACACTATGAAACTTGGCCAGACACAGCTGAAACCACTGATTTATGGTATTGCTATTTTGGCAATTGAATTTTTCCACAGAAAAAAATATACCCTGTTATGTACAGATTTAAACTAGGCCTGCAACTGCTGGAACATCAGATTCAGGGTATTGCTATTTTGGCAATTGAATTTCACCACAGAAAATAATCTATCCTTTGCCAGACAGCAGACAGTATTACACTTGGCTATCTAAAGCAGGAACACCAGATTAAGGGGATTGGTATTTTGGCAATTGAATTTCACCCCAGAACAAAATATATCCGTTGCCAGACACTATGAAACTTGGCCAGCCACAGCTGAAACCACTGATTTATGGTATTGCTATTTTGGCAACTGAATTTCAACAAAGAACAACATATATCCTTTGCAGGACACTATGAAAGTTGGCCAGCCACAGCTGAAACCACTGATTTATGGTATTGCTGTTTTGGCAATTGAATTTCACCCCAGAAGAAAATATACCCTGTTAGAGACAGTTTTAAACTAGTCCTGCATCTGCTGGAACACTAGATTCAGGGTATTGCTGTTTTGGCAATTGAATTTCACCCCAGAACAAAATATATGTTTTGCCGGACACTATTATACTTTGCCAGCTACTGCTGGGACACCAGATTTAGGAGATTGCTATTTTGGCAATTGAATTTCACCACAGAAAATAATCTATCCTTTGTCAGACAGCAGACAGTATTACACTTGGCTAGCCAAAGCTGGAACACCAGATTAAGGGGATTGGTATTTTGGCAATTGAATTTCACCCCAGTACAAAATATATCCTTTGCCAGACACTATGAAACTTTGCCAGCCACAGCTAAAACCACTGATTTATGGTATTGCTATTTTGGCAATTAAATTTCACTCCAGAATAAAATATATCCTTTGCTGGACACTATGAAACCTGGCCAGCCACAGGTGAAACCACTCATTTATGGAATTTCTATTTTGGCAATTGAATTTCAACCCAGAACAAAATATATCCTTTGACGGACACTATGAAATTTGGCCAGCCACAGCTGAATCCAATGATTTATGGTATTGCTATTTTGGCAATTGAATTTCACCCCAGAAAAAAATATACCCTGTTACAGACAGATTTAAACTAGGCCTTCAACTGCTGGAACACCAGATTCAGGGTATTGCTATTTTGGCAATTGAATTTCACCTCAGAACAAAATATATCCTTTGTCGGACACTATGAAACTTGGCCAGCCACAGCTACAACCACTGATTTATGGTATTGCTATTTTGGCAATTGAATTTCTCCCCAGAAAAAAATATACCCTGTTACGGACAGATTTAAACTAGGCCTGCAACTGCTGGAACACCAGATTCAGGGTATTGCTATTTTGGCAATTGAATTTCACCACAGAAAATAATCTATCCTTTGACAGACAGCAGAGAGTATTACACTTGGCTATCTAAAGCTGGAACACGAGATTTATGGAATTGCTATTTTGTCAATTGAATTTCACCCCAGAACAAAATATATGTTTTGTCGGACACAATTATACTTTGCCAGCCACAGCTGGAACACCAGAATCAGGATGTTGCTATTTTGGAATTTACATTTCACCCCAGAACAAATTATATCCTTTGCCGGACACTATGAAACTTGGCCAACCACAGCTGAAACCACTGATTTATGGTATTACTATTTTGGCAATTGAATTTCACCCCAGAACAACATATATCCTTTGCTGGACACTATGAAATTGGCCAGCCACAGCTGAAACCACTGATTTATGGTATTGCTATTTTGGCAATTGACTTTCACCCCACAACAAAATATATGTTTTGTCGGACACTATTATACTTTGCCAGCCACAGCTGGAACACCAGGTTCAGGGTATTGCTATTTTGGCAATTAAATTTCATCCCGGATTAAAATATATCCTGTGCCGGACACTATGAAACTTGGCCAGCCACAGCTGAAACCACTGATTTATGGAATTGCTATTTTGTCAATTGAATTTCACCCCAGAACAAAATATATGTTTTGTCGGACACAATTATACTTTGCCAGCCACAGCTGGAACACCAGAATCAGGTTATTGCTATTTTGGAATTTACATTTCACCCCAGAACAAATTATATCCTTTGCCGGACACTATGAAACTTGGCCAAACACAGCTGAAACCACTGATTTATGGTATTACTATTTTGGCAATTGAATTTCATCCCGGAATAAAATATATCCGGTGCCGGACACTATGAAACTTGGCCAGTTACAGCTGAAACCACTGATTTATGGTATTGCTATTTTGGCAATTGAATTTCTCTCCAGAACAAAATATATGTTTTTCCACACACTATTATACTTTGCCAGCCACAGCTGGATCACCAAATTCAGGGTTTTGCTATTTTGCCAATTGAATTTCACTCCAGAAAAAAATATACCCTTTTACGGACAGATTTAAACTAGGCCTGCAACTGCTGGAACACCAGATTCAGTTTATTGCTATTTTGGCAATTCAATTTCATCCCAGAACAAAATATATCCTTTGCCGGACTCTATGAAACTTGGCCAGCCACAGCTGAAACCACTGATTTATGGTATTGCTATTTTGGCAATTGAATTTCACCCCAGAACAACATATATCCTTTGCAGGACACTATGAAACGTGGCCAACCACAGCTGAAACCACTGATTTATGGTATTGCTATTTTGGCAATTGAATTTCACCCTAGAACAAAAAATATCCTTTGCAGAACACTATGAAACTTGGCCAGCCACAGCTGAAACCACTGATTTATGGTATTGCTATTTTGGCAATTTCATTTCACCCCACAAAAAAAATATACCCTGTTACGGACAGATTTAAACTAGGCCTGCCACTGCTGGAACACTAGATTCAGGGAATTGCTATTTTGGCAATTGAATTTCACCCCAGAAAAAAATATATGTTTTGCCGGACACTATTCTACAGCTGGGACACCAGATTTAGGAGATTGCTATTTTGGCAATTAAATTTCACCACAGAAAATAATCTATCCTTTGCCAGGCAGCAGACAGTATTACACTTGGCTAGCCAAAGCTGGAACACCAGATTTAGGGGATTGGTATTTTGTCAATTGAATTTAATACCTTAATAAAATATAGAAATTGCTATTCTGAGTTTCTAGGGGTGACAATAAACACAGCCAAGCCCCTGATGTAGGATATAGCAAAAAAAAAAAAAAAAAAAATAGTATTAATGGATTGATGGACTTGGTGGCAGCTTGTTCTGGTGCACCACAAATCACAAAATGGCCACCGATCACACCAGAAAGAAAGTGACAGAAAAACGCTCTGTGCAGCCTAACAACCAGTGAGCAATTAACTAGCAGAAGTTGAATCATTCACAGCTGTAGATCGATCACTTCATTAGGTGCTTTTGCTGACTTTTCCATGCCTAATCTCACCCTCACAGAAAGCTGCGTCCTCTCCCTACACTAATCAGAGCAGTGTGACGTGCGGCGCTACGTGACTCGAGCTTAAATAAAGGCTGGGTCACATGCTGCACTTGGCCAATCACAGCCATGCCATTAGTAGGCATGGCTGTGATGGCTTCTTAGGGCAAGAAGTAAAACGCTAGCTGATTGGCTGCTGTGCAGCCCTTTAGAAAGCGGGAAGAAATCGCCAAACAACGGACCCAGACCCGAACTTTTTTGAAAATGTTCGGGTCCGGGTCCGGGTCCCGAACACCCCAAAATTCGGTACGAACCCGAACTATACTCGAACTGTTCGCTCAACACTAATTATATATCATGTATTTACTTTTCACTTAATTAACTATTTAAATGTAATTAATGTAATAGGCACATAGCGCTCCACACGCCGCCTGCACCGGTCTGCTCTCGCTTTCCATATCAGGCACATCAAGACTGTAACAGAACTCTCCAGTAGGGCAGACAGCCTCCCCGTGTGCTGATTCCTTCAAGCTATAGGGCATTAGGAGTGGCGGTGTTTAGCAAGTCAACCAAAATGAAGCACAGCTGCATTCGTTATGCGCAGAAAATTTTGCCGTAGTTCTATGTAACTCCTGATAACATGGTGCCTACAGAACAGAATACAAACTGCACTCTGCTGAATGATACTGAGGTGCTACACTTTGCCAGTCATGCCATTTCAGGTGAGGTCTGCCACGGGCTATGTGACGCTCCCCCTCCCTGTAGACAAGCCTCGCATCTAAAGGCTTATTCTGCACCATGAGCTGTGATCGATGATCTGTGCTGAGCACTGGAGGCAGCCGCCAATGACCTTGCCAGCAGCCGGGCACTGCAGCTGAGTCTTCACCAATAGGAAGGTGAAGGAACTAATTCCGACGGCTGAGCAGGTGACACTTCCAGAATCTATTTGTTTGGGCGATATTTTTAAAAGTTGTCACTCCAATGAATGATGCACCTATTATTTATCCACATACTGTTAGTCAAGTTATAATTCTGTTACAATTTTTTTTTTACTTGCACATTATGTACATTATTTTTAAATGTGGAATTATTTTATAGACACTGTATGATTCCTGAAAATTTTTGCAAAGGACCATCATAATATTTTGAGTTCAAAATTTAACAGATTAAATATTAAGCTTAGTTCTTAGCACTATTCTTTTTTGGCACTGCTTGAGAAACGTCTCATTGTGTGGATCAAAAAGTCTTTTTTTTTTCTTAAAGACAAAATAACAAACATGCTGATGATGGGGTTGTATTACTTTATTTTACTAGTTTACACGGTATGGCAGTAGCACATTCATAGTAACATAGTATATAAGACCGAAAAAAGACATTTGTCCATCCAGTTCGGCCTGTTTCCTACAAGTTGATCCAGAGGAAGGCAAAAAAAACCTGTGAGGCAGAAGCCAATTTTCCCCACTTAAGGGGAAAAAAATTCCTTCCCGACTCCAATCAGGCAATCAGAATAACTGCCTGGATCAACGACCCCTCTCTAGTAGCTGTAGCCTGTAATATTATTACACTCCCGAAATAAATCCAGTCCCTTCTTGAATTCCTTTTTTTGTACTCGCCATCACCACCTCCTCAGGCAGAGAGTTCCATAGTCTCACTGCTCTTACAGTGAAGAATCCTTCTCTATGTTTGTGTACAAACCTTCTTTCCTCCAGACGCAGAGGATGTCCCCTTGTCACAGTCACAGTCCTTGGGATAAATAGATGATGGGACAGATCTCTGTACTGACCCCTGATATATTTATACATAGTTATTAGATCTCCCCTCAGTCGTCTTTTTTCTAAAGTGAATAACCCTAATTTTGATAACCTTTCAGGGTACTGTAGATCCCTCATTCCAGTTATTACTTTAGTTGCCCTCCTCTGAACCCTCCTGTGAACACTTATCTGCTGCAAAATAAGAACATTCTGCTCTCTTATCCTGCTGAGTTATGCCCAGTTATGTGCCTTCACCTGGCATTTAACATTCTTTTGCACCTGATAGCCTCCATCACACGGTCTGATATCGGTGTGGCTTACAGTCTTGCTTTATTCACATTGCATTAGTTGTCCTGCTATGCGGTTGTGTGGAAACTTGGCTGTGAGCACGATTCTATCACCTTCAGACCGTGTTCGTACCATAGTTAGCATAGTGGTAGGACTCATGCCATGCTAAGAGACCGTGACGTGTTGCATGAGGGGCTCCGATGTGTTCCTGAAAGGAATATATTCAAAAAAGTCTCAGCTTTTAATATCTGCTTGTATGACTAGCTAGTATAGTCAGCGGCATATTCGTTTGGTACATTTTTTCCGTTATTTATATATGTTCATCTGCACAATGTTCCGTTTTGTGTAGGAGGCCTTTGTGGTGCATGTGGTCCACGCCGGCATCCTCCATTGTACGCATTTTTTGCTGGGGACGGCCGTTTGCTGCGGTCCACATGCGGTGGGACTGCTCCCCCAATGAGAAACACGCTACAGTGTTTGGGGTCTGAGCAGTTCCCCCATATTGGCCACTTATATTTCTGTGATCTTTTTCCAGTTATGTGTAGGAATTAAATTACACCGTAAACTTTTCTTCTCCCTGCTGCTGTTGTCCACATGATCCTTCGTTGCTATGTGTAGGACTCATACTACACCGGTACTTTTACATGCTGCTGCTGTCCTGATCGAGCATACTTATGTGTAGACCTCATACTACACCGTTACCTTTACATGCCGCTGCTGTCCTCATCAAGCTTATTTATTCTGTGTAGGCCTCATACTACATTGTTACCTTTATATGCTGCTGCTGTCCTGATCAAGCTGAGTTTAAATTTTTTGTAGGCCTTATACTACACCATTAACTTTACCTGCAGCTACTGTCCTGATCAAGCTGAGTTATGTGTAGGTCTTATACTACATTGTTAACATGTACCTAATGCTGATTTCTGACTGGACCCTGCATAGTTTGCCCCTTGACTTAAGTGTCCTTACTGCTAAGTATTCTGTTAAAATTACACAAAAACATAAGATAATTCAAAAACAAAATGAAACGTTATAAATGAAAATAACTTTTTATCTAAAACATTAACACAAAAAAAATAGCTCTAGGGCAGTTTTTTTTGTTGTTTCTGCACCTCCACAAACTCTTGCGGGTCCTTTTCCTGTTTTTTTTTTTTTTTTTAATTGCTGCAGCTGGTTGGTCAACTTCTGCAGCTGAGCCCGCATGTCCTTTACCCCTCTTTGGTGTTCCAGCTGAATTATTATTATTGTTTTTGTAAATTGTATTTACTGTTATTACTATTACTGTTTGGAAAAAAAAAAAGTAGTTTACAATTCAGACTAAGAGGCAATTATAGCATTTTGTTGAGTATTATGTTTAGCGTTAACTGTGTTATTTGTCAATTGTTAAGTATACAATATTCACAAAAATGAAAATTACTTACGGGTAATGGGATTTTTCCTGAACCCACGACAGCACCACGAGAGAGGATGGATCCACCCCCACAGACAGGAAACCTGCAGCACAAAAAGGCAGAGACTCCTCTCTGCTCTCAGTATGACGTTTCCACGGATTTGAGGAACTCCGCCGTAAAATTTAGTTTAATGTAATAGTCCAGATAAGAAAGAAAAGGGAGGGAAAAAAACAGGGGTGCTGTCGTGGGTTCAGGAAAATCCCTATACCCGTAAGTAATTTTCATTTCACCCCTCACCCACGACAGCACCACGAGAGAGAGAGCCAAGGAGGCCTATGGTGTGATAACAGCAGAAAGAACCAAAGTCCCAAAAGTCAGCAGGTGTGTTTAGGAGTAAACGATAATGATTGAAAATGGTAGAGGGCGAAGACCATACTGCAGCTTTACAGATATCTTCAATGGAGACCGCTGATCGTTCTGCCCATGAGGTTGAAATCGCCCTTGTAGAATGTGCATGCAAATTCTTAGGAGGATCCTTCCCCAAGTAGGAGTATGCCAGCGTGATGGCCGAGGTAATCCATCTATCCAGCGTCTTCTTTGAGGCTTGATGACCTTTATTTTTTCCCTGAAAAAGAATGAATAGCGAAGGCGATTTTCTCCACTCTTTAGTCTCATTCAGATACTGAATGAGACATCGCTCAGCATCTAAACAGTGGAAGGCCCTCTCTTTTTCAGAAGTAGGGTTCTTAAAAAAAGCCGGAAGGATAATTTCCTGTGATCTATTAAATTTTGTCGCCACCTTAGGTAGGAAAGCCGGGTCAGGCTTTAGAATAACGCTATCCTGCAAGATTGTAGTATAAGGTGGGTTTATGAATATAGACAGAGGATATATATTCCAGGAAGAACAGCGGGGTGGTCTTCACCACTGAGGAAGGGACACGCTAGTCCCGAAACGCGTCTGGTGCCCGAGGACCCCCGCAGAAGTCTATTTGGGAGCGCTCCCCAAAGTAACAGTCACATTAGGAACAGAAAACAAAGATAAGTGCACGCTATCACGGGAGTCTATAGAGAAACGCCGGAGGAGGTAAGGCAAGACTGCGCAGCATTCCACGTGGGGCGCCAGTGGAGGCAGCGGCTTGCTCTTTGTGATTTACAAACTGTCACAGGCAATATAGATATATAAAAAAAAAACTCCAGCGCAACACATAGAACAAGTATACTATAAATTAATCTAATCCTACCCCAATGAAGGATGAATGAATATAACTGCTGCACATTGCACTTTATATAAAGCTACCTCGGAAGTGTATTTAATACCCATATGGGTGAATAATAAGTTGATGGACTTGGGACTTACGGTCGTCACTTATGATCACCCAATAGCGGGATACGAGAGAACAATCACAAAAGAATAACAGATATATGGACAATTAGGACCTTTGAAAAATTTAAAAATAGTTCAATTGCAGCCTGTTTAACCGTTTGTTATATGTACATGGTGAATAGGAGATGATGGACTTCAGCTATACGGTCGTCACCCAGACCATGTACTGAGTAAATGGGAGGACTATTTACATATACATTGAGAGTTATTTATATCTGGATGAATTGATCGAGCGGTTTTTTACATTTTGTATGGATTGAGATAACTCAGTTTTATTTTAGTTTAAATTGAAAGACTTTTGGTTACTTAACATAAAGTGAATCAATTTTATCCATGTGTTTTAATAAAGGTCTTGCATGAATTTGTATAAAAGGAATTGGTATTGATACTTTTATATATAAAACCCATTCACTTGGTATCTATATATATTTTTATGTATAACTCACCCATTTGGGATCAATATGGGGTGTGCTCGTCCTAAATCAAGTTAGTACATTTTTCCTTTTAGGGTGGTGAGTCCCTCTAGGATTTGTAGCACCCAATCCATAAACTCCCAAGAGTGAGCCACCTAATTAATTATTCTATTTGGGTTTATGAAGATAGCCTGAATCTCAGACACTCTACGGGCTGAGGTAAGAGCAACTAACAGGCAAAGTTTTAGGGAAAAGTATTTTATATTTATCTGGTCAATGGGTTCAAAAGGGGGACCAGTCAGAGCTTGCAAAACTAAATTTAGGTCCCAGGGAGCTACCTTACTGGGAACATACAAACTAGCCCTTGAGATTGCTTTAAAAAAACGCAAAACCCAAGGGTCTGATGCTAAACGAGCGTTAAAAAGGGCTGACAAGGCCGAAACCTGCACCTTTAAAGTACTAGGGGAAAGACCCATTTCTAGACCTTTCTGGAGGAATTCTAATACCTTATTTACCGGAGGCGAGTTTGGAAGGTTACTGAACTGAAGCCCCGCAAATGGAAGGAACTTTCCCCAGGTTCTAGCGTAGATGGACATAGTCACTCTTTTCCTACTTTTCAGAAGGGTGTTAGTTAAATTAACTGAAAAACCCTGCCTAGTTAAAAGTTGCCGTTCAAGTTTAATGCCCTCAGGTGCAACTTGTCCACCTGAGGATGAGAAATGGGACCCTGAACTAGTAGACCCTGAAGGTTGGGGAGGACTCATGGATCAGACACTGATAAGTTCCTTAGCCATGTGAACCATGGCCTCCTCGGCCAGAATGGGGCAATTAAGATCACTCTTGCCTGGTCCTCTCTGATCTTTCTCAAGACTCTCGGAATTAGGGGAAAAGGAGGAAACGCATAAGCCAGAGCAAAATCCCACCTGTGGAGGAAAGCATCCAGACCACAGGGGGATCCCTCTGGAGACAGGGAAAAGAACCTCCTTAACTTTGTATTCTGAACTGAGGCAAACAGGTCTATCTCCGGACAACCCCACCTCTTTCTACTATTAATTAAACACCCATTTAGGGCAAGATCCTGAATTCAAAAAATATGAGGAAAGCGTCATATAAGGGACGTGGCCCAGGTCGTTGTGCTGCTGGTGGCGCTTCTGTTGCAGGGAGAGGATGTGGTCGATCTGTGCCAGCTACACGCACAAGTGAAATCCCTTCCTCAGGTGTAGGCGACAAAACCTGCAGCGGTATTTGGTCAGGCCTAATGCTGCTCTACGAATGGTGAGGCTTGAACGAGTACAGGCGATAGTAGATTGGGTTGCTGACAGTGGATCCAGTTCCTTCACATTGTCTCCCTCCCAGTCTCCTGCTGAAAGACCACAGTTGCCACCTGCAGCCGATGTCCATCAGTCTTTCACCTCACCTCCTTGCAAATCAGCCAAGCAGTCTGAGCTGCTCCAAGTCATGCAGCAGTCTCTTTTGCTTTTTGATGACTCTGTTAGCAGGGTTTCCCAGGGCCATCCACATAGCCCTGCCCCCCAGAAGTGGAAGACATTGAGTGCACGGATGCCCAACCACTTATTTTTCAAGATGAGTACATGGGAGGACCATCGCAGCATGTCTCGGATAATGACTGAAACACAGGTGCCAACTGCTGGGGCTTTCGAAAGTGTGCAGACCGACAAGGAAGTCAGGGGTGAAGACTGGGTGGAAGATTATGTGAAGGACGATTAGGTCCTCGACCCCACATGTAATCAAGGTCATGCGAGTGATCGATGTAGTTCGGAGAAAAAGGCTGTGGTCACAGAGAGCCACCAGCACAGCAGAAGAGGGAGCAGGGTGCAAAAGCGGAGCGACCGTCCTCTAGACAGTATGCCTCCTACTGCCCACCACAGCAAGGGACCGAGCACACCAAAGCCAGCTCCAAGGAGTTCCCTGGCGTGGCAGTTCTTCAGACAATGTGCTGACAACAAGACACAAGTGGTTTGCATGCTGTGCAATCAGAGCCTGAAGCGAAGCATAAAATCTCTCAACCTGAGCACAACCTGCATGACCAGGCATTTAAGTGCAAAGCACGAGCTGCAGTGGAGTAGACAGCTCAAAAGCCAAGAAAGGTCTCTGGCTCCTTCTGCTTCCTCTTCTGCTGCAGTCGCGGCCTCTTCATCCACCTCTGGAGTGACAGTGTCACCTGGCACCCCACAAACAGAGGATCTTCCAGCAACACCAACACCTGGGTCACCAAGCATCTCCACAATGTCCCACGGAAGCGTTCAGCTTTGCATATCCCAAAAGCTGGAGAGGAAGATGGAAGTACCCCCCTACCCACCCGCAATCCCTAGCCCTGAATGCCAGCATTTCTAAATTACTTGGCTTTCAAATGCTGTCCTTCCGTCTGGTTGAGACGGATAGTTTTAAAGGCCTTATGGCGGTGGCTGTCCCACAGTACGTCGTGCCCAGCCGCCACTACTTTTCAAGGCAAGCCATCCCTTCCCTTCACAACCAAGTAGGGGGACAAAATCAGGTGTGCACTGCGCATTGACATCTGTGGCAAGGTGCACCTGACTACAGATACGTGGACCGGTAAGCACGGTCAGGGCTGTTATATCTCCATAACAGCACACTGGGTAAAAGCAGTGGTGGCTGGGCCTGAGGCGGATAGCAGTTTGGCGCATGTCGTTCCAGCACCGAGGATTGCAGGGCGCTTCAGTTTGCCTCCTGTTGCTTCCTCCTCCTACTCTGCTTCCTCATCCTCTACCAGCTAGCCTACACAAACTGACTGACAGGGGTCAGCCCCTGCAACTTCTGGAAGAGGAGTTAGGTGGTCACTTGGACCTAGCGTAACCTTTGCAACCTCTCTGACTAGTAAAAGGTAAAATTTTATCGATATTAATCACTCTGTTAAAAATACATTAACTACTTGGGAACATGCAACTTCTGGGTCTCCAAATTGGGCACATGGCCTGAGCTTGCCCTTTACCCCTTGGAGGTGCTGGCCTGCCCTGCAGACAATGTAATGTCTGAATGTGTGTTTAGCATGACTGGAGGTGGTCATCACAGTTAAAATTTCCCAATGTTTTGGGGTGTACCCTAATTTTAAAAATAAAATTTAAAACCAAAAAGCAGTGTAGGCTTCTCAGTATGTTTCACCATTCTGGACCCGTAACTCTGCCCCTGGAACTCTGCCCCACTCCAATGATAGTCAATGTGGACAGAGCGGTAGTCCAGGGGCACGTATTCACTAGCAGCAGGACGGATTCGACAGGATGTTCACCCGCCAGAACAGCCTGCCGGAGGTCCATGCAGCTACTGGGAAACTAGCCTAAGTTGGAGATGTATGTAATATAATAATGGACAAGGCCTTTTACAATAATATAGAATGCTGATTGCTTTTTATGTAGACAAATACACCGACAAACACGTATATTTATTATTATGTGTGTGTGCAAAGTAGGAAATCAGCTGGTTATATCATACATCACTACCGCGCTGTGTGGATAAATATATATACAGTTGTGTTCAAAATTATTCAACCCCCAATGCTGTAAAGGGTTTTAGGGAATTTAGTGTACATTTGCAATTGTGTTCAGAATGAAATCTTGCAAGGACTTTTTAAAGAACCAAATGCAACTAAATTGACATCAATTGTTTTTGTAATACAGTATTAAATGTTTTTTTTGTGATTTCTTCATTGACACAATTATTCAACCCCTTAAAGACTACCACTCTTAAGAACAGAGGTTCATTCAAGTGTTTTCGATCAGGTATTGAAAACACCTGTGGATGTCAAGGAGCAGCAATTAAGCATAATTAATAAGCACCAATTAGGCAGATTTAAAATGACTGTGATACTCAGCTCCTTCTAGACATTTACTGGTGTGTTTACAGACATGGTGAAGTCAAGAGAATGGTCCAGGAAGACAAGAGAAGAGGTGATTTCTCTTCACAGGAAGGGCAATGGCTATAAGAAGATTGCAAAGATGTTAAACATACCAAGAGACACCATAGGAAGCATCATTCACAAATTCAAGGCAAAGGGCACTGTTGAAATGCTACCTGGTTGTGGCAAAAAGAAGATGCTGACTTTGACTGCTGTGTGCTACCTGAAGCGCAAAGTGGAGAAAAGTCCCCGTGTGACTGCTGAGGAACTGAAAAAAGATTTGTCAGATGCCAGTACTGAAGTTTCAGCTCAGACAATAAGGCACACACTGCGTAATGAAGGCCTCCATGCCAGAACTCCCAGGCGCACCCCCTTGCTGTCTCCAAAGAATAAGAAGAGTCGACTGCAGTATGCCAAAAGTCATGTGGACAAACCATGTGGACTGATGAAACAAACTGTTTGGGCCCATGGATCCACGCTATGTTTGGAGGAGGAAGAACAAGGCCTATGAAGAAAAGAACACCTTGCCTACTGTGAAGCATGGCAGGGGGTCAATCATGCTTTGGGGCTGTTTTGCTTCTACAGGTACAGGGAAGCTTCAGTGTGTGCAAGGTACCATGAATTCTCTTCAGTACCAGGAGATATTGGATGAAAATGTGATGCAGTCCGTCACAAACCTGAGGCTTGGGAGACGTTGGACCTTTCAACAGGACAATGATCCCAAGCATACCTCCAAGTCCACTAGAGCATGGTTGCAGATTAAAGGCTGGAACATTTTGAAGTGGCCATCGCAGTCACCAGACTTAAATCCGATTGAGAACCTCTGGTGGGACTTAAAGAAAGCAGTTGCAGCGCTCAAGCCTAAGAATGTGACATGAAGAATGGGCGAAGATACCCGTAGATCACTGCAAGACACTTGTGTCAAGCTATGCTTCACGTTTAAAAGCTGTTATAACTGGAAAAGGATGTTGTACTAAGTACTAAGATTGAATGTCACTTGGGGGTTGAATAAAACTGATAATGATATGAGCACAGAAAAGACATTTGTGGTTATTTCATTATAAATGTTATGTTTTATTTGTCTGACTTACAAGTGCCTCTTTGATTTAATTGTAAACAAGATGACTGAAATGATCAAAATCAATGTCAAACTGGCCAAAACACTCAATTTGAGTGGGGATTGAATAATTTTGAACACAACTGTATATACACTCACAGTGAGGTAGAGATGTATGAGGTAAACGGATGATTCCGTATGTTTCACAACAGGTACTAAGTAATGATTTGTAAATGGTGTACAGTTGTGGCCAAAAGTTTTGAGAATTACATAAATATTGGAAATTGGAAAAGTTGCTTCTTAAGTTTTTATATTAGCAATTTGCATATACTCCAGAATGTTATGAAGAGTGATCAGATGAATTACATAGTCTTTCTTTGCCATGAAAATTAACTTAATCCCAAAAAAACCTTTCCACTGCATTTCATTGCTGTCATTAAAGGACCTGCTGAGATCATTTCAGTAATCGTCTTGTTAACTCAGGTGAGAATGTTGACGAGCACAAGGCTGGAGCTGCGGGATTGGAGTGCCACCAGTGCAGAGCTTGCTCAGGAATGGCAGCAGGCAGGTGTGAGCGCATCTGCATGCACATTGAGGCGAAGACTTTTGGAAGATGGCCTGGTGTCAAGAAGGGAAGCAAAGAAGCCACTTCTCTCCAAAAAAAAAACCATCAGGGACAGATTGATCTTCTGCAGAAAGTATGGTGAATGGACTGCTGAGGACTGGGGCAAAGTCATATTCTCCTATGAAGCCTCTTTCCGATTGTTTGGGGCATCTGGAAAAAGGCTTGTCCGGAGAAGAAAAGGTGAGCGCTACCATCAGTCCTGTGTAATGCCAACAGTAAAGCATCCTGAGACCATTCATGTGTGGGGTTGCTACTCATCCAAGGGAGTGGGCTCACTCACAATTTTGCCCAAAAACACAGCCATGAATAAAGAATGGTACCAAAACACCCTCCAACGGCAACTTCTTCCAACAATCCAACAACAGTTTGGTGCAGAACAATGCATTTTCCAGCACGATGGAGCACCGTGCCATAAGGCAAAAGTGATAACTAAGTGGCTCGGGGACCAAAACATTGACATTTTGGGTCCATGGCCTGGAAACTCCCCAGATCTTAATCCCATTGAGAACTTGTGGTCAATCCTCAAGAGGCGGGTGGACAAACAAAAACCCACTAATTCTGACAAACTCCAAGAAGTGATTATGAAAGAATGGGTTGCTATCAGTCAGGAATTGGCCCAGAAGTTGATTGAGAGCATGCCCAGTCGAATTGCAGAGGTCCTGAAAAAGAAGGGCCAACACTGCAAATACTGACTCTTTGCATAAATGTCATGCAATTGTCAATAAAAGCCATTGAAACTTATGAAGTGCGTGCAATTATATTTCACTAAATCACAGAAACAACTGAAACAAAGATCTAAAAGCAGTTTAGCAGCAAACTTTGTGAAAACTAATATTTGTGTCATTCTCAAAACTTTTGGCCATGACTGTATATATACATTACAGAATGTTGGTGAGAGAATGTAAGCATATTACCAGGGCAGACTCTCTCTGAGATCTCCCTGATCCAGTCTGGGTGCCTCCGCTTGAGATCTGACCACTTCTTGACAATCGCCCTTTCTGTGTGGTCCCTTTTAAACTTTCTCTTCAGAAGTGCCTGGATCCCCAACACAATTTTTTGTTTCCCAGCCTGTTTCCGGGTCCGATTATATCCCTTCTTCAACATGCGCTGCAGGATAAAGATGCAACATATAATCCCACATTTTTTAAATACAAGTAGAATAAGAATACACGTCCTCAGCAACTCAGCAAAAAGTATTTATTTGTTGGAAGAGGAGATATTAGTTTTTTGTTACCGTTATAAGATTGTATTCCAATTGTATGTGTGTGGGGTCTGAGCAATCGTATGTTGTCAGCTGAGATGTACCATATTTTTCTCCATATACGACGCACCTGCCCATAAGACCCACCAAGATTTTAGAAGGTAAAAATAAGAAAAAAAATGTATTTATTTTTAAAAAAAGCTATGCTTTTGGTGGGTTTGTAAGCAATGGTGGTCTGTGGATGACACTGTTATGGGGGGATTGGTGGATGACACTTCTATGGTGGGATCTCGGGATGACACTGCTATGTGGGAGGGGGGGAGATCTGTGGATGACACATATATAGCATCAATAGCATCATACACAGATGCCCCATAACAGTGTCCCTGTGTAAATAGTGACCACCAATACAGGGCTGGAGGCCCTAAATAACGCTAAATGAACTGAATGAGCAAATACTGGCGGTCAGCCAAAAAATGCTTCTCCAGACCAACAAGACAAACTCTAATCTATAGACTATATGTGTGTGTGTGTGGTATATAGTGTGTGGTATACAGTGTGTGGTATATAGTGTGTGGCAGAAAAATGGATGTGCAATGTGCATGTGATTGATATTTCTCTGCTGTCCATACATAAATACATGGTACTGACAAAATGCTGTGAAATAACAACAATACTAAACAATTATGGATATCTAATCAGACCTGATAAAAGAAGAAATTCTATGCATTGCACAAAAATAATAGCATCATTAAGATTTGCGCGATCGCAAATATTTTATAACTATGGCGGCCTATAAATTTATTGTACAAAAATGCATTAGAAATGTAATCTAAGACAGTTTTACTTACAGTTATGAGAAGTTCGTCCTCCTCGTCGTGAAATTTGCTGCCAACCATGTATTTTGATTGTCTCTATACTCGCTAAACTTTCCTCCACTTTGAAAAGCGTCACCACTCTGACCTACGCCCGTAATGTGCATTCGCAGTCACAGTCGCATTACACGATTATTACATGGGCTATTTTGCATGACCATAACATAAAAGAATGGGGATCACGAATATTTACAGTTATGGAGGGAGTTCGTCCTCTTAGTCGCGGAAGTTGCTGCCAACCATTTTTTAAAGAGTGTGTAAAGTTTCTGCCACTTGTAAAGCCACCATGCTGATCTTCGCCCGTAATGCGCATTACGCGACTATTACATTGTCGATTTTGCTCAATGAAAAAAAAAATAGAATGTGAATAACGAATGCGCAAATTCACGAATATTTAACAAATATATGTTGAATATTCTATTAAATATTCGCGAAATATCGCAAATTCGAATATTACCCCTGCCGCTCATCACTACTCCTCGACTGACTCCTCCAGTTCCACTATTACTGACTCTTCTGCTGCGCCCCCCAAGCTGAAGTGCCAGGTGAGACATTGCCGTGCTGCGGCTGTTGTGCCTGGAAGCCAAGAGCCACACCGGTCCCGCACTGCTTTCAGCTCTGTGATCACAGGCCGATCAGTTGCTAACCCTGCTCAATTTGACAGTTGGTAAAGTGGTGTGCGACAATGGTGCCAATCTGCTGAGCGCGATGAAACAGAGCAAAATGACACATGTGCTGTGCAGCGATTCATTGCCAAATATCTCGGGGTCCAGACATCTTGTGGCAGGCCAGGAAAATCTCTGGCCATTTTAGAAGATCTTACACTTGCTGATGTTCAACAGTGACACCACCTGCCCGTCAGACGTCTGATTTGTGACAGCCCGATGCGGTGGAACTCCACCTTGTATATGCTTGATAGGCTGCTCCAGCAGCAACGTGCCGTTAACGACTACCTTTACGAACTCTGAAGTAGGGCAGGTTCTGGGGAGCTTGGTTTCTTTTCACCCCGCCAGTGGCTGCTCACTGATGAGCAGCAGGGGCAATATTTGAATTTGCGATATTTCTCAAATATTTGGGTGAATATTCGTCATATATTCCTGAATTTGAGAATTTGTGATCTCCAGTCATTATTTTCTTGATTGTGAAAATCGGCAAATTCACAATAAAAATTTGCGATACGAAAATTCGCGATTGACACTACTCCTAAAGATATTGCAGCCTTCTCATTGGCCCAGAAGCAAGAAACAGTGAGGGATAATGTGTACTGATTAAAAAAAATCTAGAATATTTGCGATTATGAAGATATAGCACTATATTCTGGATATTCGCGAATTCTTGAAGTGCCAAATTAGCGATTATAATATTCGCGATCAACACTACTGCTCATACACGACACATGCAGACTGCTGCAGTCATTTGATGAGATCACCAAACTGGCCAGCCGCAACCAGGGCGTCATCAGTTACATTGTACCTTATGCCTTCTTTCTGGAGCGTGCATTGCATCGTGTCATTGATCAAGCCGTCAAGGAGCAGGAGCTGGAAGATGAAGAAGTCGCAATGCTGAATGAATTCCCAGGGGGCTACTCCATCTGAGACAAGTCAGCAGGAGTCTGAAGAGGAGTTAGAGGAGGATGGTGGCTGGGGGGAAGAGGAGGAGCAAGAAGAACAGGCTTTGAAGGAGACTTTAAACTTCTCGGGGATCCCTGGTGTGGTCCGTGGCTGGAGGGAGAAGACCGAGGACGACATTCTCCTGGGCGATGAACAGAAGCCAGGGCGCTCCACCACTTCCAATTTAGTGCAAATGGGGGCCTTCATGCTCCAGTGTATAGAGGGGGACCCCAGTATAAAAAGCATAAAGGGCAAGGACCAGTACTGGGTGGCAACATACTTAGACCCCCGGTTCAAACACAAAATGGCGGACATGTTACCAGCATCACAGAGGGCTGGCAGAATGCAGCATTTCCAGGCCTTGCTGCGAGAGATGATGCATTCTGCTGTTCCAGGCGCTGGCAGAGGAGTTTCCACCCACAGCGAAACAGGTGCGGATACCAATTCTACTGCACATTCAAGAAGAGGGCTGTTTGAAGATGTGTTGGTCACTTCGGATATGAAATCATTCTTGCAGCCACCCCATCGACAGCCACCCTTCGGATCCATTAAGGAATCAGCCAGCAATCACGCTGCATGAGATGGAAGCAATCTTCACTTGAAATCCAAAAGAAAGCAGTCGTGTCTTGTATAATCGTGATGTTTTATAACATCAAATTAATGTGTCCTACAGCCAGGACGTGTTTTGGCAATCATGCCTTTATCAACAAGTAACATAGTAACATAGTAACATAGTATATAAGACCGAAAAAAGACATTTGTCCATCCAGTTCGACCTGTTTCCTGCAAGTTGATCCAGAGGAAGGCAAAAAACCCCTGTGAGGTAGAGCCAATTTTCCCCACTTAAGGGGAAAAAAATTCCTTCCCGACTCCAATCAGGCAGTCAGAATAACTCCCTGGATCAACGACCCCTCTCTAGTAGCTATAGCCTGAAATATTATTACGCTCCAGAAATACATCCAGGCCCCTCTTGAATTCCTTTATTGTACTCACCATCACCACCTCCTCAGGCAGAGAGTTCCACAGTCTTACTGCTCTTACCGTGAAGAACCCTTTTCTATGTTTGTGTACAAACCTTCTTTCCTCCAGACGCAGAGGATGTCCCCTCGTCACAGTCACAGTCCTGGGGATAAATAGATGATGGGAGAGATCTTTGTACTGACCCCTGATATATTTATACATAGTTATTAGATCTCCCTCAGTCGTCTTTTTTCTAGAGTGAATAACCCTAATTTTGATACCCTTTCGGGGTACTGTAGTTGCCCCATTCCAGTTATTACTTTAGTTGCCCTCCTCTGAACCCTCTCTAGCTCTGCTATGTCTGCCTTGTTCACGGGAGCCCAGAACTGTACACAGTACTCCATGTGTGGTCTGACTAGTGATTTATAAAGTGGTAAGACTATATTTTCATCACGGGCATCTATGCCCCTTTGATGCAACCCATTATCTTATTGGCCTTAGCAGCAGCTGCCTGACACTGGTTTTTACAGCTTAGTTTGTTATTTATTAAAATTCCTAGATCCTTTTCCATGTCAGTGTTACTGAGTGTTTTACCATTTAGTATGTAATGGGTGACTTGCATTATTCCTTCCCATGTGCATAACTTTACATTTGTCAGTGTTAAACCTCATCTGCCATTTCTCTGCCCAAGCCCCCAATCTATCCAGATCCCTCTGTAGCAGAAAACTGTCCTCTTTAGTGTTAATTACTTTACACAGTTTAGTGTCATCTGCAAAAATTGATATATTACTGTGCAAGCCTTCTACAAGATCATTAATAAATATATTGAAGAGAATAGGGCCCAATACTGAACCCTGAGGTACCCCACTAGTGACCGTGACCCAATCTGAGTGTGTACCGTTAATAACCACTCTCTGTTTTCTATTACTGAGCCAGTTACTTACCCACATACAGATATTTTCTCCTAGTCCAAGTGTTCTCATTTTATATACTAACCTTTTATGTGGTACAGCGTCAAATGCTTTGGAGAAGTCCAGATATACGACATCCATTGATTCGCCGCTGTCAAGTCTAGAACTTACCTCCTCATAGAAACTGATTAAATTAGTTTGACATGACCGATCCCTCATGAAGCCATGCTGATATGGTGTAATTTGCTTATTTTCATTGAGATACTCCAAGATAGCATCTCTTACAAAACCTTCAAACAGTTTACCCACAACAGATGTTAAACTTACCGGCCTATAATTTCCAGGCTCTGTTTTTGGACCCTTTTGAATATTGGCACCACATTTGCTATACGCCAGTCTGGTGGAACATTCCCTGTCAGTATGGAGTCCGTGAATATCAAAAATAAGGGTCTGGCTAGGACATCACTTAATTCCCTTAGGATACGGGGTGTATGCCATCCGGTCCTGGCGATTTGTCTATTTTAATCTTTTTAAGTCGCTGCTGTACTTCTTCCTGGGTCAGACAGGGCACTTTTAAAGGGGAATTTACTTTTACATTTTGCATTTCATCTGACAGTTTATTTTCCTCAGTGAAAACAGTGGTGAAGAAAATATTTAATAGCTTGGCTTTATCCTCATCGCTTTCTGCAACTCCCCTCATTGCTATGTAGAGGGCCGACTCCTTCAGGTTTATATTTTTTACCATTTATATAATTGAAAAACATTTTAGGGTTAGTTTTGCTCTCTTTGGCAATTAATCTCTCGGTCTCTAGTTTGGCAGTTTTTATTAGTTTTTTACATATTCTATTTTTTTCCTTATAGTTTATCAGTGCTTCCTGGCTCCCTCCTGTTTTAGTGATTTATATGCTTTCTTTTTGTCATTTATTGCTTTTTTACGGTTCTATTTATCCACATTGGTTTCTTCTTATTTCTTAGCCTTTTATTTCTATAAGGTATGCATCGATCACAATTTGATGTTACAATGCTTTTAAAAATCTCCCATTTTGTGGTTGTATTTTTATTTTTGAGGACTATGTCCCAGTTAATTGGGCCTATGGCCTCTCTTAGTTGGCTAAATTTTGCTTTTTTGAAGTCCGGTATTCTTGTTCCTCCCTGTAGAAACTCTCGTTTGAAGGATAATTGGAAGGTTATTACTTTATGGTCACTATTTCCCAGGTGTCCCCCGACCTGCACGTCTGTTGTTCTATCAGGTCTATTGGTTAATACTAAGTCCAGTATGGCCGTCCCTCTAGTTGGGTCCTGAACCATTTGGGAAAGGTAATTGTCTTTGGCTATTGCCAAGAACCTGTTTCCTTTATGGGATGTACAGGTTTCAGTTTCCCAGTCTATATCTGGGTAGTTGAAGTCCCCCATAATAACCACCTGATTATGGTTTGCCGCCTTGTTTATCTCTGCTTAGTAATAGATTTTCTATGGACTCTGGTATATTAGGTGGTTTATAGTAAACTCCTATTAGTAATTTATTATTGTTTTTGGCTCCATTTATCTCCACCCACAATGACTCCACATTTTCGTGTCCCTCACAGATGTCTTCCCGGAGTGTGGGCTTTAGAGAGGACTTTATGTAAAGGCAGACCCCTCCCCTCTCCGGTTTTGACGATCCTTTCTGAACAGATTGTAATCTTGTACATTAACTGCCCAGTCATAGCTATCATCCAGCCATGTCTCAGTTATTCCCACTATGTCATAATCCTCCTCACACATCACTAATTCCAGTTCCCCAGTTTTATTAGTCAGGCTTCTGGCATTAGTATACATACATTTGAGAGGTTTATGCATATTTTTTGCCCTACACCTTTCCTTCTGAACTTTTCTAGTCCCTCCTTCCATTTCTCCCCCAGTCCCACTACCTTGCCCCCGTCTCTATCTGCACTATCTTCCCCTCCTATAATGTAATTTCTCTCCCCCCCAGTCCCTAGTTTAAACACTCCTCCAACCTTCTAGCCATCTTTCTCCCCAAGTAAAAGTATACTCAAAAGAACTGGTATATATAAGGAGATAATACTGCCTATAATGATGTTATCAGTCCAAAAAGGGGCAGACCAACATAAATAGAAATTAAACAGTATAAGAAGCAAACAGAGAAAGTACCTCAATTACACATAACAAATACCATATTATCAGGTGTGGGATTCCTCAATGAATAATAGATGTCTGGAAAAAAAAAAAATCATAAATTATATTAATAAATCACAAGTCAAATATGCATGATCTCATAATCCCTGTTGAAGCCACGCGGATGTAGAGTGTCCAACATATGAATCCAATTGGCCTCTCTGCGTAATAGCAGTTTCTTTATATCTCCACCTCTCCTCGGTCTTTTAACTTGTTCCAATACCTGGAACCTAAGCTGGGCTATAGTATGTTTGCACTGATCAAAATGGAACGGTATAGGTAACATTAGATTTTTAGTTCTAATTGTAGACTTCTGCTTCCCAATGCGATCCCTAATTGTTTGTGTCGTCTCTCCAATGTGTAGGAAACCACAAGGGCATTTTATCAAATAGATCACATTAATGGATTTGCAAGTGAAAAAACCTTCAATAGGAAATGGCCGTCCATTATGTGGATGATGGAATGTGGAACCCTTAATAATATGGGAGCCCTGAAAACAGTGCAAACATGGGAAAGTGCCCTTACGTTGGGTTACTAGCACCATTTGTTTCAATGTCACCTTTGTACTCCCAATGTCAGAATGCACAAGTCTATACCTATAATTAGGGTTTCTTTTGTTACATATCAAAGGTGGAATCTTAAATTCTTCAATCAAAGGGTATGACTTTCCCAACAAATGCTAGTGTCTACGTATAATATTGTAAAGCCTCTGATTATAGGGATGAAACTTGAGCACCATTGCTACTCTAGATGGTTTTGTTACCCCAATATTACTAGGATTGTCAAGTTCCATTCTTGTTTTTCCCAAAATAAACTAAGGGTATCCCCTCTCCTCAAACCTGCTGGTCATCTCTTTACAGTTGTGTTCAAAATTATTCAACCCCCACTGAAATTGAGTGTTTTGACCAGTTTGACATTGATTTTGATCATTTCAGTCATCTTGTTTACAATTAAATCAAAGAGGCACTTGTAAGTCAGACAAATATACCATAACATTTATAATGAAATAACCACAAATGTCTTTTCTGTGCTCACATCATTATCAGTTTTATTCAACCCCCAAGTGACATTCAATCTTAGTACTTAGTACAACATCCTTTTCCAGTTATAACAGCTTTCAAACGTGAAGCATAGCTTGACACAAGTGTCTTGCAGCGATCTACGGGTATCTTCGCCCATTCTTCATGGGCAAAAGCCTCCAGTTCAGTCACATTCTTAGGCTTGCACGCTGCAACTGCTTTCTTTAAGTCCCACCTGAGGTTCTCAATCGGATTTAAGTCTGGTGACTGCGATGGCCACTTCAAAATGTTCCAGCCTTTAATCTGAAACCATGCTCTAGTGGACTTGGAGGTATGCTTGGGATCATTGTCCTGTTGAAAGGTCCAACGTCTCCCAAGCCTCAGGTTTGTGACGGACTGCATCACATTTTCATCCAATATCTCCTAGTACTGAAGAGAATTCATGGTACCTTGCACACACTGAAGCTTCCCTGTACCTGTAGAAGCAAAACAGCCCCAAAGCATGATTGACCCCCCGCCATGCTTCACAGTAGGCAAGGTGTTCTTTTCTTCATAGGCCTTGTTCTTCCTCCTCCAAACATAGCGTTGATCCATGGACCCAAACAGTTCTAATTTTGTTTCATCAGTCCACAGAACACTATCCCAAAACTTTTGTGGTTTGTTCACATGACTTTTGGCATACTGCAGTCGACTCTTCTTATTCTTTGGAGACAGCCAGGGGGTGCGCCTGGGAGTTCTGGCATGGAGGCCTTTATTACGCACTGTGCGCCCTATTGTCTGAGCTGAAACTTCAGCACCCGCATCTGACAAATCTTTTTTCAGTTCCTCAGCAGTCACACGGGGACTTTTCTCCACTTTGCGCTTCAGGTAGCACACAGCAGTCGAAGTCAGCATCTTCTTTTTGCCACGACCAAGTAGCGTTTCAACAGTTCCTTTTGCCTTGAATTTGCGAATGATGCTTCCTATGGTGTCTCTTGGTATGTTTAACATCTTTGCAATCTTCTTATAGCCATTGCCCTTCCTGTGAAGAGAAATCACCTCTTCTCTTGTCTTCCTGGACCATTCTCTTAACTTCACCATGTTTGCAAACACACCAGTAAATGTCTAGAAGGAGCTAAGTATCACAGTCATTGTAAATCTGCCTAATTGGTGCTTATTATGCTTGATTGCTGCTCCTTGACATCCACAGGTGTTTTCAATACCAGATCGAAAACACTTGAATGAACCTCTGTTCTTAAGAGTTGTAGTCTTTAAGGGGTTGAATAATTGTGTCAATGAAGAAATCACAAAAAAAACATTTAATACTGTATTACAAAAACAATTGATGTCATTTTAGTTGCATTTAGTTCTTTAAAAAGTCCTTGTAAGATTTCATTCTGAACACAATTACAAATGTACACTAAATTCCCTAAAACCCTTTACAGCATTGGGGGTTGAATAATTTTAAACACAACGGTATACTAGTAAACTGTGTATCAGGGTCAGAAACAATTCTTTGCACCCGTTAATATTGAGATTTAGGAATGGCCCTCTTTAACGCTGGTGGATGAGCACTTGAGAAGTGAAGAATACTATTCCTTTCTGTGTCTTTTCTAAAAAGATCAGTTGACAAATTACCACCTTGGTCCTTAATTAGAGTTGAGCAAACACCTGGATGCTCGGGTTCGAGAAGTTCGGCGGAACTTCACGAAAATGTTCGGGTTCGTGATCCGAACCTGACCCGAACTTCACCTCGAACCCCATTGAAGTCAATGGGGACCCGAGCTTTTGGGCACTTAAATGGCTGTAAAATATCTCTGGAAAGGACTAGAGGGCTGCAAAAGGCAGAAAAATGTAGGTAAATGACTTAAAATAAAATAAAATACAGAAAAATAATAAATAAACATTCTAAACTTGAGCCCAAGTGAGTGACAGTGGCACCTGTCACCCAGCAAACAGAGGATGTGGCAGCAACGCCACCACATCTGTCATGGTCACCAAGCATCTCCACCAAATCCCATGGAAGTGTTCAGCTATCAGTTGTCCATCTCCCAAACACTGGAGAGAGAAAGAGAGAGGAAGTACCCCCCTACCCATTGCTCTGAATGCCTTATTTCAAACTTCCTGGTCCTTTGAAATGCTGTCATTCTGTCTGGTGGACAGTTTTAAAAACCTTATGGCGGTGGCTATCCCACAGTACGTGTATCCCAGCCGCCGCTACTTTTGCAGACGAGCCATCCCTTCCCTGCTCAACCAAGTGGCGGACAAAATCAAGTGTGCAACGCTATCTGTGGCAACGTCCACTGTGCACTGTGCAACGCTATCTGTGGCAACGTCCACATAACCAACAACACAGTGGGTAAATGTAGCAGCTGGCCCAAAGGCGGATAGCATTTTTGCGAATGTCCTTCCGCCCCCGAGGATTGCTGGGCATTTCTCTTTGTATCCTGTTACCTCCTCCTCCTCCTCTTACTCAGCTTCCTCCTCCTCTACCTCCTCCTCATCCAATCAGCTTAACCTCATCCTGACCGCCGAACACAGGGCTGCGTCCTGCGGGCGGCCGGGATGTTTCTTCTTGACGCGTCGGCGCGTCATCTTGCGAGAGGTGAGATTTGCTGTGAACTCCCGCGCGCGCGTTCACAGCAGTTCGCAGCTCGGCAGTTATACTGCAGCCTGCCAGCGATGATCAATCGCTCGCAGGCTGTAGATGTTAAATAAATCGCACCAAAGAGTTATATCAGACGCTGCTTTGTTAACAGCGTCTGATATACCTGCTACCTGGTCCTCTGGTGGTCCGCGTATCCTCAAAACACGGACACCGGCAAAGTGCTTTCCGCATTTTGCAGATCCGCACATTGCCAGAACTATATAGAAAATGCCTTTTCTTGTCTGCAATTGCGGACAAGAATAGGACATGTTCTATACCGCAGTCACTGATTTTGGCAGAGATTTTTTCATCCACACTGATCGATGCGAATGAAGAAATCTGTGCCATTCATTTTTTTTTTTCAGCCCAGAGGCTGAACGGAAAAAAAAAATCTCATCATTACCCGTATGCTCAATATAAGGAGAATAGCAGAAACTCCTCATGCTGGCCATACAGGTAATGATTGCGGAGACCCTCAAATGCCAGGGCAGTACAAACACCTCACATGTGACCCCATTTTAGAAAGAAGACACCCCAAGGTATTCCGTGAGGGGTATGGTGAGTTCATGTAAAATTTTATTTTTTGTCACAAGTTAGTGGAATATGAGACTTTGTAAAAGAAAATATATATATATAAATTTCCGCTAACTTGTGCCAAAAAAAATAAAAATTCTGTGAACTCGCCATGCCCCTCACGTAATACCTTGGGGTGTATTCTTTCCAAAATGGGGTCACATGTGGGGTATTTATACTGCCCTGGCATTTTAGGTGCCCTAAAGTGTGAGAATCCAAATGCGTAAAAATGCCCTGTGAAATCCTAAAGGTACTTATTGGAATTAGGGCCCCTTTGCGCATCTTGGCTGCAAAAAAGTGTCACACATGTGGTATCGCCGTACTCAGGAGAAGTAGGGCAATGTGTTTTAGGGTGTATTTTTATATATACCAAACTTTGTGTGAGAAATATTTCTGTAAACGACAACTTTTTTAATTTTTTTATACAAAGTTGTCAATTTACAGAGATATTTCTCTCACCCAACATGGTTATATGTAAAAATACACCCCAAAACACATTTCCCTACTTCTCCTGAGTATGGCAATACCACATGTGTGACACTTTTTTTGCAGCCTAGGTGCGTAAAGAGGCGATAAGTCCAACAAGTACCTTTAGGCTTTACAGGGCTGCTCACAATTTAGCCCCACCCAAAATGCCAGAACAGTACAAACACCCCACAAATGACCCCATTTTGGAAAGAAGACACCCCAACGTATTCGCTGAGGGGCATATTCAGTCCATGAAAAATTGAACTTTTTGTCACACGTTAGCGGAAAGGGAGACTTTGTGAGAAAAAACTATAAATAATCAATTTCCACTAACTTGTGCCAAAAAAAAAATCTTCTATGAACTCGCCATGCCCCTCATGTAATACCTTGGGGTTTCTTCTTTCCAAAATGGGGTCACATGTGGGGTATTTATACTGCCCTGGCATTTTAGGGGTCCTAAAGCGTGAGAAGAAGTCTGGAATCCAAATGCGTAAAAATGCCCTCCTAAAATGTACTCAATGGAATTAGGGCCCCTTTTCGCATCTTGGCTGCAAAAAAGTGTCACACATGTGGTATCGCCGTACTCAGGAGAAGTAGGGCAATGTGTTTTGGGGTGTATTTTTACATATACCCATGCTGGGTGAGAGAAATATCTCGGTAAATTGACAACTTTGTATAAATTTTTGCAGCCTGGGTGCGCAAAGGGGCCCAAATTCCAACGAGTACCTTTAGGTTTTACAGGGCTGCTCACAATTTAGCCCCGCCCAAAATGCCAGAACAGTAAACACACCCCACAAATGACCCCATTTCGGAAAGTAGACACCCCAAGGTATTCACTGAGGGACATAGTGAGTCTGTGGGAGATTTTATTATTTTTTCTTGCCAGAAGTTAGCAGAAATGGAAACTTTTTATTATTATTTTTTCCTGAGGAAGTGTCATTTTCTGCTTACTTGTGAAAAAAAAATGTAATCACACATGAACTCACCATGCCCCTCAGTGAATATTTTGTGGTGTCTTCTTTCTAAAATGGTGTCATTTGGGGGGTATTTATGCTATCCTGGCTTTCTAGCACCTGAAGAAACATGACAGGTGCTCAGAAAGCTTTGTCATCCTTAACCTAAGGCCAACCAAATACAAGTGGCTCGGAGGGTGGGTATCTGCACCAACATAGGCTATGGCCTGGAAAACAATTGTCCAGCCAGGGCACAGTTCTGGAGGATGAGGAAGAGGAGTAGGAGGAACGCTGGGGGATACAGAGGACACAGACGATATATCTTCCTCAAAAAGGATAGCTTGTCCTTGCCTTTGGGCAGCCTGGCAGACATGAGCGACTACATGCTGCAGTGCCTGCACAATGACCGCCCAGTAGAGATGTCCCTAATTATTCGCCGGCAAACAGTTCCCGGCGAACATAGCTTGTTCACGTCCGCCGCGGCGGGCGAACATATGCGATGTTCGCATTCACCCCTATACTTTATCATTGAGCAAACTTTGACCCTATACCTCACAGTCAGCAGACACATTCCAGCCAATCAGCATACCCTCCCTCCCAGACCCACCCACCTCCTATCTAAACGCAAGAACGGCATCCATCTTAGATTCGTTCTGAAGCTGCAGTGTTAGTAATTGTAAATTGCAATGCGATTAATATAACCTGTATTATTCGCATTGCGATTACAACTTAGAGCTGAGTTCCTAATGGTTGTATTGCTAGAATATAACGAAGGTAACGAACATAGCACTATATTCTCAATCTTCGTTATATTCTAGCAATACAACCATTAGGAACTCAGCTCTAAGTTATAATCACAATCAGAATAATACAGGTTATATTAATCGCATTGCGAATCCAACTTCTATAATGCACTATTTATAGATGTAGCACTGTATTCGTTACTTCCTACTATCCCACCATTAGCAAACTCGCCAAAGTTGTAATATTGCTTTGCGAATCCATTTGATGCCTCTATTTGATTGTATATGACGGTTGACTACCACCAACTTTCTGCTGCCTCCGAGGCAAGATATCTGAACCCCCAGGGGCCATTTGGGCGTTTTTGATAGAAAACACATCAAAAACACATGTGCGTTTTTAATTTTTTTTATTTTATTTTTTTGTGTATTTTGCCACATTTGGTTGCATATTTACATTTGCTATAGGAAAATATGGTAGTCTAGATCATTACTCTGCCAAAATCTATATTCAGCTACATGGCTTAGAAAATATGCTGTCAAACAATGATCCTAGGTTTTCGTATAGACACATGATCAAGACCAGTGTTTCCCAACCAGTGTGCTTCCAGTTGTTGCAAAAGTACAACTCCCAGCATGCCCGGACAGCCTTTGGCTGTCAAAGCACTGATCTAGACTACCATATTTTCATATACCAAATTAAAAACTCAGCTCTAAGTTGAATTCGCAATGCGATTAATGCAGGTTATATTAATCGCATTGCGAATTCACCTTGCCACACTCTGCGTCAACTACGTAATTTTCCATGGGAGTTTTGCCATGGATCCCCCTAAGGCATGCCACAGTCCAGGTGTTAGTCCCCTTGAAACAAGTTTTCCATCACTATTGTGGCCAGAAGGAGTCCCTGTGGATTTTTAAATTCGCCTATCTATTGAAGTCTATGGCGGTTCACCCTGTTCGCACGTTCGCGAACATTTGCGGAAATTCTGGTTCGCCGTTCGTGAACAGAAAATTTTATGTTCGCGACATCTCTACCGCCCAGTTCCTGCCAAATTCTAACTTGTGCTGATTACTGGGTGGCCACCCTGCTGCATCCCCGTTACAAGGACAATGTGCCATCCTTAATTATCTCACTGGAGTGTAATAGGAAGATGAGCCCGCTAGTAGTCACGCTTTTGATGGCATTCACACCTGGCACCGGGGACTCAGTGGAAGCACAAGGTGAAGGCAGAGGAGGAAGAATTTGCCAATGCAGATGGGTCACCAGCAACACCTCAGAAGGCAGGGTTAGCATGGGCAAAATGTGGAAAGCTTTGTCATCACGCCACAACAACCTGCACCACCAGCAGATCTGGAACATCTTAGCAAGAGGCAGTATTTCAGCAACATGGTGGAACAGTACAAGTACTGATTGATGGGTCTGCCTAGGGGAATAGCTACAGGGGAAGCAGAGGAAGCAACTGCTTTGGGGCCTTGACCTAGAAAGGGCCCATCCAGGAGGAGGAGGAGGACTAACAGTATTATACAATGAAATTATATACAGTGGCACTATAGACAGTGTAGAAAGCGAATGGAACAGCTGCTGGGCCTGGTCTGAGAGAGCGATCTTTAGTAGCCACAGGCATGGCGGCATGAAAGGAAGGGGTTTGCGCAAAAATTACTGGGGAGGGGGGCCCCATTCAAAAATTTGCTGTGGTGCCCAATCATTTCTAGCTACGCCACTGGGTCTGCCCCATTCAACTTCTGGGTCATCAAATTGGGCACATGTCCTGAGGTTGCCCTTTACGCCTTGGAGGTGCTGGCCTACCCTGCAGCCACTGTATTTTCTGAACGTGAGTTTTGAATGGCTGGTGGCATTATCACAGACTAGCGCAGCCGCCTGTCCGCAGACAATGTGGGAAAGCTTTTGTTTATTAAAAAGAACCAGGCATGGATCCCACAGGACTTGTTTGTACCTTATGCAGAATAGACATGTATACCGGCCTCACTCAAACACTGGTATACTACAGTGCACTTAAACTTTGTTTTATTTATTTTTTTTTACCAATGTTTTGGGGTCTACACTAATTTATTTAAAAAAATAAAAAAACAGTTATTGGCGACTACCTTTGGCTTCACAGCCCAAAAAGTCTTTATTACATGCAAGAATGTAACCGCCAATTGTAAGTTCCCTGTCAGTTAGGCAGTGCAGGGCTTTGTACCTGGCAAAAATGGTAATATTTCACCCAACAATTTATAATCTATCCTTTGCCGGACAGTATTAAACTTGGCAAGCCACAGCTGGAACCACTGATTAAAGGTATTGCTATTTTGGCAATTGAATTTCACGAGAGAAAAAAATCTATCATTTGCCGGACACTATTAATCTTGGCCAGCCACTGCTGGGACACCAGATTTATGGTATTGCTATTTTGGCAAAATAATTTCACCCCAGAACAAAATCTACCCTTTGCCGGACACTATTAAACTTTGTCAGCCACAGCTGAAACCACTGATGTATGGTATTGCTATTTTGGCAACTGAATTTCACCCCAGAAAATAATATATCCTTTGACGGACGCTATGAACTTGTCCAGTCACAGCTAGAACACCAGATTTATTATTTCTATTTTTGCAACTGAATTTCACCCCAAAACAAAATATATCTTTGCCGGACACTATTAATCTTGTCCAGCCACTGCTGGGACACCAGATTTACGGTATTGCTATTTTGGCAATTGAATTTCACACCAAAAAAAAATATACCCTTTTACGGACAGATTTAAACTAGACCTGCAACAGCTGGAACACCAGATTTACTGTATTTCTATTTTTGCTACTGACTTTCCCCCTAGAAAATAATATATCCTTTGACGGACACTAGGGAAATTGTCCAGTCACAGCTGGAACACCAGATTCAGGGTATTGCTATTTTGGCAATTAAATTTCACCCCAGAACAAAATCTATCCTGTGACGGACACTATTAGACTTGGCCAGCCACAGATGAAACCAATGATTTATGGTATTGCTATTTTGGCGATTGAATTTCACACCAGAAAAAAATATACCCTTTTACGATCAGATTTAAAATAGGCCTGCAACAGCTGGAACACCAGATTCAGGGTATTGCTATTTTGGCAATTAAATTTCACCCCAGTACAAAATCTATCCTGGGACGGACACTATTAGACTTGGCCAGCCACAGATGAAACCAATAATTTATGGTATTGCTATTTTGGCAATTGAATTTCACACCAGAAAAAAATATACCCTTTTACGATCAGATTTAAAATAGGCCTGCAACAGCTGGAACACCAGATTCAGGGTATTGATATTTTGGCAATTAAATTTCACCCCAGAACAATATCTATCCTGTGACGGACATTATTAAACTTGGCCAGCCACAGCTGAAACCACTGATTTATGGTATTGCTATTTTGGCAATTGAATTTCACCCCAGAACAAAATCTTTCCTTTGCCGGACAGTATAAAACTTGGCAAGCCCCACCTGGGACACCAGATTTAGGGGATTGCTATTTTGGCAATTGAATTTCACCCCAGAAAAAATATATCCTTTGCCGGACACTATTAAACTTAGCCAGCCACTGCTGGAACACCAGATTTACGGTATTGCTATTTTGGCAATATAATTTCACCCCAGAACAAAATCTACTCTTTGACGGACACTATTAAACTTGGCCAGCCACAGCTGAAAACACTGATTTATGGTATTGCTATTTTGGCAATTGAATTTCACCCCAGAACAAAATCTTTCCTTTGCCGGACAGTATAAAACTTGGCAAGCCCCACCTGGGACACCAGATTTAGGGGATTGCTATTTTGGCAATTGAATTTCACCCCAGAAAAAATATATCCTTTGCCGGACACTATTAAACTTGGCCAGCCACTGCTGGAACACCAGATTTACGGTATTGCAATTTTGGCAATATAATTTCACCCCAGAACAAAATCTACTCTTTGCCGGACACTATTAAACTTGGCCAGCCACAGCTGAAAACACTGATTTATGGTATTGCTATTTTGGCAATTGAATTTCACACCAGAAAAAAAATATACCCTTTTACGGACAGATTTAAACTAGGCCTGCAACAGCTGGAACACCAGATTTATTGTATTTCTATTTTTGCTACTGACTTTCACCCCAGAAAATAATATATCCTTTGACGGACATTAAGGAAATTGTCCAGTGACAGCTGGAACACCAGATTCAGGGTTTTGCTATTTTGGCAATTAAATTTCACCCCAGAACTAAATCTATGCTGTGACGGACACTATTAAACTTGGCGAGCCACAGCTGAAACCACTGATTTATGGTATTGCTATTTTGGCAATATAATTTCACCCCAGAACAAAATCTACTCTTTGCCGGACACTATTAAACTTGGCCAGCCACAGCTGAAAACACTGATTTATGGTATTGCTATTTTGGCAATTGAATTTCACACCAGAAAAAAATATACCCTTTACGGACAGATTTAAACTAGGCCTGCAACAGCTGGAACACCAGATTTATTGTATTTCTATTTTTGCTACTGACTTTCACCCCAGAAAATAATATATCCTTTGACGGACATTATGGAAATTGTCCAGTGACAGCTGGAACACCAGATTTAGGGATTGCTATTTTGGCAATTGAATTTCAGCACAGAACAAAATCTATCCTTTGCCAGACACTAATAAACTTGGCCAGCCACTGCCGGAACACCAGATTTAGGGGATTGCTATTTTGGCAATTGAATTTCAGCCCAGAAAAAAATCTATCCATTGCCGGACACTATTAAACTTAGCCAGCCACTGCTGGGACACCAGATTTACGGTATTGCTATTTTGGCAATATAATTTCACCCCAGAACAAATTCTATCCTTTGACGGATACTATTAAACTTGACCAGTCACAGCTGGAACACCAGATTTACTGTATTTCTATTTTGGCAACTGAATTTCACCGCAGAAAATAATAAATCCTTTGACGGACACTATTAAACTTGTTCAGCCACTGCTGGGACACCAGATTTAGGGGATTGCTATTTTGGCAATTGAATTTCACCCCAGAAAAAATATATCCTTTGCCGGACACTATTAAACTTGGCCAGCCACTGCTGGAACACCAGATTTACGGTATTGCAATTTTGGCAATATAATTTCACCCCAGAACAAAATCTACTCTTTGCCGGACACTATTAAACTTGGCCAGCCACAGCTGAAAACACTGATTTATGGTATTGCTATTTTGGCAATTGAATTTCACACCAGAAAAAAATATACCCTTTTACGGACAGATTTAAACTAGGCCTGCAACAGCTGGAACACCAGATTTATTGTATTTCTATTTTTGCTACTGACTTTCACCCCAGAAAATAATATATCCTTTGACGGACATTAAGGAAATTGTCCAGTGACAGCTGGAACACCAGATTCAGGGTTTTGCTATTTTGGCAATTAAATTTCACCCCAGAACTAAATCTATGCTGTGACGGACACTATTAAACTTGGCGAGCCACAGCTGAAACCACTGATTTATGGTATTGCTATTTTGGCAATATAATTTCACCCCAGAACAAAATCTACTCTTTGCCGGACACTATTAAACTTGGCCAGCCACAGCTGAAAACACTGATTTATGGTATTGCTATTTTGGCAATTGAATTTCACACCAGAAAAAAATATACCCTTTTACGGACAGATTTAAACTAGGCCTGCAACAGCTGGAACACCAGATTTATTGTATTTCTATTTTTGCTACTGACTTTCACCCCAGAAAATAATATATCCTTTGACGGACATTATGGAAATTGTCCAGTGACAGCTGGAACACCAGATTTAGGGGATTGCTATTTTGGCAATTGAATTTCAGCACAGAACAAAATCTATCCTTTGCCAGACACTAATAAACTTGGCCAGCCACTGCCGGAACACCAGATTTAGGGGATTGCTATTTTGGCAATTGAATTTCAGCCCAGAAAAAAATCTATCCATTGCCGGACACTATTAAACTTAGCCAGCCACTGCTGGGACACCAGATTTACGGTATTGCTATTTTGGCAATATAATTTCACCCCAGAACAAATTCTATCCTTTGACGGATACTATTAAACTTGACCAGTCACAGCTGGAACACCAGATTTACTGTATTTCTATTTTGGCAACTGAATTTCACCGCAGAAAATAATAAATCCTTTGACGGACACTATTAAACTTGTTCAGCCACTGCTGGGACACCAGATTTACGGTATTGCTATTTTGGCAATTGAATTTCACCCCAGAAAATAATATATCATTTGCCGGACACTATTTAACTTGGCCAGCCACAACTGAAACCACTGATTTATGGTATTGCTATTTTGGCAATTGAATATTACCCCAGAAAATTATTTATCCTTTGCCGGACACTATTAAACTCAGCCAGCCACTGCTGGGACACCAGATTTAAGGTATTGCTATTTTGGCAATTGAATTTCACCACAGAAAAAAATCTATCCTTTGCCAGACAGCAGACTGTATGACACTTGGCTAGCCACAGCTGGAACACCAGATTTAGGGGATTGCTATTTTGGCAATTGAATTTAACCCCTTAATAAAATATAGAAATTTCTATCCTGAGTTTCTAGGGGTGACAATAAGCATTGCAAAGCCCCTGATGTAGAATATAGAAAAAAAAAATAGTATTGATGGATTGATGGACTTGGTGGCAGCTTGTGCTGGGGCACCACAAGACACAAAATGGCCGCCGATCACCCCAGAAAAAAGTGTTTTTGCTGACTTTTCCCTGCCTAATCTCGCCCTCACAGAAGCTGCGTCCTCTCCCTACACTAATCAGAGCAGTGTGACATGCGGCGCTACGTGACTCCAGCTTAAATAGAGGCTGGGTCACATGATGCACTTGGCCAATCACAGCCATGCCATTAGTAGGCATGCCTGTGATGGCTTCTTAGGGCAAGAAGTAAAATGGTAGCTGATTGGCTGCTGTGCAGCCGTTCAGAAAGTGGGAAGAAATCGCCAAACAACGGACCCGAACCCGAAATTTTTTGAAAATGTTCGGGTCCGGGTCAATGTCCCGAACACCCCAAAATTCAGTACGAACCCGAACTATCCAGTTCGGGTTCACTCATCCCTATGCTTAATCACCATAGTGTGAAGAAAGCACACCTTATGAATGTCACAGATTTTTGGGGCCTGTACTCCAGTGGCCTACAGAATAAAAAAATTATCTGGTGACCGCCTAATATACCTCCAGCCACATGATCACAAGTTCTTTTCTGTCAGATGAATGCCTAATTTTTGGGGCCTGTACTGGCCTACAGTAAAATATTTAGCCTAAGACCGCCTAATGTACCTCCAGCCATATCATCACAAGTTCTTTTCTGTCAGGTCAATGCCTAATTTTTGGGTCCTCTACTGGCATAAAGTAAAAATTTTTGCCAGTGACCGCCTAATGTAACTCCAGCCACATAATCACAAGTTCTTTTCTGTTAGGTCAATGCCTAAATTTTGGGTCCTCTACTGGCATAAAGTAAAATTTTTTGCCAGTGACCGCCTAATGTAACTCCAGCCACATAATCACAAGTTCTTTTCTGTCAGGTCAATGCCTACATTTTAGGTCCTGTACTAGCCTACTGTAAATTTTTTACCAGTGACCGCCTAATGTACCTCCAGCCACATAATCACAATTTCTATTCTTTCAGTTGAATGTCTAATTTTTGGGGACTGTACTAGCCTACAGTAAAATTTTTAGCCGATGACTGCCTAATGTACCTCCAGCCACATAATCAAAAGTTCTTTTCTTTAAGGTGAATGCCTCATTTTTGGGTTCTGTACTGGCCTACATTCAAATTTTTAGCCAGTGACCGCCTAGTGTACCTCAAGCCACTTTATCACAAGATCTTTTCTGTCAGTGAATGCCTAATTTTTGGGGCCTGTACTGGCCTACAGTACAATTTTTAGCCAGTGATCGCCTAATGCAACTCCAGCCACATAATCACAAGTACTTTTATGTCAGGTGAATGCCTAATTTCTGGGGCCTGTACTCCAGTGCCCTACAGTAAAATTTTTAGCCAATGACCGCCTAATGTACCTCCAGCCACATCATCACCAGTTCTTTTCCGTAAGATCAATACCTAATTTTTGGGGCCTATAATGGCCTACAGTAAAATTGTAATCCATTGACCGCCTAATGTACCTCCAGCCACATAATCATAAGTTCTTTTCTGTCATGTGAATGCCTAATTTTTGGGGCCTGTACTTGCCTAGAGTAAAATTGGAATCCATTGACTGCCTAATGTACCTCCAGCCACATCATCATAAGTTCTTTTCTGTCAGGTTAATACCAAATTTTTGGTGCCTGTACTCCAGTGGCCTACAGTAATATTGTTATCCAGTGACCACCAAATGTACCTCCAGCCAAATAATCACAAATTATTTTCGGTCAGGTGAATGCCTAATTTTTGGGGCCTGTACTGACATACAGGAAAATTTGTAGCCAGTGAACACGTAATGTATCTCAAGCCACATAATCATAAGTTCTTTTCTGTCAGGTGAATGCCTAGTTTTGGGGGCCTGTAGTGGCCTACTGTAAAAATTTTAGCAGATGACCGGCTAATGTACCTCCAGCCATATCATAACAAGTTATTTCTCTGTCAGGTGAATGCCTAATTTTTGGGGCCTGTACAAGCCTGCTATAACATTTTTAGCCGGTGACCGCATGATGTTCCTCCAGCCATATCATCACAAGTTCTTTTCTGTCAGGTGAATGCCTAATTTTGGGGTCCTGTACTGGTCTACAGTAAAATTTTTAGCCAGTGACCGCCTAATATACCTCCAGCCACATCATAATAAGTTATTTTCTGCCAGGTGAATGTCTAATTTTTGGGTCCTTTACTGGCCAACGGTAAAACTTTTATCTGGTGACCGCATAATGTACCTCCAGCCAAATAATCATGATTTCTTTTCTGTCAGGTGAATGCCTAATTTTTTGGGACTTTACTGACATATAGGAAAATTTGTAGCCAGTGACCTCATTATGTACCTCCATTATGATCACCTAATGTTCCTCCAGCGAAATACTCACTTGTTCTTTTCTGTCAGGTCAATGCCTAATTTTTTGGCCTATATCCCAGTGGCCTACAGTAACATTGTTATCCATTGACTGCCTAATGTACCTCCAGCCACATAATCACAAATTATTTTCTGTCAGGTGAATGCCAAATTTTTGGGGCCTGTACTGACAGACAGGAAAATATGTAGCCAATGACCACCTAATATACCCCCAGACACATAATCATAAGTTCTTTTCTGTTAGGTGAATGCCTAATTTTTGGTGCCTGTACTGGCCTACAGTAAAATTGTTATCCATTGACCGCCTATTGTACCTCCAGCCACATAGTCACTTTTTCTTTTCTGTCATGTGAATGCCTAATTTTTTGGGGCCGGTTCTGGCCTAAAGTGAAATTGTTATCCATTTACTGCCTAATGTACCTCCTGCCACATAATCACTTTTTCTGTTATATCAGCTCAATGCCTAATTTTTGGGGCTTGTACTCCAGTGGCCTACATTAACATTGATATCCAGTGACCACCTAATGTACCTCCAGCCACACAATCATAAATTCTTCTCTGTCAGGTGAATGCCTAATTTTTGGGGCCTGTACTGACATACATGAAAATTTTAGCCAGTGACCTTCTAATGTACCTCCAGCCACATAATCATAATTTTTTTTCTGTCAGGTGAATACCTAATTTTTGGGGCCTGTACTGGCCTAATGTCAAATTTTTAGCCTAATGGACCGCCTAATGGACCGCCTAATGGACCTCCAGGAAAATAATCACAAGTTCTTTTCTTTCAGGTGAATGCCTAATTTTTAGGGCCTATACTCCAGTGGCAGATGGCAAAATTTTTAGACAATGACCGCCAAATGTACCTCCAGCCACATCATCACAAACTATTTTTCTGTCGTGTGAATGCCTAATTTTTGGGGCCTGTACAAGCCTAATATAAAAATTTCTGCCGGTGAACGCATAATGTTCCTCCATCCATATCATCACAAGTTCTTTTCCCGTCAGGTGAATGCCTTATTTTGGGGTCCTGTACTGGTCTACAGTACAATTTTTAGCTAGTGACTGCCTAACGTACCTCCAGCCACATCATCACAAGTTCTTTTTCTGTCAGGTGAATGCCTAATTTTTGGGGCCTGTACAAGCCTACAGCAAAATTGTTATCTATTGACCGCCTAATGTACTTCCAGCAACATAATCACTTGTTCTTTTCTGTCAGGTCAATGCCTAGTTTTTTGGCCTGTACTCCAGTGGCCTACAGTAACATTGTTATCCAGTGACCGCCTAATGTACCTCCATCCACATAATCACAAATTCTTGTCTGTCAGGTGAATGCCTAATTTTTGGGGCCTGTACTGACGTACAGGAAAATTTGTAGCCAGTGACCGGCTAATGTACCTTCAGCCATATCAACACAAGTTATTTTTCAGTCAGGTGAATGCCTAATTTTTTGGGCCTGTACAAGCCTACTATAAAAATTTTTGTCGGTGACCGCATAATGTTCTTCCAGCCATATCATCACAAGTTCTTTTCTGTCAGGTGAATGCCTAATTTTGGGGTCCTGTACTGGTCTACAGTACAATTTTTAGACAGTGACCACCTAATGTACCTCCAGCCACATCATCCTAACTTCTTTTCTGTTAGGGGAAAGCCTAATTTTTGGGTCCTTTACTGGCCAACGGTAAAAATTTTATCTGGTTACCGCATAATTAACCTCATTACAAGTTATTATATGTCATGTCAATGCCGAATTTTTGGGACCTGTACTGGCCTACTGTAAAATTGTTATTCAGTGATCGCCTAATGTACCTCCAGCCACATAATCACTTGTTCTGTCAGGTGAATGCCTAATTTTTGGGGCCTGTACTGACCTACAGCAAAATTGTTATCTATTGACCACCTATTGTACCTTCAGCCACATGGTCACTTTTTCTTTTCTGTCATGTGAATGCCTAATTTTTGGGGCCTATACTGGCCTAATGTTAAATTGTTATCCTTTGACCGCATAATATATTTCCAGCCACATAATCACTTTTTCTTTTCTGTCAGGTCAATGCCTAATTTTTGGGGCCTGTACTCCAGTGGACTACAGTAACATTGTTATCCAGTGACCGCCCAATGTACCTCCAGCCACATAATCACTTGTTCTTATCTGTCAGGTGAATGCCTCATTTTTGGCGCCTGGACTCCAGTGGCCTACAGTAAAATTGTTATCCAGTGACCACCTAATGTACATACAGCCACACAATCACAAATTATTTTCTGTCAGGTGAATGCCTAATTTTTGGGGCCTGTACTGACATACAGGAAAATTTGTAGCCAGTGACCTCCTAATGTACCTCCAGCCACATCATCACAAGTTCTTTTTCTGTTAGGTGAATGTCAAATTTACGGGACCTATACTAGCCTACTGTAAAATTTTTAGCCGTTGACCACCTAATGTACCTCCAGCCACATCATCACATGTTCTTTTTCTGTTAGGTGAATGTCAAATTTACGGGCCTATACTAGCCTACTGTAAAATTTTTAGCCATTGACCACCTAATGTTCCTCCAGCCACATCATCACAAGTTCTTTTCTGTCAGGTGAATCCCTAATTTTTGCGGTCTGTACTCCAGTGGCCTACAATTAATTTTTTAGCCGGTGACCACCTAATGTACCTCCATCCACATAATCACAAGTTATTTTCTGTCAGGTGTGAATCCCTAATTTTTGGGTCCTGTACTGGTATACTGTAAAAATTTTAACCGGTGACTGCCTAATGTACCTCCAGCCACATAATCACAAGTTATTTTCTGTCAGGTGAATGTCTAATTTTGGGGACTTGTACTGGCCTACTCTAAAATAGTTAGCCTGTGTCCTCCTAATGTACCTCCAGCCACATAATCATAAGTTATTTTTTGTCAGGTGAATGCCTTCTTTTTGGGGCTTGTATTGGCCTACAATAAAATTGTTATTCAGTGACTGCCTAATGTACCTCCAGTCACATAATCACCTGTTCTTTTCTGTCAGGTGAATGCCTAATTTTTGTGGCCTGTACTGTACTAGAGTAAAATTATTATCCATTGTACCTCCAGCGACTTAATCATCTGTTCTCTTCTGTCAGGTCAATGCCTAATTTTTGGTGCCTGTACTCCAGTGGCCTACAGTAACATTGTTTTCCAGTGACCGCCCAATGTACGTCCAGCCACATAATCACTTGTTTTTATCTGTCAGGTGAATGCCTCATTTTTGGGGCCTGTACTCCCGTGGCCTAAAATAATTTTTTTCTAGGCTCCAGCAGGGCATATTTTTGAGAGTTTTCCTTTAAGACACATAAAAATGGCCCCTGATTAAAATACGTATTTTTTGTGTGAATGTTTGCCATTGATCACTGTCCATGTTGTGTGACTTATTGTGCACTTCTAGTAAGTATTTGGTGGCTGTAAATATGACTTGAAGGTTTTTCAGGTTCCCCTGCCATTTATGTCAATGTGGCCCACCGCTAATGCGATGTTCCTGCTCAGACAAAGACATTGCAGCCTTCTCTATGGCCCACAAGCAAGAAGCAGGGAGGGATCATGGGTCCAGATGAAAAAAAATCTAGAATATTTGCAAATATAAATATATGGCACTATATTTTAAATATTTGCGAATCCTTGAAGTGCCATTATTCGCGATTAAAATTCGCAATTTGAATATATGTGCCCAACACTAGTAACATGCTCACTTCATCAATTTGCTCGTGGAGATGCCGTTGCGCGAAACCTCACACAGCGTGATGTATGTCGTCATTACACCAACAAGCTGGCCAGACGCGGTGATGTCATCAGTGATACGTTCACAGCGCACGGTTAGTGTGATAACGTCATCATAAAAAAAAAAAAAATGCAACAGCACTCTGCAACCAGAACTCTGCCCTGCCTCTAAGATAGAAGCTATAAGAGGACATTAGTGTAAGTTTTGATCAAAAGGTAATAAGCCACTCGCCACGCCAAGGCTGTCCCGTGAGTGGTCCTAACACTAAATCTGACCTGTTATGGGCCCTGACAGCCACATAAAATCCTCCTAACGCTGAATCTTACCTGTTATGGGCCATTACAGCCACATAAAATCCAGGGAGTGTGGGCCTAGCATGCATGCTGGGATAAACCGTACTTATTAACCCTTTCTGGTGCTGTAACAGCCTCCATTAGATCCAGGGATGCAGGTACCAACATGCATGCTGAGCCCACTGTGCACTCCTCCTGGAGCCAGATGGTTACTAGCAGGTACTATGAATGCACATTCAGCTTTATACTCACTCTGATTAAAACCAGCCTCTAGGGCAGACAAACTAGTCAGGTGTGCACGACTGATAAGGAGGTTGCCACACCTCCAACACATACTAAACAGAAACACAAGAGTGGGTCAGTCAGCACGTTAGTGTGATAACGTCATCATGTCACCGTCTGAGATTTCGCAAGGTGTCTTCAATCAAGATGGCCATGATTGTCACTCTATGAGGAAATGGATAAGGTGAGTATGTATTTTTTTTAACCTGATTAATCCCTGAAAGGCCTTAATTGTAGAATCAGATGCCACAATCATCAATGAATGTGACATCTGAGGGGTTCAATGACAGGGGGCGGCCGTTTCCCATCATTTCACCCGCTACATACAAATAAATGCACTTCATGATGAAGTAATTGTCACAAATCAAATTTCTTTGGGAAATTCTGCGAAGCTGCCGAATGGCCATGTTCAGGAGACTGTCCTCGCATTTAAGCCATTCTTACGTGGTGAGAAATGCATTCCTGGATTCTCAGTGGGGGTTGGAGACAGAAAGTACTGGCTCCTTGGGCATGTTGGCTAGAATGGCAACCTGTATGTTCACCTGCTTACACACTGACAGGATTTTAATAAGTCCGATGATTATTGGATAGTCTTTCTTTTAGACCCTCACTATCAAAAGCTGAATGAGGGGATGTTTTCCTTCCGCCGAAAGGGTAGGTTAAATTATGTTATTACCAAGAAACACTGTGTACACAGCTTGCCGCAGCTTTTGACAGGAAGACGCCTGAAGCCAGTGTTTCTGAAAGGGAGGTCCCTCTCGACCCCTGCAGAGTCACTGCCACTACTACTACTATTGCTACTACTGAAAGACATTCCTCTACTCCCTTGTATGTTCTATGCTATGCTGTTTCTGCTGCCACCACTAATGCCTCTAATACCCTACCCTTTCTATATCCACACTGTACTGCTGCTGCTCCCAATTAAATGGGAACATTTTTCTATGCTCGCTCAGAACAAGACACTTTTTCTTCTGACAATTAACACTTGTGTGTGTCATTTGGGTTGGCTTTCTGACCCCGTCAAGAGATACATTTTGGGCGCTTGGTCCTCCAACAAGCTGCTCTTATTTTTTTTCAATCCCATGTCGCTGTGTGTATTTAACTGACCCTGATAAGGAATAATTTTTGGAAGCTTTGGAAGACAAAAAATTAGAAAACATGTGATGCATGTTTTTAAACATGCTGTTTGTTAGCACTGTCAAAAATGCTTTTACCCATAGCCATGTATGTCAGTCACACATACATGATTTACTATTGCTGTCATTGCATTCAAGAGCTTGAGAAGGGCGGATGGAAAAAGACAAACTTCATAAAAAATGAACGAAAAGAGATTACATGTCCTGAGAGGAAAAAGTGTGCTATATACCAATTTCCAGTGCAATTGGAGCCACTTTGGTTCAGACCCAATCAATTTGGTTCCAAACCAAACTTTTTAAAAAATTTGGAGAATAGGAACCGAACAAAATCTCAAAAGGTTCGCACATCTCTAGAGCAGATCCTTTAGAATACATGGTCTATATAGCTAAATTCTACCCAGAGGGTTTCACAATTATTTACTGTACATCACTTATACTACTCTTCCAAGAAGTTAACTAAATTATACACTGACCTAGAGTTGTGTTGCCCTAGATGCGGAGCTGAGCAGGATGGTGTTTATGTGCTAGGGCCCGTTCATATGCAGGTTATTGGTAATAATGGTGGTTTATATATCTCATTTCTACAGTATGAAGGCTACGTATTGTTAAAGAGTGGATTAATAAACAGACCCCTTCAATTCAGATGTGGATCAGATAATCTAACCTTACCATCTACTGTGAAAGATATGCTTTTGTTTAATGACAAAAATAAAAAAAATTGCATTAGACTATGTCAATGTGGAAGGTTTAGGTCAATAAACATATGCTATTTGTGTACTGAGTGGGAGATATTTAGAGATCTATGAAGTAGAATCAGAGAGTTTTTATTTCTTGAAGGGGGGGGGGGGGGTTGTAACAAATCTATTGTAAAAAAAAAAATCTTTACTGTACTGTCATTTTTTAATGTAATTTTTTATAAGGATTTATAAAGAAAAAAAAAACTTTCTTCCACAAGACAAAAAAGACCAGATTTCCTAAAAAGCCCAGAGAACCTCATTAAAGTTAGGTAGTCTCAGTCCACCTTGACTTAATTTCAAGTAGAGTTTATCCATATTTATCCGTCTCGCTCTACTGTTGTGCCAGATGAAATCAAATGATACCATTTTCATTAAGCTCACATAGCCCAATATGGGAGGCAAAAGCAATTTCCAGAAATTAATTTTATGATCTTATGCAAATTAATGTAACTGTACATCTGAAGAAGATTTTCGTAACTCCATGCCCCTTACTGATGCACCATCACACTTGCATTGCATCTTGCCATCTAAAAGGGTATCTCTCTTCTTTATGAATTCTCACAGATTTTGCCCTCTAGATATTTGGTGTAAGCATATTTTAGTTTCCAGATTCATAGATCCAAACTGAATTTCTGTTTCCATGCGGATGTTGAAACAATTAGACACTTTATGAAACAAAACATTTATTGGACATGAGTGACATATTGAAAAGGTATACAAATGTTACAGGGACGTATTCAAATATTGCAAAAGTACTGCAAGTTAGGGAATATTGAACAAATGTAGCCCAGTTTGTATATTTTTGCTCAATTATGACAAATTACATATATCATGCACAAAAGCTATTGGCTATGGGGAACATTGCAAAAGATGGTCAGCATTAGCTTTACAAATCAGGCAAAAGCTTGGACACTTTTCAATCAGTCTTCAGTCCAATAATAAACTGCACCTTCTAAACCAATACATTTTTATGGAGTTGTCCTTGATTAGAGATGAGCTAATTTCTCAAAAATTTGAGATTTTCCTAGCTGCTTGTGCAGGAAAATATGGATTTTAATAGGGACACGAGGCGAGCATTATATGTAACTTTCTTTATACTGAACTGCAGCAGCTAAACACAAAACATTAGTAATCATAAAAAAACTTGACAAGGTACAACCTAGAATGCTGTATATGCAATAACCAATGAGGGCAAAGTACAGGTAATATCAGGCCCACAGGTGCAAACTCCGCCCTCTTTCTTTAGCAAACAGATATATAACATCCAATGGAGAAGTCTCTATGAAGAAGAAGGCATCACTGAAATCAGGAACAGCAGAGATAACATCAGAAATTTGAAGTGAACAAGTGGGGTAACAATAGGAAACAGTTCTTGTAGATAGAGGTAAAGCTGATAGGGTTGAAGATAGAATAAATCCGGAAGGTGTGCTGTCATCCATCAAAATATCTGAGGGAAGAATAGTTGATATGGGGGTATCTATCTGTAACTGGAAGGCTGAAAGATAAGAACAGAAAATATAGGGATTCGTTAAAATGGGTTATCCCATGCTCGCCTCATGTCCTTATTAAAATCCATATTTTTCTGCACAAGTAGCTAGGAAAATCTCAAATTCTATATCAGGACACGAGGCTTCTCATTATGCGAGGTTAAAGCTCAACATCATAAACATAAGATAATGAACTCATTATACATTTTTTAACATCTATACTAGAGACATGGATATGTGAGGGTCAGATCTGAAATAGAATGTCTGAAAGGTAGATTTGGAGGACCAGTTAGCCGCTTGAGAAGGTCAGCTAAAGAACCACCACATTGTATGAGTTTGGTAGAAACCGCTCCTCAAATTGAATGGGCTCCAAATGAGGAAACGTTGATGCCAGCTAGGGTCATTTCTGTCTCACCCATCTAGCTAGAGTGGAGAAAAAACAGGCAAATGTGGTTTGCAGTAAGATATAAGAAGTTGGAAAGAAGATGGAGGACGAACGAATTCAGTCTTAGTTTCGTATGATCGTAGGCAACTCACCACACATAATTTTTCATTATGAGGAAAAGTAGGGTAAAAGACTGAGTGTAGATTCGTTTTTGCTTGTCTGAAGATTTGCTTGTCTTGAGGGGAGTATTATCTATGACTCTGAGATATGTCCAATGCTCTTATATATGACACTCTTTTGATGGATATTACGCATAATAAAATGGTAAGGTTAAAGGATAAATGTTTTAAGGACATACGATCGTTGTCGCCCCAAGATGAAAGTAATTCTAGTAGCGCTTACTGATAAAGGGAGATTAATCCCGAAACGCGTTTGAGCCTGTGGAGGATTGCAAACTTTCAACCCAACCATATTGCCACAAGCCTGTTTGAAATTAAACTTCACTAAGGAGTGCTCCGGAGGCATTACATCCCGCTGAATCGGATTAAGAATAGTTCAGTCACGTGACCCCCTGACGTCTACAGCAAGCGCGCGCGAAGCAGCAGCCACGAGGGATGCCGTCTTCTTCTTACCTGGACCGCAACCCCGGCCTACCGAAAAGCCTATGCACACGATCCCAGAATCGGGGGTAAGTGATCTCAGAGCCCAAGACAGGACGCCGCACTCAGGCTCAAGAGCACCGCTAGTATTTTTCCCCACAGGGAGCTACAAGTATCAAAGCTTTCTGGATGATATATGTTTTTAAGGAAAAGGAGTTTTACATTGCTCACCTATGGGTGCTTGAAACATTTTATTTCTGACTGTTTATCATTTTAATGAGACTTATTATCCAAGGCTATACCACACAGTACAGGCCAAGGACTGATCAAAGAACACCCCAAAAGGGGTTACAATTGTACTGAACCCATCACTTAATATTTTTCCTACAGAGAGATAATTGTCAGACTGAAGAAATATTTTATCTTTTTTATGTTTAACTTTTTACCTAAAAGGACTGTTTATTATGAACTTTCTAATCTGATCACTTCAATATATCCTACCTTGTATTCCCTAAGAGCTTATTCACTTCACTAAACACATACGCTAACCCCCACAATAAATAAACTATCCTCTATTTACTATATACTTTGACCCTTACTAATTTTTAATTAATTTTTTAATTTTTTCATCTAGTAGAGATTAGTCAACATGTCCTGAAGTGGAGGACATGTCTAAGCCTGAGCACCACGCCAAGGTTTCTCAAGTAGCTCGGGACCTAACACTCACCTACCTGTGCCGTATGGACAATACCAGGGGCCAGTGGGCAAAATTATAGGAATGTATAGGCTGACTCACAGCAAACTCCTCAGTTACCTCCATGCCTGCAATGGGAGGAGGGAGAAGGCTGTGAGCCCCACCCAAGCTGATATAGCCCAGGCCTCACAGTTGCACCTAAATGTAGCCTGTGGATGGAAAACAGGCTACATTTACATAGGAGTTTATACACCTCCAAAAAATGATATATACAAAACAACTGAAAAGTGGCAAGAAGCAGGATGTGCTCAACCCAAAAATGCAGTTGTGCATATATACATACAGGGGAGCAGATCCTGCACTTGTGGCCCGTTGCTAATGGCGATCTCCAGCAAAAATACATACGGTGGAGGATTCCCGCAGTGGACCTCAAGTACCACAATAGACATCCTACACAAGATGGCAATTGTGTGGATGTGATAAATAATTAAACAATATAGCAATAACAAATGACAAGACAGGTGCACTCTGCGGTCTTACTAAGCCCTCAAACTGATATTAAAATTGAGAGGTTAGTCAACATGTCCTGAAGTGGAGGACATGTCTAATCCCGAGCACCACGCCAAGGTTTCTCAAGTAACTCGGGACCTAACACTCACCTACCTGTGCCATATGGGCAATACCATATCAGCCAGTCTTGGGTGGGGCTCACAGTCTTCTCCCTCCTCCCATTGCAGGCATGGTTACATGCTGGAGGTAACTGAGCAGTTTGCTGTGAGTCGGCCTAAACATTCCTATAATTTTGCCCACTGGCCCCTGGTATTGCGCATATGGCACAGGTAGGTGAGTGTTAGGTCCCGAACTACTTGAGAAACTTTGGCGTGGTGCTCGGGCTTAGACATGTCCTCCACTTCAGGACATGTTGACTAATCTTTCAATTTCAACATCAGTTTGAGGGCATAGTAAGACCGCAGAGGGCACCTGTCTTGTCATTTGTTATTGCTATATTGTTATATTATTTATCACATCCACACAATTGCCATCTTGTGTAGGATGTCTATTGTGGTACTTGAGGTCCACTGCGGGCATCCTCCACCGCATGCATTTTTGCTGGGAATCGCCATTAGCAATGGGCCACAAGTGCAGGATCTGCTCCCCTGTAAATATATGCACAACTGCATTTTTGGGTTGAGCACATCCTGCTTCATGCCACTTTTCAGTTGTTTTGTATATATAATTCTAGTAGAGAGTTGACATCCCAAGTAGACCAGTATTTGGGAAAGGGAGGTCTTTGAAAACAGATACCCAGTGTAGCTTACAAACTAGAGGGTGTTAACCAATAGGAATAGATGGGAGGCCGAAATAGCTGACCTATAAAGGTTTTCCTTCCTTGAGGAATATCTGGCTTTCATTGTGTTGGCATTCATTGTGTTGGCATTTTTCCCGGTTAGCCAGAATCCTACTCCACACTGATGAGGGGCAACACCCCGAAACAGCTGTCTGTGGATGGATAACTGGCTTAGGTTTTCCCCATCATATCCTTAAAGCTTGTAAAAAAAAAAAGCGGGATCTTGACATAGGGGCCACTTGATATGGTTGATTTGGTTATCTCTGTGATGGAGACACCCCTTTGCTCGGTTTTCCTTCCTTTGAGGGATATCTGCCTTTCATTGTGTTGTAGACCCAATACTGGGGCTCCACATTTATTTTGCATATTACTATAAGGGTTAACAGTCCGGTATACCTTTCTTGCATCGAAAGATGCAGAGAGGAAATTTAAGACGTGAGTGATAGGTGCATGTATGGGATCAAGGTCCCGTTGAATGCACCAATCAGCTCAAAGTCTCCAGGCTGATCTGTAAGCCTTTCTGGTACCCGGAGCCCAGGCCTCAAAAAGAAGGTCTCTAGTCGATTGAGAAAGCTCTGAGTTAGGTCCGGAAGGCCCGAGATGAACCAGGATACAAGAGACAACTGGTTCGATGAGATAAGGGATGTGGATTCCCAGTGGGGTTTAATAAAAGGTTCAAAGAGTGAGGAATGATCCGTGGAATATCTATTAGGGAACCATGATTGTGTTGACCATAACAGAGTTGATAAGGTAAAAGATCTCTGGGTTTAATTGCCAATCAATTGAATGAGTGAGGTAACTAGAGATGTCCCGAACTATTCACCGGTGAACAGTTCCCGGCGAACATCGCATGTTCGCGTTCGCCGCGGCGGCCAAACATATGCGATGTTTGATTCGCCCCCTGTACTTTATCATTGAGCAAACTTTGACCCTGTACCTCACAGTCAGCAGACACATTCCAGCCAATCAGCATACCCTCCCTCCCAGACCCTCCCACCTCCTATCAAAAAGCAAGGACAGCATCCATCTTAGATTCATTCTTAAGCTGCAGTGTTAGTTAGAGCAGGGAGAATGCTGCTGAATTAATATAGGGTTTCTAGGGAAAGCGTTAGCTACTAGTGTTCTGTGTCCACTCCAGTCCTCAAAGACTCATCGACCTCTTTCACACGAGCGCGTCTGGATTAGGCCCAATTCACACGTCCGCAGTGTGTTGCGGATTCGCAAATTGCGGATCCGCAACACACCATGCCGGCACTCCCCATAGAGATGCCTATTCTTGTCCGCAGGCTGCGGACGAGAATAGGACATGCTCTATATTTTGTGGAGCCGCGGCCGGATGTTTCGGGGCCGAAACCTGAAAGTTCGGGGCCGCGGCTCCGCAAATGCAGAAGCGGAGAGCACATAGTGTGCTCTCTGCATCCGCATCACGTCCGGTCCCATTCACAATGAATGGGTCCGCATCCATTCCGCAGAATTGCAGAATGGATGCGGACAAAAATTGCGGATGTGGGAATGGGGCCTTAGGTCCGTATGCGTTGCGGATGCGTTCAGTGAAAACTGTGCGATTTCAAAGCCAAAGCCATTCAGTTTTGCCTGCAATTGCGTTTAGTTGTTAAGTTCTTTCCGCACAGGTGCAATGCGTTTTGATGCGTTTTTCATGCGCATGATAAAAAACTGAAGGTTTACAAACAACATCTCCGAGCAACCATCAGTGAAAAACGCAACGCACCCGCATTTGCTTGCGGATGCAATGCGTTTTTCACGCAGCCCTATTTACTTCTATGGGGCTAGGGCTGCGTGAAAAATGCAGAATATAGAACATGCTGCGATTTTCAACGCACAAGTGATGCGTGAAAAAAACGCTCATGTACACAGACGCATTGAAATGAATGGGTCAGGATTCAGTGCGGATGCTATGCGTTCACATCACGCATTGCACCTGCGTGGAAAACTCGTTCGTTTGAAAGGAGCCATCTGCTGAAAGGACAGCGTCCCGACAGCACCCCAAAAAGCCCCTGGTACATCAGTTTGCTTTTATTTTATATATATATATATATATATATATATATATATATATATATATACAGATAAAGAAAGTGAAAAGCAGCACACTTTAAAATTGTGGGTGCAAAGCTCGCCGATGACCAGCAACTAGGTCCTCAATGTAGTAATTCAAAAATGCACAGCAGCACTCCACTCTTCAAACGAACAGGTGTTTATTAAGCCCAGTGCAGCAACGTTTCAATTGTTCATTACAATCTTTCTCAAGCCATGTCAAACTTAGTGCTCAGTGAATCATTTATAGCTCAGTCACATGATTATCAATTAATTAGTGGTATCTGCATGATTATAATATAAAATACAAAAAAACATTCTAATAAAGTGCTAAATGTGCATATAAAGTGCTAATAGTGCTCAGTGTGAAATTCATTGTATAAAATCATATAAAGTATTGTTAATAAGTAGCAAATTATCCAATAATCCCACATGTGTAAAAAAGATAATTGAGGAATTCAATAAAAACATGAAAGAACAGTCTCACTATTGTCGGAATTATCACAGGATTCCGGACGGCGTCTATCTCTGTCAACCCCGCATGCGCGGGATTTGCCGATCTCGCGATCTCCCGAATGCGGGAGTATATTCAACTCTTATGCCCATAACAAAAAAGCAATCTACGGACTCCAGGTTAATTGTGCGCCTGCGTGGATCAGGCACTTCTCGCGATGGTCACACGTCAGGCACTGACCACACCATTTTGACTGTATATATATATATATTTTGCAGTTGCCTGCCCATGTGTGAGAGGCCGCAGGCCCACAGACTGTAAAAATTCGCTGACTTTTTTATCTGCAAGGTACTGTGCCACCCTATATGAGTGGTGTACTCATATAGGGTGGCACAGTACCTTGCAGATAAAAAAGTCATTAAATTTTTACCCTTTAATATAATTGCAGTTGCCTGCCAGTGTGTGTCAGGCCCACAGACTGTACTGTGCCCATTGCCCACCACTCATATAGGGTGTCACAGTACATTGCACGGCACACAAGCAGTGACCTAGAATTCGAAGCGGACCGAGCATGGGTCTTTTTCCATCTCCCGGTTCCAAAAATCTATTCACTACACTGGCCCTGGCCCTGATAAGGGACAAAACAGAGATTAAACTGATAGGAATAGTACTTAGTTAACACTAGTTGCATTGGTGGCAAATTCCATTGCAAGTGCCCAAAATTAGAAGGAAGCCGACAGAGCAAGCTTTTTTCTCTATCTCCCCATGCAAGGATTCAATTCAATGCATGTCCCCTTATAGGGGACTTAACAAAGATTAAAATGGTAAGAATAGTATTTCACACTATTTGTATTGGTGGCAGAGTACATTGCAGACAGCACGTGCAGTGCCCCAAGTAGAAGTAAGAAGTAAGAGGACCGACCAGTCATCTTTTTCCATCTCCCGGTTCCTAAAATCTATTCCATACACCGGACCCTGATAGGGGACAAAACAGAGATTAAACTGGTAAGAACAGATTTTTTTTATTTAAAAGAAATAGGACAGCCTATGCGGAGCTGTGTATTTTTTTGGCCACGTTACTAAACGCTCGTGCACAATGGCTGTAGGCTCATGCGTCCTTTTGCGTATATGACAAACCTGGTCAGTCAAACCCAAGTCAACATCATCGACCTCATCCCATATGCATTTTTTCTGGAGTGTGCCCTGCGAAGAGTACTGGATCAGGCCGTAGATGAGCATGAAGAGGAAGAGTTGTCGTCACCATCACCACCAGAAGCAGCCTTGTTGTTGTCGATTGCTGGACCTGCAGCAATGCAGAGAGAGGAGTCTGAAGAAGAGGAGTCAGAGGAGGAAGGTGGCTTTGAGGAGGTGGAAGACCAACCCCGGCAGGCGTCCCAGGGGGCTTGTTGTCATCTTTCAGGGACCCTTGGTGTTGTACGTGGCTGCGTGGAGAAAGAGACCTTTAATGACATCAGTGAGGACAAGGAACGGGACATGGCTAGCTTGGAATCTAACCTTGTGCAAATGGGGAGTTTGCGGTTGTGCAAATGGACTGTTTGCGGTTGTTTGCAGTGCGTTAAACAGGGAGTTTGGTCTCTCAGAATTTGGTCTGTCACTGTGAAGTGGGCGTAACCCTTACACTACCTGATCGATACAACATCATACCTGATCGTATACACACACTGGATGTTTTAAAGCACGTTATTCCGAACAATTTAGAAATGTTAGGTGATTTATGGCCTTTATGGATTAAAACCCAACTCTGCATCAACTACGTAATTTTCCGTGGGAGTTTTGCCATGGATCCCCCTGCGGCATGCCACAGTCCAGGTGTTAGTTCCCTTGAAACAACTTTTCCATCACTATTGTGGCCAGAAAGAGTCCCTGTGGGTTTTAAAATTCGCCTGCCAATTAAAGTTTATGGTGGTTCAAGCGGTTCGTCGGTACGCGAACATTTGAGGAATGGCGTACGCCATTCGAGAGCAGAACATTTTATGTTCTCGACATCTCTAGAGGTAACGAGAATTCCAGTATGCTATCTCGTTGGAGAGACCCGGGAGATATTCCGCCTTGATCACAATCTTTCTGTCCAGGCAAAAATGCCAAAATTCTTTGGCAATATTGACAAGAATTTTTTATCTCGTGCCTCCCAGGCGATTGATGTAATAGACAGCCGAAATGTTGTTCATACGCAGGAGGATACAGCAATAAGATCTGTCAGATGCAAAGCTCTTGGGGGCGAAAAACCCAGCCAAGAGTTCCAGACAGTTGATGTGTAGGTAAGCTTCGGACAGATACAACTTTCCTCCGGTGGTATTGGATCCGCATCTGGCACCCCAGACTGAAAGGCTGGCATCCGATTCTATAGCCAGATCTGGATTGGATTTGAATATCGTCTTCCCGTTTCAATCCTGAACGTGTTGGAGCCACCAAAGAAGTTCTTCTTTGGCGTTCGAGGAGAGAAGAACCTCGTCTGAGTAGCCTAATCCATTCCTCAAATGTTGGATCTTCAGACGCTGCAGTGCTCTGTAATGTAAGGGTGCTGGGAGGATGGATTGGATGGAAGCCGAAAGAAGGCCAACAATTTGATCGATTGTCCAAAGGGAAATCAAATTCTTGTTGAGAATGGATCGAATCTCTCTCCGGATAACCTTCAGCTGTTTGAGAGGAAGACTCAACATAGCTAATTGGGTGTTGACTAGAAAGCCCAAGAATTCCACTTCTCGGGAAGGAGAAAAGATTGATTTCTCGAAGTTGATGAGAAAGGAGAGATAGGGACCAAAGCATGTGGAGACAAAGTAGAGATATCGAGTTTGCCATAATGAGGATGTTGTCTAGGTAGATGATGAGACGGACATCTCGATACCGGAGGGAAGCCACCACGGGTTTTAGGAGGGGGCTGAAGAAAGACCAAATGGAAGGAAAGTGAATTGCCATCTCTGTTCCAAAGGAATTGTAGGTAAGTTTGAGAAGAAGGATGAACTGGGACTGTAAGGTAAGCATCCTTCAGATCTATCTTTATTAGCCGATCGTCCTGAAGGAGAATATCCCTCAAAAGATGGATTCCTTCCATCTTGAAATGTCTGTATTGGACGAAGTTGTATAGGAGGTGTAAATGTATCACTGGGCGAAAACCTCCATCTTTCTTTTTTAAAAGAAAGAGGCTGCTGAGAAAGCCGAATGAGTGTAGAGGAACTTAGATTATAGCTTTCTTGGAACATTTGTAGATCTATGAGTGATCGATCTTCGGAAGGAAAAATGAATGGGATGGAAAAGGCTCCACTGTTTTGGAGGTGACACAAAGTCTATATGGAAACCTAAAACAGTGTTTAGAATCCAACGATCTGAAGAAATAGTAGTCCAATTTTGGGAAAAATTTAGTAATCTGCCTCCTAATGGTATTTGGGAAGAATAAGGAGGAATTTGACTTAACAGAAGAAGCTCTTGGTCTGTAGAATCCCCGTTGTCCTCTGGCATGCCACGGTCTTCCCCGGTAGGGAAAAAACGGGGTAGGTTGGACAACTGGTGCAGTAAAGGACTGTCTGTCTCACTGAGAGGAGCCTCGATGTTGTGATCTTTGATAGGCTCGGCTGGGAAAGTGACCCCTACTACCTTTCCTAGCCAGATTGAAAACCTTCCATTGGAAGACTTTTTTCAGATTGTTTTGTGCCCTATCAGGGGAGGAAAACAGTCCCACAAACTTGTTGATTTCTTATAAAAAGGGTTCTCCGAACAAAACTCCCTTAGTAGGGAGCAAGGATTCGGAGGTCGCCAGTTGAGACAGTTGGGGATTCAGTCGCATCAGAACAGATCTGCGACGTTCAGCATTTAGGGCTGCATTAGAATTCCCTAGTAAACACATGGTACTTTGCGCCAATCATTTTAGGGTGGGTAGATCTATCGGATTGCCTGAGATATAAGCCCTCTTCTGTGAGGTCTAATTTTTTGTGACTGGCCCCAATACATCTAAAAGTTTTCCTTGAGCTGCTCTAAATGAGTGGTCTATTCCCTTCTTGGGATTTTTAGCCGATTTTAAAAGATATTTAATTAATAACGGGTCTATATCAGGGGTAGCTGTAGAAAACTCATGTAATGTTGAGCGAGGGCACTCGGCACGTAGCTTGTTCCGGGAGCAACGAACCAAGCTTTTGTTCAACCATGTAAAAATGAATTTTTGGACCTGGGTATTAGGGACCCTGCTTTATCAGAGAGGGGTTGAAAAATGGAGTCCCCGTACTATCTAAAAGTAAGGATTCGGTACTGGTAGAATCCTGGGGATGGTCCTCATCAAAATCAGAGGCCTCATTTACATCAGAATACTCATTATCTGATGTATCAGGATTGACATCAGAGGATGTCTGAATATTTGACAAAAGAGTCTGGCTTCACCCTCTTAGTAGTGGTCCGAGCCCATTTAGTATTAGTATCGTCCTCACGGGCGATAAGGGGGTGTTATGTGTGGTATGCGCACCAGTAAGTTTGCTACACGATTGTCGTGAGCCATCATAGAGGTCTCAACCTGTCCCGTTTTTACCAGATTTTTCTGTTTGGAAGGATTTCGGTCGCCATGAGAAAACTGCCTTTTCAGGGTAGATTTTTGAGACTTTTTGAAGCCTTTGGCTAATGTAACTGCAGAATCTTCAGCTGAGAAAAATAAATCTGATGGTGTATTGGGAGCCATATGAAGAGAATTCCTGGGGGCTGATTGAGAAATAGCCAATGCAACTGAATTTGATATAGTTTCCTGCATGTTAGTCATGGAAGACCGCAGTGCGTTCTGCACTGACATATATTCAATGTCTGCATTTTTTGGTTGCTCCTTAGACATATTGTATGTATATATTATCTATAGTTTATGTGGAAAAAAAACACTTAGGAAATGATCTAATACAGTAATCCATCTGTATTGCTAAAGCCAAAAAAAAAAAACAGTAGTAGATCCAAAACAGAGATGACAAGTGAATGGAATATTTGCATGTCTGTGTTTTGTACCCACTCCTGCTTTTGGCTAACAAATCATATGCCAATGCTGATGCAAAATAGGGACCATGTCATGCAGGCCTTACAGCTGTTACATAGACAGGATCCGTTGTGCGTCTCATTTTTCCTTCTGTCTGACAGATCAAAAGAAGGGTCAAATAAATAATGATGCCATCCAGGCCGAAAGGCAAAATAGTGGCCCAGTCAGGAAGTGGGAAGGGTAGGAAAAGCATGAGAAGTCCACAGAGTGGGCCTATGACATAGCAGTGAGGTGGTAGCAGCATGAGGAGACCACAGAGTGGCCCAATGACAGAGTCTGGAGGTGGGAGCAGCATCAAGAGGAGGCCACAGAGTGGCACAATGACAGTTTGGAGGTGGCAGCAGCAGCATCAAGAGGTCACAGAGTGGCACAATGAAAGAGTGTGGAGTTGGTGGCAACTGCATCAGGAGGAAGCCACAGGGTGGCACAATGACAGAATGTGGAGGTGTCAGCAGTATCAGCATCAGGAAGAGCCCACAGGGTGGCAAAACAGTGTGGAGGTGGCAGAAGCATGTGGAGACCACAGAGTGGCACAATGACAGGGTGTGGAGGTGGCAGCAGCAGCACCAGGAGGCCACAGAGTGGCAAGGTGACATAGTGTGGAGGTGGCAGCAGCATCAGGAGACCACAAAGTGGCAAGGTGACATAGAGTGGGCGGTGGCAGCAGGATCAGTAGACCACAAAGTTACAAGGTGCCACAGTGTGGAGATGGAAGCAGCCTCAGGAGACCACAGAGTGGGAAGGTGACATAGCGTGGAGGTGGAAGCAGCATCAGGAGACCTCAGAGTGGCAAGGTGACAATGTCGACGTGGCAGCAGCATCAGGAGACCACAAAGTGACCCAGTGACAGAGTGGGGAGGTGGGTGGCAATACCAGTACCAACCGACGATGGTGGATAAAGGAAGGAGCACTTGGCATCAGATGTGTGGCATCAGGCAGGTGGTAGCATCAGAATAGTAGCTGAAGCCGGTAGCCAAAAGAAACCGGTCTCTTTTGTCAAAGTGTTAGTGTGGCCTCATGGATGATCTAGTCTGATGCATCAGGCATTGGTGGGTGGAAAACCTGGCTGATCCACGCCTGATTCATCTTGAAAAAGGTCATTCGCTACACATTTTGAGTGGACAGGCAAGATCTTCTTGGGGTAACTATGGCCCATTCTGCACTAAACAATCGTTTTGATGCCACACTACTGGCCTGGCAGGACAGCTTTTCCAGGGCAAAGTCTGCCAGTTGAGGCCACTAATCCAGTTTGGCTGCCGTTTAGTCCAGCGGATCTTAAATCTAGGGTGGCAGGGTGCTGTCCAAGCATGCCACCACCTGCTGGTTCAGGTCATGCTCCAGGTCTAGCTGCTGCTGCTGCTAGTAAGTAGTTTCTTCACTAGGTGGGTAAACAAAGCTGCTCATCAGCGACTCTAAACTCAAGTACCTGCTGATGGAGCTGGAACTTTGGCTGCCCCCCGTGTCACAGCAGCCATGGCAGACAGGCCACCGGTCAGAACTGAGAGGGATGGACAATGGTGCAGATAAACAGTGACCCAACTGGCTATATAGGCTGTCCTATAGTAGTTTAGTTTATCCTTCCTCTTAGCAGTTGTAAAGGCCCCATTTTGGACTGGTAGCAGAAGACCAGCTGGGTGAAGCCAGAGTCATCCCTCTGCCCGAATGGTGACAGTTCGGCTGTCTGTAAGCAAGTGAGCATGCATCTGGCCATTGTGCAAGTGACCTTCGAGGAGGGACTCCCCTGCCTCCATCTCCCTGCATACTGCCAAGGTATTGCTGGTCTCACTCGTCTTCCTCATCACCCTAAACTCCTCTGGCTGTATGCTCCTCCTCTCCTGTCACCTGTGTGGCAAAACCACATTTAGCTACACATTTCTTGTGCTAATGTCCTCCTCTCCAGTTCAGCCCCTACAGAGCTCATGTCCCTTAACAGGATCTCTAGCGCCACGTCTCAGTGCCTTGACCAGCCAGAATTACATCTGTTCAAGGACATGATGCCCAGTGCAATGATATTTACTTATTCCATGAATCTCAGACGACTGACAAAATATGGCCTCCTCAAGGGCCACAGGCAAGCGGCAAGTGTCACACATGAGCTGCCACCAGCTGACATGAAGCTCAACGAGTACTCCTACTGTCTTTTGGATAATTAAGTAACTGTGGCTTTCTCTGCTCGTATGTCGATCCAATATAAGGGTGGGTCCAAAGGGTGAAAATCATATTGCCTGGTGCATATCAGCCTATATTAGTGGGATGCAGTTCTTCCACTGCAGCTCAAGAATGGTGTAATTTGCGATGTACGAATGTCTGAGTGCATGCAAAGTTTCCTGGAAATTTTTAGGATGGCAACCAGATTGAGCACGTGTGCAATGCAGGGTGCATGGCAGGGTGCATGGCTCAGCCCTGCTTGTCGCAGGGTTGACACCATGTTTTTCCCGTTGTCGGTCACCATAGTTACGATTTTGAGTTTTCGCAGAGAAAGCAAGGAATCGATTTCTTGATGAAGGACACGGAGCAGTTCCTACCCTGTGTGACTCAGTTTGCCCAGGCAAACGAGGTGCAGAATAGAGTGACGCTGCTGTTCCCTACACATATGGTATGCTGAAGGGACACTGTGAATTGTCCCTGCGGTGGAGGCTGAGGACACGGTGGAGGATGAAGAGGCAGAGGAAGACATTGTCGCAGGACTAACGGTGTGAGAACGTGGAGGCAGAAGCGGCATCACCTGCGCAAGTTGCTGGTTTGGCTGTGCAGGAACCACATTCACCCAGTAAGCCATAAAGGAACAGTATTGTCCCTGACCGCAGTTACAGCTCAAGGACTGTTCCACCTTCTGTTCTACATACGTGTGCAGAGCTGGTACTGCCTATGTGGCAAAGAAATTACGGCTTGGGACTCTCCACCTCGGCTTAGCACAAGCCATCAGTTCTCTGAAAGGTGCAGAGTCCACCCCTTGGAAAGGGAGGGACTGCAGCACCAGCCACTTGGGCAGGAGCACATTCAGCTTCTGCGCCGTTGGATGAGTGCACACATACTCTTTTCTCTTGGCAATCACTTCGGTGATTGATTGCTAATGGAATGACTGACGAGGAGTAGGAGCAGGAGCATCAGGACAAGCCAAATGATGGGAAGGACAGACAGCTCCCTTTGGCTAAGGTGGTGGAGCCTTGACTGCCTGAAATCGGGTGCGTGCAACTGGGTGATGCAGCGGTTGCTGCGGCAGGTTGGACCACCACATTGTAGCCACGGTTCTCCCACGCCACTTTATGTTGTCACTGCACCCTAGCCACGCTTCACCTTCTGCCCACAGATTCTACAAATGGCCATGTTCACCTCCTCCGAGGCTTAACAAAAAGCTGCCACACCGCCGAGTAGGTGATTTAACCCAAAACATTTCACACTGACTGCTACCGCCACTGCTTCCGTGAACCCCTGCACCACTACTTTCCGGACAGGTAGGCTCCTTCGAAGCCTGTGGTCTATCCCAGAAATGTTTGGCTCCCGTCCCGACCTCCCACTGCTTCCATCCTGCTGACTCCCGGCCACGCTAGTGACTTGCTGGCTCTGCCACTGCCTCACAGGCAAGCTGCCACCCTCATCTCCCGATGATGATGAAGCCCTTAATTCCCTCTGCTCCTAAGTAAAATCAGCTACATCATCATCATCGAGTACGGTCTGCACGTCACTGATGTCCTCCTCAACTTTCTCTGGGCCAGGAGCCTTACCGTTCGCAACACCAGTTCCCACGCCACTCTCCTCATCACTATTTTCCCCCCTAACTGTCCTCTAGTAGCTCATCCTCGCTGTATAGTGGAGCTGAGCCCACAGCATATAATACTTGTCTGGCCAAGGGAACAGAAAAGGCCAGAGGCAGGTTGAGGACAGGTGAGGGCACAGGGCCTGCTCCCGGGCAATGCCAACTGAGGGTTGTGTCTGATGAACAAACCGACTCTTGGCCAGGGGTGTCTGATGTTACCTGCGATGAATTGGATGACTGATTCAACCATTCAAGAACCACTAGGTTGCTGACTCACTCTGCTGCGACCTGTGCCTGCACCAGAAACATTTAGGCCTCTGCCACTCCCCTGTGCAAGGCCTGGTACTTCTTTGTCTGACATTCTGTTAGATAAAATAAATAAATAAAAATCTAATTAAAACACCCCCAAATAAGCCCTTTTTCCCCACTAATACACGCCAAAGAAAGCTTTAGAATATATATGTGCACCACTGAACGGCAAATAATATATATTTTTTTGCCACTAACATACGCCAAAAAGAGCTGTAATTTTCTCACTTCATCACACAACGTTAAATACTTTTTTGTGCCACTAACACGCGTCAAAAAGGGATTTAGAACATATAACTGCACCGCTGAACGGCAAATATATATTTTTTGCCACTAATACACGTCAAAAAGGGCTGTACATTTCTCAATTCACCATACAATGGCAAATACTTTTTTGTGTGCCACTAATACACGCCAAAAAGGGCTTTAGAACATATAACTATACCGCTGAATGGCAAATAATATATATTTTTTGCCATTAATACAAAAAGGGCTTTAGAACATATAACTGCACCACTAAACGGCAAATAACATATATTTTTTTGCCACTAACATGCGCCAAAAAGGGCTTTAGAACATATAACTGCACCGCTGAATAGCAAATAGGCCCTTATTTTTTTCCACCTATTCATGCCACAAACGGCTTTAGAACTTATAACTGCACCGCTGAACGGCAAATAATATATTTTTTGTGCCACTAATACACGCCAAAAAGGGCTTTAGAACATATAACTGTACCACTGAACGACAAATAATATATATTTTTTTGCCAGTAATAGACACCGAAAAGAGCTGTACTTTTCGCTATTCACCACACAACGGCTAATAAGCCCTTTTTTCCCCACTAATACAAGCCAAAAAATGCTTTAGAACATATAACTGCACCGCACAAGGGCAAATAAGACATACAAATATTTCCTTGTACTAAACCCTGTTAATAGTTGTATCAAACAGCACTTGCACTCCAATAACAAGAACAGTCTGCTCGAATTACATAGCTGTATAATGGCAATTTGGATCCCCAGTCAGTGCAGCAAGGTGTAATAGGATTGTTCCTATTACCCAGGCTGTAAACTCCCCTACTGAACCTGTTTTGCTTCAATACTGTGGAATGATTCTTCCCTGAACTTCTACAGCAAAATAAGTTTTAAAGTCTTTTCTGAATACTGCCCCTAGCGCTTGCTGACATCTCTCCCTGCACTAAGTACACTGGAAAATGGCTGAATCCAAGATGTCTGAAGCTAGTTATAGGGCTGTGACATCACAAGGCTGGCTGGCTGCTGATTGGCTGCATGCATGGCATTGTGGGTGATAACTTATTCCCAGAGTTACCACGAATCGTGAAGAAGTTCGGATTCGGTGCAAATTGAATTTTTCCTGAAACTCGGATCAAATTCCACTTCAGTAACTTCGATTCGCTCATCTCTATCCATGATTAATACATGGTTGCTTTCTTACAAAAAAGTACCATGAGTGTCCAGGGGTTTGTGACCAGTGTTTTCTTTTTTTTCTCAAAGAAAACAGACATTTGTTTTTAATCCTGGAGAACCCTATGGGCGTCCAGAAGTGACAAGTGACATTGTTAACACATTTGCAAAGTCCAAAAGTAGTATACTCATGGATGTTACAGTCGTCACAGTTTGAGAATGGAAATAGACAACATGAAAAGGAACTTTTGGGCCAAATGTGTAATTGTCTGATGCAAGTTTGAAAAAATGAAAACTACACATGACATAATAGCTAAGAGATGCATCTTCTAAAATACACAGAAAAATTAATGACCTTTTCTTCCATTTAAAAACTTTGAGAACTGAGATGATTTAGTCTACAGTAAAGCCTATGTACAAAAGCCTATGCCTATGTTCAATGTACAAAATACATAGCCTATGCCTATGTTCAATGTCAAAAATACATTACGAGATGGACTATATGGTTGTGTATTTGGACTATATTTAAATTGTAACATTATCTGCGACTGTTCTATAATAATTAAAATCATTAAAAGCTGCAATCTATAAAAAGTATTTGATTGCCATTGTAAAATGGCACACTCTAAAGTTACAGGTCGGTTTCAGGACTTGCCTTGACCTTCTCTAATCCAACATCACTTGATTCTTTAGTGTTACTTAACTTTGAGAACTTCACTGTTAAACCTGATTTATGCTGGAGAAATTGAAGTTAACGTCATCTGTTTGCATCGGGAAAGCATGTGGCATCAAATGAAAAAGCAGATGTTAGTGCTGAAACATACACAAGATTTATTTTCCTTGAGGACATTTAAACTTTTCTAGTGGACTGGGTAACTTAGAGGGAAATAAGCATTTGTTTGTTTCTTCGGTAACGTCAGTGAAGGTTGAATAAAAGTTCAAATCTGATCTTGGAAAAATCCATCTATCTGCCCTTAAGAACTCTTATTTTCCACTACAGAGACATTATTTTTTATTGAGAGACAAATTTCTTAAATTACATTCAGTGAAGAAAATATGCATCAACACACTGAATCTGATGAAAATTAATCTATTTTGAATTATGCTATCAATAGAATGTTCTTCCTCATTAAGGTTCTTTGGAAGTGTATAAACTCATGTAAATGTAGCCTGTTTTCCATCCACAGGCTACATTTAGGTGTACCTGTGAGGCCTGGGCCATATCAGCCAGTCTTGGGTGGGGCTCACAGCCTTCTCCCTCCTCCCATTGCAGGCATGGCTACATGCTGGAGGTAACTAGAGAGTTTGCTGCGAGTCGGCCACACGGAGCAGCCAGTGACGTCACTCCCACACCTATGGGCAGTTGCAGGTGCCAAAATTCCTCCGATGCGTTTCGGACAGATTGCTGTGCTTCCTCAGGGAGAATTACGCAGCTCTTCTTTGGTGCCCTTTTTATGTGTGCTCACTCTTAGATGTTACTTTTTAACTTCTTGTTATCCGCAGTATAGTGTGATATACCTCTAGTGGCAGGCTCATTTTACATGTACATTTTTATTCAAATGCAAATAATTCTATCTCTGTGTTTAAACCACTGTGTATTAGGGAGTTCATGTTGAATATCCATTTGGTGTCAGCTCTGGACATTTCTTTGATAAAATCCAAATCTTCACTATTTCTATCCTGCAGAAGGTTGATCCACTAAAATTTCCTTCATGTTTTTCTTTATAATGGCGTGATAGTGGGTGTCCCTCGGATTTCTTCTCGATGTTATATACGTGTTCCCCTATTCTTTTCTTTAGCTGTCTTTTTGTACGCCCAATATATATTTTATTATAAGAGCATGTTATTATGTATATTACTCCCCAACTGTTGCAAGTGATAAATTGCTTGATATTATGTTTATATGAACCCTCATTATTAATTACTTGCATTTGGATTTTGTTGCTCTGTGATTTCTTGCATCCCACACATCTTTTACGAGTATAAAATTCTTTTAGTTGACCTTCTCTTTGTCTCTCATTGCTATTGTTTACTGATATGCATTTGTATGTAGATGCCACTATGCTTCCTAAGTTTCTGGCTTTACGGTATACGAATCTTGGTTCTGCAGGAATCAGCTCACCAATTATTTTATCCTCTTTTAAGATGTCCCAAAGTTTTTTAATGATTTTCTTAAAATATGGTTCCTGACGGTTATATCGTACATTTTTTCTAGGTCCCTTTCCTCTAACATTGCCTGTCTACTAGGGTTGATCGAACCCGAACTGTAAAGTTTTCGCACACGGACCCGAAAATGAACATTTCCGTAAAAGTTCGGGTTCGGGTTCGTTGTTCGGATATTTCTTTACACTTTTTGAAAGGCTGCAGGGCAGCCAATCAACAAGCGTTTCACTACTTTGCCCTAAGAAGCCATCAAAGCCATGCCTACTAATGGCATGGCTGTGATTGGCTAAGTGCAGCATGTGACCCACGTCACTCTGCTCTTCTCAGTGTAGGCATAGGATGCTGCCGCTTCTGTGAGCGACAGATTAGGGAAGAAATCTGTTGAACTTGGTGGTGATTAATCTTCAAGCTACCGCAATTATTGAGGGTGCTATGCTACATTTGTACCCAGCCCTGAGCCCAGTGATATTGACATGAAGCCTGATTCTCTGCTATGCGACCTCTCTCCTCCGCCTGGGTTCCAGGGGCCTAATTATCTAAAAGGTGCCTTCTCCATTGGTCTGTGACATGACGCCTGATTCTCTGCTATGTGACCTCTGTCCTCTGTCTGGGTGCTGGGGCCTAAATAGCTGAACGTGGCCTTCTCCATTGGTTGGTGACTTGAAGCCTGATTGCTATGGGACCTCTCTCCAATTGATATTGCTTAATTTTTATTTATTTGATTTTATTTCATATCCCTATCCACATTTGTTTGCAGGGGATTTACCTACATTTTGCTGCCTTTTGCAGCCCTCTAGCCCTTTCCTGGACTATTTTACAGCCTTTTTAGTGCCCAAAAGTTCGGTTCCCCATTGACTTCAATGGGGTTCGGGTTCGGGATGAAGTTCGGGTCGAGTTCTGATCCCGAACCCGAACATTTTCGGGAAGTTTGGCCGAACTTCTCGAACCCGAACATCCAGGTGTTCGCTCAACTCTAATAACTAGGTTTCTTGCTTTTTTTTAAATGCACTGTTGGATGATTTATTTTTTATTTTTGATATGTTCTGTCATCCCCCAATATGTTCTCGGCCTCCTTGTGATAGTCTTCCCTATTCATTACAATGATCCCCCCACCTTTTTCTGCAAGGCGAATGATGATTTTGTCATTGTCCTGCATAGAAATAATAGTTTTTTTCTCTTCCCTAGTAACATTACTGATGTATTGGGGTTTTTTTGGTTGTCGGGTTTCCCTTATTTCTTTTGTCACTTCGTTCATAACTGTATTGAATGCAGGGGAATATTCCAGTAGCGTATGGTATTTATATTTGGTTTTAAATCTGTATGTTTAAATTGGTCTATGTTTTCTTTATCATTTATTTGTTCTTGTTTGTGTGTTTCTACCGCTTTTGTAGATTTTTTTTAATTAGTATTTTTTCAGAGCTAGTCTTCTCATGAATTTTCTAAAACCTATGAATGCTTCGAACTTATTAAAGAATACAGTTGGAGCAAACTTTAGTCCCTTTTTAAAATACGTTCTTCTCCTTTAGTGAGTGCATGGTTACTTAAATTATATATTTTTTGACCCAAAGCTTCATCCGTATGTTTATCCTCTGTTGGTTGCTTTTTCTACTCCTACACACCCTCTTTTGTTTCCATTTTTTCGTACCTGAAAAAAATTCTGTTTTTTAACCTCCTCCATAGTACCTCTTGGGGTTTTAATTATGCTAATTTTTCCACCTTTCTAGTTCTCCTGTATTTCTTTTTTCGCATTCTCTTTTGGGTTTTTACCCCCTCTATTTCTGTGGTTGCTCTGTTCTTTCTTGGGGTTAATTCTTCTAGTGTTTTTTCTATTTTTCTTTTTTCTTTTACCTTTTCTTCTTCAATTTCTATTTCTATCCCTTCTCCTTTTTCTTCTTCATCAATGATCTGGCTAAGGGGGCTAAAACGATTCTGTGTAGGAACTTCTAGATTATGAATTATTACTATTGGTGAAGCAGAAACGCTAAAGTTTAAATCTTCTATCTCATCTACTTCGTTATGTGTTGTAAAAATGGATTCATGATTACTCTGTGTTTCAGGCAAGTATTCATCTATTTTTTCAAATAAATTGTCATTTTATCCCATTACATCCTTAGCAATTTTGACTGGTAGTGAATCTCTATTGAATTTCCGCATTTTTTTTATTTTTTATCTCATCCTCTTTTATGTATTCTCCTTTTAATATTATTCAATAGGGTTGTATCCCGGGATGATCTTTCCATGGTCTTAACTTTTTAAACAGTTCTTGTATTTCTTTACTCGTGTTCATTAGTCTCTGTCTTCTTTTGTGGATAATGAACATAATGGCTCTCCTTGAGAAATCATGGAACATTTGCTCCCATTCCCTAACAATGGCCTTATCTCCCATATCGCTGGATAGTGATTTTTCTACCCTCAAGCCTTTTGGGACTATATCCCATTCTATATATTTTTTTAGTGTAGTGATCTCCTATAAATCCTTCATTTTCCCAATTAAAAAGCTTTCTAATTGCTGTAATGTAGAAAACAAGTAGGGGCACACTCTGAATATCGGATACCCAAAACAATTACACATTTATTATTACATATATAATAGTATAAAACTTCTATAAGTGACTAATATAGCTGATATATAGATAAAATGGTTAATATCTAAAAATATGTAATATATAATATTACCACCTAAAATGCAACCTAAAATGCCATATATTAAAAAGAAAAGAAGACCTTAAAATATCTCAGTATCCGAAGGAATAAATAAGTGCTACTTGGTTTGATAATTGCCGATCTCCTGCGTTAGTGTTACTGGAAAATGCGGCGTCCCGCTCCCAGCAAATAGTCGGAGCGGCGTCCCGCTCAAAAGTAATGTAATACGTTGCGATCGCTTAGTAAGGACTTGAAAATGTACAGCCGTCGAAACAGTCCTCACCAGCACGTGACTCTGGTGAGGCAGCCCTTGAGACCGATCGACCAAACTTCGAAAGAAAGAAATTCGAGTCAAGGGCTTTTCCATCCTTGGGGTAAGACTGTTTCGACGGCTGTACATTTTCAAGTCCTTACTAAGCGATCGCAACGTATTACATTACTTTTGAGCACTTTGTATTCATTCTTTTTTTATACCACCATAATTCAGACATTATTGTGGGTATGAGTGGTGAGCAGGGTTTCTAGCAGCTCACTGAAACTTGCGGTATTAGGAACAACTTGAAAATTAAAAGGAAGGTGTTTTAATAGTGCTCTTCCCTTATTTCACCTGATGTAGTGGCAAATTTGGGTTGCTATGTTTTGTGTTTTTGTATAAAAAAAATCATAAATTGAACAAAATTTTGGAAATTTTCAAGATTGTAAAATGTATCCTTTAAAGGGGAGGAAAGGTCATCAATATCTGATTGGAAGAAAACCGCCATCCCCACCAATCAGCTTTGAAGAGGAGGTGGCACTCCATGCAAACCCTGCTTCCTCTTCATTACACTATGGATTATCTCCTCTGAAGAGGTGGCATAGTGTAATTACAGCACCATTAAAGTGAATGGAGTACTTGTCATTACACTGCACTGCCGAAACGTCAGAGATAACGGGCAGTGTGGAGCCAGCTCGAATGGAGTGCTGCCTTCTCTTCAAACAGCTGATTGACGGGGTGCTTGGTGTTGGATCCCCACCAATCAGATATTGATGACCTATCCTGATCAATATACATGGCCAGCCCAATTCTATTAACCCCTTAGTGACCACCCATATGTGTTTTTATAGGGGTCACTAAGGGGCCTTAGGCTGGGCCGCCAATTTTTTATGGAGGCCCAATTCAAGCACTGCATGGTAGGAGTGGGGACCTGGCTCTCACATGAGAGACGCAGCCCTGCTCTAACAGCCCAGAGCTGTTTAACACTTTACATGCCGCGGCAATGGCGCCCGCCACATGTAAAGTGCTGACAGAGAGAGCAAATGTGATCGCGGGGTGCCGATGTGTGTGAAGGCTGGCAGGGGTCTGATGTAGCCTGCTGGTCAATATTAGAATAACATTGCTATTAAAATGCAATGCACTATAGGGATAATGCATGGCCTTTTAAAAATAATCAAAATACTGTCTGTTATAGTCCCCTTTTGGGGCTATAAAGTGGTGAAAAAAGAAAAAAAAACATTTATTGAATATTGAATAAAAAACTCCATTAAAAAATTACGCTTTTTTTCCATTGAAAATACGCTTTTCAATGAAAAAAATTCCCAAAAAAAATCTCCCCCATATGTTTGGTATTGCCGTGCTTCTAATGTCCTGGACTACATAACTATCACATAAATTATCCCCTACGGTGAATGCCATGAAAAATTAAATATAAAAACGGCACAGAATTGCTAATTTATTCTTAGTTGACACTGAAAAAACATATTAACAAGCGATCAAAAAGCGCCATTTAGTCCAAAATGATACCAATGAAAAATACAAGTTGTCCCGCAAAAATCAAGCTCTCACTCAACTCCATAGAAGAAAAATAAAAAAAAATGATGGTTCTTAGGAAGCGCAATGCAAAAAATTATTTCATTTAAAAAAAATGTGTTTTATTGCAAAAAAGTAGTAAAAGGTATTTGGTATCACTGTAATCGTACTGACTTATTTATACCAAATAATTTACGCCATAAAATTTTATCAGAAAGTTATGTGTACCCCAAAATGGCACCATTAAAAACTACAACTTGTCCTGCAAAAAGCAAGCCCTCATAAGTCATACAGCTATGTAGACAGAAAAGTAAAAAAGTTCTAGCTCTTGGAACTCGACGATGAAAAAAAAAAGACAAATGCTTGGTCAGTAAGGCCCAAAACAGGCTGGTCACTAATAGTGTTGGGTGTGAATATTTGAATCACGAATTTTAATCGTGAATATCGCAACTTTGAGAATTCGCGAATATTTAAACTATAGTGCTTTACATTCGTATTTTGGAATATTCGTTTTTTTTATCAGTAACCTCCCCTTTTGCTTGTAGGAAAGGCAGCAATGTATTTTTCTGAGCTTAGCAACATCCCTAGCAACCAATAGGAAAGTTGCCTACCACTTACTATATAAGAACCATACATGCTACAGACATAGTGCTGTGATGTCACAAGTTTATAACAATACTTAGTGCACCAATCACTAATATGTACTCAGACCTTCTAAAATGTGAAGTTATACATATTGCGCAAAAATATGTGCATCATTAATTTACGATTTTCGCAATCGCGAATATATCGGAGCACTTTATCTGCATATAAAGCTATTGTAATGTTCTGCCGTGCCAACCATTTTCTCCAGTCTCAGGAAACTTCGAGCAACTTGAAAAATGTAGCAATAGTGACCCACGCCTATATTGCGCACGCATTGCGCAAATATCACGTTGCCGATTTCTGCAATCAAGAAAATAACCACAAATTTGCAAATATATCACGAATAATCTACGAAATATTTGTGAAATATGGCAAATTCTAACATTGTCCCAGCCGCTCATCGCTAGTCACTAAGGGGTTAAGACAGTCATATCACACAAAAAAGTACATATTTTTCATCTACTGTACTTAAGGCATAACTTTTGAAACGCACTATTATTTATTTATTTTTATTTTTTTTGGGGGGGAGTTAGAGGGCTTATAAATTGAGCAGCAATTTTACAAAGTTTCCAAAAAATGTCAAATCCTAGGGATCGATTCAGTTCAGAAGTGGCTTTGACAGGTCTATATATTAGACCCCAAAACACAACATAAATCAAGCATTTACTGTAGGAAGAATTTGCAAGAATTATTGCAAAATGGAAGTCAAATTTAATTTTTTTTTGCAGTTTTTCAATTTTAACCCAATTTGTTTTCTTACACAGCATGTGATAAAATGGAGCTAATACTCCAATTTATTGCCCTGATTCTTCAATTTTTAGAAATATCCCTTATGTGGCCCTAGAGTGATACTTGACTAACATACCAAGATAATCTTTGAAAGATTCTTTGAAATTATACCTCTCAAGGAAGTAATATAGTAGTATGCATTTTGACTCCACAGGTTCTTCATAGAATTTATTACAAATGGTTCATGAAAATTAAAAAAATTGGATGTTAACAACGATATGTACTTTTAGCTCAAAGGTTAACATTTTTACAATAGTTAAAACGAGAAAAAGTACCCCACAAATTGCTACACAATTTCCCCCAAGTATGGGAATACCTCATATATGGTCGTAGCCTACTGTTTTGTCACATAGCAGGACTCAGAAGGGAAGAAAATGGGTTTTAGTGCCACGTCGAACTTGCAGCACCGTTAAGTTATCAGTACACTAGAATAAATAACTAGGGTTGAGCGAACATAAACTGTAAAGTTCGGGTTCGTACCGAACTTTAGGGTTTTTGGTGCCCGGACCGAACCAGAACATTTCATAAAAAGTTCGGGTTCGGTGTTCGGCGATTTCTTGGCGCTTTTTGAACGGCTTAAGGTCAGCCAATCAACATGCGTTTGACTTGTCTGACCTTAGAAGCCATCACAGGCTGTGATTGGTCAAGTGCAGCATGTGATCCAGCCTCTATATAGGCTGGAGTCATGTAGCACCGCACGTCACTGCTGCTGCTGTGAGGAATAGAATATTGAGGAATTCTGGTGTACTTGCTGCTGTTCAATCTTCAAACTACAGCGATTATTGAGGGTGCTATGCTACATTTTTGTACCCAGCCCGGAGTGACACTGAAAAATAACTTTTAATCCATCTGCCAGTTCGGTGGGCATAGGCGGCTATTTTTGCAAGTGCAGTGCACTTGCAACTGCATGTGAACTGCATGTGTGCCAGGGACATCACTTTAATTCTCTTCTGGTAGCTAAGTGGAGGACAAATTCCCTTTTATGGCCGGTCAAGTACCCCTGCGGCCTGCAGTGCATACCTGGCAGTGAAAATTATTCAATTACATTAGTCTGTCACATATTTTTGTGACCTAAAGCGATTTTTTTACACTGCATACACAGACACTGCATAACTGACAGTCCAATAAAACCGTTTAATACTGCAGTTACCTTGCTGCTATAAAAAAAGCCCACTTTCTTGCTAGATAGCACATTAGCAGCCTACGCTGCATTTCTGATATTTCAATAAAACTGTAACATACTGCATTTATATAGTGGTTTGCAAAAAATACTGTTTTTGTGCTAGATAGCACATTAGGATCCTACGCTGCATAGCTGATATTCCAATAAACCCCGTAACATACTGCATTTTTATTGTTGTTTGCAAAAAACACTGTTCTGTGCCAGATAGCACATTAGGATCCTACGCTGCATTTCTGATATTCCAATAAAACCGTAACATACTGCATTTACATAGTTGTTTGCAAAAAAAACTGTTTTTGCGCTAGATAGAACATTAGCGGCCTACGTAGCATTTCTGGTATTCCAATAAAACCGTAACATACTACATTTTTGTTGTTTGCAAAAAACACAGTTTTTGTGCTAGATAGCACATTAATGGCCTACGCTGCATTTCTGATATTCCAATAAAACCGTAACATACTGCATTTATACAGTTGTTTGTAAAAAAAAACTGTTTTTGTGCTAGATAGAACATTAGCGGCCTACATTGCATTTCTTATATTCCAATAAAACGGTAAAATACTGCATTTACATTTTAACAGCCGAAGCTAACGGTTTAATTGGACTGTCAGAAATGCAGCGTAACATACTGCATTTACATAGTTGTTTTAAAAAAAACACTGTTTTTGTGCTAAATAGCACATTAGGATCCTATGCTGCATTTCTGATATTCTAATAAAATCGTAACATACAGCATTTTTGTTGTTTGCAAAAAACACAGTTTTTGTGCTAGATAGCACATTAGCGGCCTAAGCTGCATTTCTGATATTCAAATAAAACCGTAATGTACTGCATTTACATAGTTGTTTGCAAAAAACACAGTTTTTGTGCTAAATAGCACATTAGGATCCTACGCTGCATTGCTGATATTCCAATAAAACCATAATATACTGCATTTACATAGTTGTTTGCAAAAGAAAACAGTTTTTGTGCTAGATAGCACATTAGTGGTCTACGTTGCATTGCTGATATTCCAATAAAATCATAACATACTGAATTTACATAGTTGTTTGCAAAAAAAACAGTTTTTGTGCTAGATAGCACATTAGCTGTCTACATTGCATTTCTGATATTCCAATAAAACTGTAACATACTGCATTTACATAGTTGTTTGCAAAAGAAAACAGTTTTGTGCTAGATAGCACATTAATGGCCTACGTTGCATTTCTGATATTCCAATAAAACCGTACATTTGGATCTTACGCAGCTGCATTTCGGACAGTCCAATTAAACAGTTGGTTGGAAAATTCACATTTTTTGTGATAGTGAAGTCATTGTATTGAATTGCTCCGTTACACTGTTGTGTGACATAAAGAAATGTATTCTATTTATGACACTGGCACTGCCATACTGTTAGTGAACTTAATTGTTGACTATTGGCAGTTAACTTGTCAACTGAGATAAACCATCTGTTAGTTTGTGGGTGAATGCAAATAATGAGGAGAACGTCAAATATTCGTGGTGCTGCTGGTGTTGGTGGAGCTCTTGTTGCAGGGAGAGGACATGGTTGATCTGTGCCAACTACACGCCCAAATGAAACACCTTCCTCAGGTACGCGTAGCCTTCAGTGTTATTTAGTAGGCCCAAATGCCGCTCTACGAATGGTGAGGCCAGAACAAGTACAGTCACTAGTAGATTGGATGGCTGACAGTGACTCCAGTATCTTCACATTGTCTTTTACCCGGTCCACGGCTGAAAGATCAGAGTTGGCACCTGCTGGACATGAGCATCTATCTAGCACCTCACCCCCTAGCAAATCAGCCAAGCAGTCTGAGCCCCAAGTCATGCAGCAGTCTCTTATTCTTTTTGATGAGTCTGTGGGCAGCTCTTCCCAGGGCCATCCACCTAGCCCTGCCCCAGAAGTGGAAGAGATGCACAGATGCCAAACCGCTTATGTTTGAGGATGAGGACATGGGAATACCACGGCAGCACGTCTGTGATGATGACGAAACACAGGTGCCAACTGTAGCTTTCTGTGGTGTGCAAACCGACAAGGAGGGCAGGGGTGAAGATTGGGTGGAAGATTATGTGGACTACGATGAGGTCCTAGACCCCAAATGGAATCAAGGTCATGCGAGTGACCTGTGCAGCTCGGAGGGAGTGGCGGTGGTCGCACAGAGCCACCAGCACAGCAAAAGAGGGAGCAGGGTGCAAAAGCAGAGCGGCCGTCCCCTAGACAGTACGCATGCTACTGCCCTCCGCACCCAGGGACAGAGCACAACAAAGTCAGCTCAAAGAAGTTCCCTGGCATGGCAGTTCTACAAACGATGTGCAGACGACAAGACATGAGTGGTTTGCATTCTGTGCAATCAGAGCCAGAAGTGAGGTATAAACGTTCTAAACCTGAGCACAACCTGCATGACCAGGCATCTAAGTGCAAAGCATGAGCTGCAGTGGAGTAAACACTTCTAAAACCAACAAAAGTCTCAAGCTCCTTCTGCTCCCTTTTTTGCTGCAGTCTCGACCTCTTCCTCCACCTCTGCAGTGACCCCGCAAACAGGATATGTCAGCAATGCCATCACGTCCGTAACCTTCAACAAGCAGCACCACAATGTCCCATGGCAGCGTTCAGCTGTCCATCTTCCAAACAATAGAGCGAAAGAGGAAGTATCCCCTTACCCACCCGTGATCCCTGGCCCTTAATGCCAGCGTGTCAAAATTCCTGGCCTTTGAAATGCTGTCATTCCGTCTGGTGGCTGTCCCACAGTACGTCGTTTCCAGGCGCCACTACTTTTCCAGGCGAGCCATCCATACCTGCACAAACAAGTGGGGGACAAAATCAGGTGTGCACTGCGCAACACCATCTGTGGTAAGGTCCACATAACTACCAATATGTGGACCAGTAAGCACGGGCAGGGACGTTATATCTCCCTAACGGCACACTGGGTAAATGCAGTGGCGGCTGAGCCTGAAGCGGATAGCTGTTTGGCGCATATCCTACTGCCACCGAGGATTGCAGGGCATTTCCTTTGTGCCTACCGTTGCCTCCTCCTCCTACTCCTCTTCCTCCTCTAACACCTCCTCATACGGTCAGCCTGCTGCTGTTCACCTGTCTGAGCTGCAGCGTAACTTCGGCCTTCCCGCTCACCGCCTTATATGTAACATGCCCACAAGGTGGAACTCCACCTTGCACGTGTTAGAGAGACTGTGCGAGCAGCAGCAGAACAGCACCACTTCACCATCACTGAGTGGGCCTTCATGCGAGACGTGTGTGCCTTATTGCACTGTTTCTACTACTCCACCAACATGGCCAGTGCCGATGACGCTGTTCTCAGCGTTACTATCCCATTTCTATGTCTCCTTGAAAAAAGGCTTCGGGCAATGATGGAAGAGAATGTGGCACAGGAGGAAGAGGAGGAGGAAGAGGGATCATTTCCACAGTTATCAGGCCAGTCATTCACAAGTGACTCAGAGGGTGGGTTCCTGCACCAACATAGGCCAGGTGCACAATTGTCCAGCCAGGGCACAGTTCTGGAGGATGAGGAGGATGAGGAGGATGAGGAGGAGGGGGAGGATGAGGAGGAACCGTGTTCACAGAAGGGTGGCACCCAAACCAACTCAGGGCCATCACTGCAGCGTGGCTGGGGGGATACTGAGGACACATACAATACACCTCCCACAGAAAACAGCTTGTTGTTGCCTCTAGGCAGCCTGGCACACATGAGTGACTACTTGCTGCAGTGTCTGCGAAACGACCGCCGAGTTGCCCACAATCTAACTTGTGCTGATTATTGGGTGGCCACTCTATTGGATCCCCATTGCAAGGACAACACACTGTCCTTAATTCCCTCACTGGAGCGTGATCGGAAGATGCGCGACTACAAGTGTACGCTGGTAGACGAGCTGCTGATGGCATTCCCACCTGACAGCGGGGGCTTAGTGGAAGCACAAGGCGAAGGCAGAGGAGGAGGAGGAAGAGGTCGCCAGCCGGGGCACCGGCAGCAACTCAGAAGGCAAGGTTAGCATGGCCGAAATGTGGAAAAGCTTTGTCACCACGCCACAACAACCAACACCACCAGCTGATATGCAACGTCTTAGCAGGAGGCAGCATTTCAGCAATATGGTGGAGCAGTATGTGTGCACACGCCTACACGTACTGACTAATGGGTCTGCCCCATTCAACTTCTGGGTCTCCAAATTGGGCACATGGCCTGAGCTTGCCCTTTACGCCTTGGAGGTGCTGGCCTGCCCTGCAGCTAGTGTATTGTCTGAACGTGTATTTAGCACGGCAGGGGGCGTTATCACATTCAAGCGCAGCCGCCTGTCCACGGCCAATGTAGACAAGCTCACCTTCATTAAAATGAACCAGCCATGGATCCCACAGGACTTGTCCGTACCTTGTGTAGAATGGACATGTATACCGGCCTCACACAGCGCACTCTCTCTTTGTTTTGACTACTTCCTCCTCCACTTCCTCCTCCACCGCCACGTCTACTGCCTCCTCAACCTCCTACTCCATATGGACCTCCTCCTTCTAGTTCAAGATTATTATTTTTAATTTTTATTTATTTTATTTTAAGTAATTTTCCTATCCACATTTGTTTGCGGGGCACCTGTCATGCTCTTTCCCACATTTTGCTGCATTTGCATCCCTCTACCCCCTTCCATGACTCTTTTAGAGCCATTTTAGTGCCCCAAAATTAAGGTCCCCGTTGACTTCAATGGGGTTTGGGTCCGGGGTCAAGTTCAGGTCAAGTTCTGGTCCCGATCTCGAACTTTGTGATGAAATTCGGCCGAACCCTGCGAACCCGAACTTCCAGGTGTTCGCTCAACTCTATAAATAACCCGATTTTTAAAACTACATTCCCAAAGTAATTTATCTAGGGATGCATTGATAGTTTTAACCACACATGGGTACACAACATTTTTTGGTCTGAGGGCTGCATTGTCACATTGCTCTATTTCAAGGGGCCACAATTACAAAAATGTTGATCGGTGCTCATTTCCATTAGCCGTTTACACCAACCAATGCAAAGTGAACGGGGAGGAATAATCACTACCACAGTCATTCCTTCTTCATCCTTGATACACGGGCAGATGTGCTGACAATAATTGATCATCTTTAATCCTGATAAAATATGCAAATCAGTTGACAAACGAGTCATTTCTTATTTATCGGCTCATCAACAGCAAGACTATACAGGCCAGATATCAGGATTGAGCGTTTCTATGAGCACTTGTTTCCAGTAATTGTCCTGAATATTGTGATGTGCAATAGGAGCTTAAAGGGATTTCCCAATAAAAATTTATTTTAAAAAAAGTTCCTGCTGTATAGCCCCTGAAACCAAAGAGTTATACTCACCTATTCCCTGCCACTCCTGTCCTCTGCCCTGCCCCCGCAGCCCCCATTTTCTGATCCTTGCGCTGTTTTCACCTGGCAGTGCATGGGCATAGTCACATGCACCTCTTCAGCCATTGACTGGTTTCAGCAGTGATGTTGCCACAAGTAGCATGTCAATGCTGAAACTAATCATTGACTGGAGCGGTGTATGTGACTATGCCCATGCACTGCTAGGAGTGAACAGTGCAGAGACCGGAAGATGGAGGCAGCGGGGGCAGTGTGGAGGACCGGGGCAGTGTGAAGTAGTTAAGTATGAATCTTCTATTTCAAGGTTTCAAGGGCACTCTGCAGGTACTTCTTAAAAAATCACTTTTATATAAAGAATCGGGAAAAGTGGCAGCATTTCCTTTCATCCTGCCTCATATTTATAAATCATCTCTTTGCTTAACTGTAGAGGATGGCGCTCCCTGGTTATAACCGCCTCCTGCCCCTCCAGTTACAGGCACCATGCACTTTACCTTACTAGAGGGTAAAATCGCTCATTGGTTAACCCTTTAATGGCCAGGCCTGAAAAGGCCTCAATGACCAGACACTTTTTTATTTAGCGCACATTTTCCAGTGTACTCAGTGCAGGGAGAGACTTCAGCAGGTGCTAGGGACAGTGCTAGAAAAAAATTCATTGTGATACAAAAAGATTTACAAGTGCAGGGAAATATTATTCAAGATGTAGGGAAAGGATAGAGAGAATCATTCTGCAGCATTTATGTTGAACAGGATTCAGTAGGAGAGGTTACAGCCTGAGTAATAGGAACAATCCTAGTACACCTTGCTGCACTGACTGGGTACCCAAATTACCATTAAACAGCTCTGTAATTCCAGCAAACCATTCTTGTTATTGGGGTGCAAGTGCTGTTCATTACAGCCATTAATAGAGTTTATATGCCCTTGTGTGGTGCAGTTATATGTTCTAAAGCATTTTTTGGCTTGTATTAGTGGAAAAAAAGGGCTTATTAGCCGTAGTATGGTGCAAAAATTACAGCCCTTTTTGTCGTGTATTAATGGCAAAAGAAAAATATATTTGCCGTTCAGCGGTATAGTTATACGTTCTAAAGGCCTTTTCGTTGTGCATTAGTGGCAAAAGTAAAATATATTTGCCGTTAGGTGGTGCAGTTATATGTTCTAAAGCATTTTGTGGTGTGTATAAGTGGAAAAAGAAAAATATATTTGCCGTTCAGTGGTGCAGTTATATGTCCTAAAGCCCTTTGTGGTGTGCATTAGTGGCAAATTTTAAAAAATATTCGCCGTTCAACGGTGCAGTTATGTGTTCTAAAGCCTTTTGTGGCGTGTATTAGTGGTAAAATAAAAATATATTTGCTGTTCAGCAGTGCAGCTATATGTTCTAAAGCCTTTTGTGGTGTGTATTAGGGGCAAAAGAAAAATATATTTGCCATTCAGCAGTGCAGTTATATGTTCTAAAGCCTTTTGTGGTGTGTATTAGTGGCAAAATAAAAATAAATTTGCCATTCAGCAGTGCAGTTATATGTTCTAAAGCCTTTTGTTGCGTGTATAAGTGGAAAAAGAAGTTTATATTCTTTTTTGTCTGTATTTGTGGGGAAAAAAGGGCTTATTAGCCGTTGTGTGGTGAAGAAAGAAAATGACAGTATTTTAGTTTAAATTTCCTTTTTATTTACAGTTGTGTTCAAAATTATTCAACCCCCACTGAAATTGAGTGTTTTGGCCAGTTTGACATTGATTTTGATCATTTCAGTCATCTTGTTTACAATTAAATCAAAGAGGCACTTGTAAGTCAGACAAATAGAACAAAACATAACATAACATTTATAATGAAATAACCACAAATGTCTTTTCTGTGCCCACATCATTATCAGTTTTATTCAACCCCCAAGTGACATTCAATCTTAGTACTTAGTACCAGGGACGTGCACACATAGGGCTCAAACGGGGCTTGAGCCCCCGCCCCTTTCTGCCTCTGCCCCTTTAATGTCCTTCTTTTTTTTTTTCCAGGGTAGGCAGTGCTAGGCGGAACACTTTCGCAATTGCCGAGCGGCGGGCATCCGCCCAGCCTGCGTGTGTCAGGCCGGGCCCGTGCGTCGCATGCACGCAGCACTATTCAGCGCTGCAGTCAAATGCCTCAGTAGTAGTCACGTGGGGGTGGCGTGCGGGAGTCTGGAGCTGAGCTGACTCCAAATTCAGAGACTGTGACTGCGTTCAACTACTAGTGGTGCTCATCACCGGTGAGTGAGCTTGTGTGGTGCTCGAGTGAGTGCCACTGCTGTCAGTCTGTCACTGTGCCATCATGGAGGGGGTCGCCCGGTCGGGGGAGAAATGTACCATGGCGGGGGGGATTGGACAAATTACTATGTGGGGTCAGTGTGGGGACAAATTACTATGTGGGGGCAACTTACTTTGTGGGGGCAGTGTGGGGGCAATCACTGTGTGGGGGCAGTGTGGGGTCAAATTACTGTGTGGGGGCGGTGTGGTGTAAATTACTGTGTGGGGGCAAATTACTATGGGGGGATTACTATGGGGGGCTGTGTGGGGGAAATTACTATATTGGGGCGCTGCTATTGGGGAGGCACTGTAGGGGCAATTCTATTATTTTTGGGGACACTATAAAGGGATTAATGCCTGGAGCACAATATAGGGAGTTATTATTACTGGGGGCACTCTAGGGGACATTATAGTTTCTGTGGACACTATAGGGACATTTGGGGTAATTTATCAAACTGGTGTAAAGTATAACTGGCTTAGTCGCCCATAGCAGCCAATCAGATTCCACCTTTCATTTTCGACAGCTCTTTTGGAAATCCACTTCTCTTTTACACCACTTTGATAAATGACTCCAATTATGTCAATTAGGGTCAGTATTTTTCAGCAGTATAGTACCTGGGACATTGAGGAGCTCCACGGGCACAGTATTAGGAATGGTAGCAGGATGGGGAGGGGGATGGAAACATTGAGAAATCTAACGTGTCTGTATTATAAACGCTGTAGAGATGAGATGCGGCTGAAAGAATTTGTCAGCACGGTCTAACGGAGGAGAAGAGGAAAGAGAAGGTCTACATGACAAGAGATGTCACTGGATGTAAGAGGTATGTGGTCTATCCTGCTGGCGGCAGCGCAATTTATTCACAGATACAATTGATTCAACAGTCTGCCCGCTCACCAGTGCAGGGTTAGAGTAACAGGGTCCTTTAAGGCTAGCGCAGGGGCTGCATGGGTAGCGGACGTGCGTGACGCATGTCTGCTACATCACTTGACAAGTGCCCTTTTTTTTATATAACCCCCTGCCCTTCAAAATGACTGTGCACGTCCCTGCTTAGTACAACATCCTTTTCCAGTTATAACAGCTTTTAAACGTGAAGCATAGCTTGACACAAATGTCTTGCAGCGATCTACGGGTATCTTTGCCCATTCTTCATGGCAAAAGCCTCCAGTTCAGTCACATTCTTAGGCTTGTGCACTGCAACTGCTTTCTTTAAGTCCCACCAGAGGTTCTCAATTGGATTTAAGTCTGGTGACTGCGATGGCCACTTCAAAATGTTCCAGCCTTTAATCTGCAACCATGCTCTAGTGGACATGGAGGTATGCTTGGGATCATTGTCCTGTTGAAAGGTCCAACGTCTCCCAAGCCTCAGGTTTGTGACGGACTGCATCACATTTTCATCCAATATTTCCTGGTACTGAAGAGAATTCATGGTACCTTGCACACGCTGAAGCTTCCCTGTACCTGTAGAAGCAAAACAGTCCCAAAGCATGATTGACCCCCCCGCCATGCTTCACAGTAGGCAAGGTGTTCTTTTCTTCAAAGGCCTTGTTCTTCCTCCTCCAAACATAGCATTGATCCATGGGCCCAAACAGTTCTAATTTTGTTTCATCAGTCCACAGAACACTATCCCAAAACTTTTGTGGTTTGTCCACATGACTTTTGGCATACTACAGTTGACTCTTCTTATTCGTTGGAGACAGCCAGGGGGTGCGCCTGGGAGTTCTGGCATGGAGGCCTCCATTACACAGTGTGCGCCTTATTGTCTGAGCTGAAACTTCAGTACCCGCATCTGACAAATCTTTTTTCAGTTCCTCAGCAGTCACACGGGGACTTTTCAACACTTTGCGCTTCAGGTAGCGCACAGCAGTCGAAGTCAGCATCTTCTTTCTGCCATGACCAGGTAGCGTTTCAACAGTGCCCTTTGCCTTGAATTTGCGAATGATGCTTCCTATGGTGTCTCTTGGTATGTTTAACATCTTTGCAATCTTCTTATAGCCATTGCCCTTCCTGTGAAGAGAAATCACCTCTTCTCTTGTCTTCCTGGACCATTCTCTTGACTTCACCATGTTTGTAAACACACCAGTAAATGTCTAGAAGGAGCTGAGTATCACAATCATTTTAAATCTGCCTAATTGGTGCTTATTATGCTTGATTGCTGCTCCTTGACATCCACAGGTGTTTTCAATAATTGATCGAAAACACTTGAATGAACCTCTGTTCTTAAGAGTGGTAGTCTTTAAGGGGTTAAATAATTGTGTCAATGAAGAAATCACAAAAAAAACATTTAATACTGTATTACAAAAACAATTTATGTCATTCTAGTTGCATTTGGTTCTTTAAAAAGTCCTTGTAAGATTTCATTCTGAACACAATTACAAATGTACACTAAATTCCCTAAAACCCTTTACAGCATTGGGGGTTGAATAATTTTGAACACAACTGTATTTATTTGATATACCAGTATGTCAGACAGAGAAGTGCCAGGCCCTGCATAGGGGAGTGGCAGATGCCTAAATTTTTCTGGCGCAGGCAGAGGTCGCTGCAGAGTAAGGGTCCATGGCAGCAGGGGTCACTTCGAGAGGCCTGAGCTCCCAGTGTCAGCTAGTGGTCGTGTCTTGACCAGCAACCCAGCGGTTCTTGAATAGTTGACTTGATCTTCGACTTCATCGCAAGTGACATCAGACACCCCCAGCCAAGAGTGGGTGAGTTAGTCAGACACAACCATTAGTTGGCATGGCCCGGGAGCAGGCGCTGTGCCCTCACCTGTCCTCGATCTGCCTCTGTCCTTTTCTGTTCCCTCAGCCAGAGAAATATTGTATGCTGTGGGCTCAGCTCCACTATACAGTTAGGACAAGCTACTAGAAGACAGTCAGCAGATACTGGCAAGCCAAAATGTGGAGAGGACATCCACCTCTTCCTCCACTAGGCGGCCAAGTAGTGATGAGTAGAATGGTGTGGGAGCTGGTGTTGCAAGCGGTCAGGCTCCTGACCCAGAGACAGTTGAAGAGGACATTAGTAACGTGAAGACAGTACTCGATGATGATGATGTAGCTGATCGCACTTGGGAGCCGGGTGACAAAGGGGATCATCATCGATAGAAGAGGGTGGCAGCTTGCCCGTGAGGCAGCAACAGAGCCAGCAAGTCACTAGCGTGGCCAGGAGTCAGTAGGGTGGCAGCAGTGGGAGGGCAGGAGCCAAACGTGTCCGGGGTAGACCATCTGCTTCTCAGCAGACTACCTGCCTGGGAAGTAGTGGTGCACAGATTCAACAAGGCAGAAGGGTTAGTAGTCAGTCAGTGCGTAGTTTTGGGGTTAAAATCCTCTTCTCGGCAGTGTGGCAGTTTTTGGTTAAGACAAGGAGGTGAACATGGCTATATGTAGAATCTGTTGGCAGAAGGTGAAGCGTGGCCAGGATGCCAATGTTGGCACCACACCCCTGCGTCAACATATACAGCATCACCATAAAGTGGCCTGGGAGAACCGTGGCTCCGATGTGGTGGTCCAGACTGCCTTAGTAACCTCTGCAACACACAGTGGCACGCAGCCAATTTTGGGCATTCAAGGCTCCACCAACTCAGCTGAAGGGAGTTGTCTGTCCTACCCATCATCTGCTGGTCCTGATGCTCTTGCTCCTTGCCCTCCTATTCCTCGTCAGTCATTCCGTCAGAGACAAGAGACAACATTATGCTTGCACTCATCCAATGGCGCAGAAGCTGAGAGTGCTCCTGTCCAAGTTGCTGGTGCTGCAGTCCCTCGCTTTCCAAGTGGTGGACTCTGCACCTTTCAGAGAACTGATGGCCTGTGCCGAGCTGAGGTAGAGATTACCAAGCCATCATTTCTTTGCCAAAAAGGCAGTATCAGCCCTGCACACACATGTAGAACAGAAGGTGGGCCAGTCCTTCAGCCTGTCGGTGTTTTACAAAGTGCACGGCAGCGCCGATGTGTGGAGCTGTGACTATGGTCAGGGACAATACATGTCCTTTATGGCCCACTGGGTGAATGTGGTTCCTGTGCAGCCACACCAGCAACTTGGCCAAGTGATGCCAATTCCGCCTTCATGTTCTCATGCCGTTGGTCCTGCGACAATGTCCACCTATGCCTCCATATTCTCCACCGTGTCCTCAGCCTCCACTACACGGACAATTCACAGTGCCCCTCCAGCATACCACATGTGCAGGGCATGGTGGCGTCACGCTATTCTGCACCTTGTTTGCCTCGGTGAACTGAGTCACACATTGGAGGAACTGCTCTGTGTCCCTCATCAAGAAATCAAATTTTGTCTTTCTCTGCGACAACTCAAAATTGGAACCATGGTGACCGACAACCGGAAGAACATGGTGTCCGCACTGCGTCAAGGAGGGCTGGGCCATGCGCCCTTCATGGCACATGTGCTCAATCTGGTTGTCAAGCGGTTCCTGAAGTCTTCCACCCATCTGCCAGACATCCTAAAAATGGCCAGAAAACTTTGCATGCACTATGTTGTGCTCCCCTGAATCGTACATCAGTCTCAAGCTGTCCGTCCGTGGATGAAATTGGAACCAAATAAGGCTGTTTTGATCTGGCTGTGGTGCTGACATTAATAAATTGGAGAGGTTGAGAATGACAAAATAAAGAAGCAAATCAAAAAGAAGTAAGAAGAAAGATCAAGAGTGGAAGGGGGGAGGATAAAGGGAGAAGGAGAGGAGGGAGGGAGAAGTAGATGAGGGTGGGAGAGAGGAGGGAGAGAAGGAAAAGGAGAACAGAGAGAGGGGGGAAAATGGTAGATATTAAAGAGAAATGAACAAAGAGAAATATTAAAAAAAGAAATAATAAACAAAGGAATAAATATAAATAAAGGAATAATAAATAAAGAGGAAAGGGGAGGAACAGGAGGAGGAAAGAAAAAACAGAAAAAGATAAAAACCAGAGAGAAAAGAGAGGAAAGAGAGTAGGGAGAGGAAGAAGAATGGCCCCCACGCAAAATAGGCGCTCTGTTGAGCACACAACCGCCAAAACAGGCCAGAAAGTGTCCAAATCTGTTAAAATTAAACAATTTTTGAATTCCCTAAAGGTGTTAACCACAAGGGCCGGGAAAAAAGGATTGCACGACCTGGATATAAAAAAAAAAGGGTAGGTCCAGAATGGAGGATACAGGGGATGATGACATTCGGGAGCCAGGGGTAGAGAGAGAGGATGAAAATACTTTGCCTAAAGATGAACCCTATAAATTGAAGGAAATCTTAACTGCCGTAAATAAAAACAGAGAGTTATTAAAAGATATTTTAACTCAACTTAGGCCAATCCAGATCGATGTGGTCCTGATAAGAGATGATGTCTCTAAAATTCGGGATAGACTAACCACTATAGAAAAAACTGTGGAAGTTTTGGAGAAGGATGCTAAAATGTTTAAAATCAAAATCCCCATGCTGAGATCAAAGGGTAACACCCTTAAAAAAAGATGGTGGATGCGTCTCTTTTGAGGAGGGTGAGGGGAAGTCCCATTATTCTTCTCTTTTATTTTTTTTTGTGGGCCTCAATTGGTTGACTAAATGTCAATTAAAATATTAACTTGGAATGTGCAGGGACTTGGTGATAGGCTTAAAAGACAAGCGGTCCTTGGTCTGGTTCAGAGTCATTAACCAGTAACTGTGTGCCTAGTGGAGACCCACTTGACTGGGGAAACGGCTATGCGGCTCAATAGAGGTTGCGCCGTGCAGACAAATCTTTCTATCTTCTCTAGTTAGTCTAGTGGAGTTTCAGTTCTAGTTCAGAATCGCATTGATTTTGTCTGCCGGGCATCCTCTATCGATAAACAGCGAAGATATGTATTTCTTTTGGGGAAGCTTGCTGGAAGACTATGTATTCTGGCTTTTGTTTATATCCCTCCACCCTTTTCTCTTCTCAATTGTTTGCTAACCTTCATAGATGTTTGGCCTGAATGCCCAGTAATAGTTAACAGAGACTTTAATTGTGTTATCAACCCAATGATTAATAGGTTTTCAATGAGGGGTAATACACAGATTCCTCTACATGGGTCTCCCCTGACAACATTTTCTCAGTTATCAGGTTTCATTGATGTATGGGGTCTTGTAGGTAGGGGGAAGAGAGTCTACTCCTGTTTAAGTAAGTGTGGAAACTCTATGTCCAGGATAGACCTGGCTTTGATAAGTAAAGATTACTCTAGATGTATAGGATAACATATGAAGCCAGGGCTCTATCGGACCATGTATTGTCCTCTATCGAGATATCATGGTGAATTACAAAGGTAGGGGAAGACTTCATTTTAGTTTAAATCCCCATTGGATTTCCTTAATTGACAATCATGATATGATGGAGCAGAACATGATCCGATTTTGGGATATTAAATACAATTCAGCAAGTATTCAGTTAGTATGGGATGCATTCAAGACCTATACGAGGGTGGTGTTTGTTAGTAATATCTCTAAGTTAAGAAAGGGATATGGAATAAAAGAGACAGATTTTTAGGAAGCAGTGGCAGCTACCACAATTGAATTCTCCAGAAATAAAACAGTAGAAAATAGGGAAAGTATGAAGAAGGCAAGTCAGAAATATTCCAATTTTTTTCTTGGATAAAGCCCAGCAGAGCCTTTTTTTCAAGGGACAAAAATACTTTGTTGAATCAAGACATCCAGGAAAACTACTGGCTAGGGTGATCTCGAATCAGGATAAAAAAAAAGAAATTATTCGATCATCTGAGGGAATAGTAGAAGATCAGGAGTATATAAAACAAACATTTGTTTATAAATCAGATAAAAATATCACAGATAAAATATTCTGTTTTTTCGGATTCTATCCCTCTACCAGTCCTTACGGATAGTCATATGGAATATCTTGATCTCCACTTTTCCCCTCATGAGCTAGAGGAAGTTTTAAAAGCTGGTTCGGGAAATTCCTCCCCTGGTTCAGATGGATTCTCATACAAATTGTATTGTAAATATGGGGAGGTTCTTGTCCCTTGGTTCTTGGTTACTAAAGGTGTTTAATCAATCTCTGGAAGATTGTATTTTTCCTGTTTCAATGTTAGAAGCTATGATTGTAATAATATTTAAAAAGGCAAAGATCCCTTCGATATGAAGTCCTTTAGGCCCATTTCCCTACTAAATACTGATGTGAAGCTTTTTTCAAGAATTTTGGCTGCAAGACATGCTAAGGTTATTATTACATCAATTATCCATCCAGATAAGAATGGCTTCATACCTAATAAAGGTACACATTACATTAAAATCTCCATAGTTTGTTTGCGAACTTACAGTCTTCTGGGGGGGAGGGGGGGTTCTTCAGCTCCATCCTGCGTCTTGATGCCTCTAAAGCTTTTGACAGGGCGGAGTAGAGATTCCTCTGGAGAGTTTTAGGGAAAATGGGATTTGGTGCCAGATTTATAAATATGATCAAGCTCTTTAATTAGTAAGAATAAAATAATGGCGCACAGGAGAATGGAGGCACTCAAATAGGGTGCTCACAGTATAATGGTTACACCCTAACCACTCGGACAAAACATAGCTGTGTAATAAGTAACAAGTAGCCCAGACTAAACATACCGAGGTTGGGACACTCCATCCGCAGGGTCCATTGGAACCAGTCACGCTGCTATATATAAGAAAATTGCACAATTGCATTTTACGTTCACTTTGTTACAACGTTGTTTTATGTTGATTGGCACCAGTATCATTGGCTTATTTATTTTAAGTGGCACTATTTGCACATTTATATGTTTAACATTGTTTCACATTGTTTGCACTAGGTTGGTCACCTTATTGAGCATTCTTGGAATTGGTTGCTATTAGAGACTACAGTTATTTTATCATATTCTTATTTTTTACTAATAAATAGTTATTCCCTATATCTGAGGAGTGCCCAGTTTTATTACACATGATCAAGCTCTTGTAAAAGTCCCCCAGGGCTAGTTTGAACATTAATGGGAGTTTGACAGAGAGCTTAGTCTTGAGTAGAGGCACCCGTCAAGGTGTACTTTTTGACAACTATATTAAGCCTTTGGCAGGCAGAATTACAATGACCAGTAACACGTCTATATACATAGGTGACAAAGGATTAGAGATGTCCCGAACTGTTCGACTGCGAACATTGCTTGTTGGCGTCCAGCGAACATAATGCTATGTTCCATTCGCCCTGCATTCTTACATTCAGCTTACCTTCCTACCAAATCCAGACATAGTAAATTCAATCTAAAGCTGCAATGTTAAAGCAGGGAGAGTATTACCTAGTGTCCTCTGTCCACCCCAACCCTCAAACCAAGAAAAAGTCCTTTCTGAAAATGATATATCATTAATAATCATTTTCTATTATATTTAACTTAATCCACTCAGTTCATGCCAAAAGCCAGGTATGTGCAGGCTGACTATCTATCTATAAGACAGGACATCAGCATACCTTACAATGACAATTATGAGCTTTCAAACATAAGTTCTCAATCCAAAAGGAGAGAAATTGCTTAGCATTGGTTGGCTATCTAGAGGGACCTGGACCCTAGACCATTATCATTAGGGCGACAAAAATTGTAATTTTATATGCCAGCCTAACTCCTCTCTCACTGCCTAAGAGAGCTGCATAAACATTTCCCAACATTTAAAACTCATTTGCATACACATGGCCAAGAAATGCTAATGAGCAATATAGCAGTATCTGCCTTGTTTGTAAACTGAAACACAATTTGCATGGCTTTCCCATAGTCCCATGGTATGCAAATGAGTTTATATGACAAAACAGAATAGAAAGATTATAAAGTTAGTCTTTAAAAAATTGCAAAATAAAAAAAAAAACTGTGCAGCCTTCCTAATCATTGAGATGAGAGCTAGGTGGCATATAAAAAAAAAAAAAAAAATGTTGTCACCCTAATGATAATCATCTATGTGCACAGGTCCCCCTAGATACCGAACACTAAACAGACAATTTCCCTTCTGGGGAAATTTCCCTTCTGGGAAAACTGGTTAATACCCAGGCTGCCTTGCTAAGGTATGCTGATGATCTGTCTGTCTGATGGGTTGTTGGTCCTGCATATACCTGGTGCTTGGCGGCCATAGGGGAGAACTGTTCTGTGTTGTCCATTAAATGTTTTATGTAATAATACAAATGATAATAATAAGATTTTGTGATAGGCAGGCTAGGGTAAATGTCTGTAAGTCTGTCTTTGTCTGTTTCATAAAATACAAAGATTATTTTTTAGTCAGCTACCTTACTGTATGTTTGATTGAGTATTACACCTTAAAGGGACAGGCTGTTTTACCCTATAGAAATATATATAGTCCTATATTAGGATCCTTGATCTCAGAAAAACTATGCTTTTATAATCAAACACTGTCTTTGCATAATGTCTATAAAACGTTTTTATTCATAATTTTTGTCCTTTATAAAACAGACAAAGACAAAATTATTATGTTTGCTTGTCAAAGCCAACATATTGTTATTCGATTATTTCAGATTATTATTATTATTATTATTATTATTCTCCGCCCCCCGTTTTTCTAAACGCTACTCCTACAGTTTTTGTGCTACAGACCCCAAACTTTCCACACTTTTTCGGCCTATAGCGAAGTACGTTGCTTGTGCTTTATTAAGCGATCCCAACCTCGGGGCCCCTGGGGCGGGCCTCCGAACACCCACTTTTTCCTTTTTACTTTGACAGGGAAAATTTTCAAATCGCTCCCACTCGCACAATTTTGAAGCTACGCTCCCCAAACTTGGATCACATATTGTTGGTGTCAACCTGAATAAATGGGTAAATTTGAGGGGACACCCCAAAGTGGGCGGAGCTACCAACGGCCAATGGAAATTTAGCAAATTTCTATACGCTACTCCTCCCACAGTTTTAGGATTACCAAACTTTGCACACTTGTTCGGCACATACCCGAATAGGTTGCTTGTGCTTTTTAACCGATCCCACCCTCCGGGCCCCTGGGGCGGGCCCCGAAGATCCCATTTTTCCTATAGACTTTCATTGGAAAAATGTAAACTTTGTCACTCAAACAGCTTTAGAGTTAAAGTCACCAAACTTGGGTCACTTAGTCATGGGGTCAGCCCGAAAATTTCTGGCACATTTGTGGACCCCAAAAAGTGGGCGGGGCCACACAGAACCAATCAAAATCTCCCCATTGACTGTAATGAGACGTTGAAATTGCTACTCCCACATTTTTAGGAGTACAAATTCCAAACTTTGCAGACTTGGTCGGCACCCACCCGAGTCCCTTGCTTGTGCTTTGTTAACCGATCCCACCCTCCGGGCCCCTGGGACGGGCCCACGAAAACCTCTTTTTTCCCATAGTTTTATTGGAAAAATGCAAGCGTTTGTCACTCATACAGCTTCGGAGTGAAACTCACCAAACTTGGGTCACTTAGTCATGGGGTCAACCTGAAAATTTATGTCACATTTTGGGGACATTAAAAAGTGGGCGGAGCTACAACCAATCAGATTTTCCCTATTGACTTCAATGGGAAAACTTTAAAAAGCTACCATTCTCACAGTATTTAAACGAGAATACCCAAACTTGGCACCGTGGGTCATTGGGTGACTGGGGTCAAAATTTTTATAAGTGGGCGGAGTCTAAATCGGGCAATCAAATTTCAGCAATTGGTTTAAATGGGAAAATTTTAAACTGCCGCTGCTCGTAGACGGTTATTGGCACAGTCTTCAAACTTGGCACAGTTGGTCATTGGAGGACTGGGATTAGAATTCTGAAAAGTGGGCGGGGCCAAAATCAACCAATCAGATTTCTTAGAGTGTAAAAAATGAAAATTTGAAAAATTTTTACTTCCAAAAATGCTGCAATTCTCAAATTTTTGATGTCAGGGGCTTCAAATTTCAGAAATCAGGTGGTAGGTTATGTCCAATTCAAAATTGGAAAAAGTGGGCGGGGCTAACTACAACCAATCAGATTTTCCCTATTGACTTCAATGGGAAAACTTTAAAAAGCTGCCATTTTCACAGTATTTAAATGAGAATACCCAAACTTGGCACCGTGGGTCATTGGGGTCAAAATTGTTAAAAGTGGGCGGAGTCTATATCAGCGAATAAAATTTTAGCAATTGGTTTAAATGGGAAAATGTAAAACTGCCGCAGCTCATAGCCTGTTATTGGCACAGACTTCAAACTTGGCACAGTTGGTCACTTGAGGACTGGCATTAAAATTCAAGAAAGTAGGTGGAGCCACAAACAGCCAATCATATTCCAAGCCAACATCCTGTGGTTTCTTCAGTAACAGCACTTTCTAGTTATTATTGTTGTTGTTGTTTGTATTACTACATAAAACATCCAATTACCAACACAGAACAGTTCTCCCCTATGGCCGCCGAGCACCAGGTATATGCAGGACCAACAACCCATCAGACAGACAGATCATCAGCATACCTTAGCAAGGCAGCCTGGGTATTAACCAGTTTTCCCAGAAGGGAAATTGGCTGTTTAGTATTCGGTATCTAGGGGGACCTGTGCACATAGATGATTATCATTAGGGTGACAACATTTTTTTTTTTTTTATATGCCACCTAGCTCTCAGCTCAATGATTAGGAAGGCTGCATAGTTTTTTTTTTATTTTGCAATTGTTTAAAGACTAACTTTATAATCTTTCTATTCTGTATTGTCATATAAACTCATTTGCATAACATGGGACTATGGGAAAGCTATGCAAATTGTGTTTCAGTTTACAAACAAGGCAGATACTGCTATATTGCTCATTAGCATTTCTTGGCCATGTGTATGCAAATGAGTTTTAAATGTTGCAGCCTTCCTAATCATTGAGATGAGAGCTAGGTGGCATATAAAAAAAAAAAAAAAAAAAAAAACGTTGTCACCCTAATGATAATCATCTATGTGCACAGGTTCCCCTAGATACCGAACACTAAACAGACAATTTTCCTTTTGGAAAAACTGGTTAAAACCCAGGCTGCCTTGCTAAGGTATGCTGATGATCTGTCTGTCTGATGGATTGTTGGCCCTGCATATACCTGGTGCTCGGCAGCCATAGGGGAGAACTGTTCTGTGTTGGTAATTGAATGTTTTATGTAATAATACAAACAACAACAATAATAATAATTTTATTTTTGTCTGTTTTATAAAGTACAAAAATTATGAATAAAAACGTTTTATATACATTATGCAAACACAGTGTTTGATGATAATCGCATAGTTTTTCTGAGATCAAGGATCCTAATATAGAACTATATATGTTTATATATATATATATTTCTATAGGGTAAAACAGCATGTCTCAATCAAACATAAAGTAAGTTACCTGACAAAAAAAAAACTTATATTTGTATTTTATAAAACAGACAAAGACAGACTTACAGACATTTACCCTAGCCTGCCTATCATAAAATCTTATTATTATTATTTGTATTATTACATAAAACATTCAATTGACAACACAGAACAGTTCTCCCCTATGGCCACCAAGCACCAGGTATATGCAGGACCAACAATCCATCAGACAGACAGATCATCAGCATACCTTAGCAAGGCAGCCTAGGTTTTAACCAGTTTTCCCAGAAGGGAAATTGTCTGTTTAGTGTTCGGTATCTAGGGGGACCTGTGCACATAGATGATTATCATTAGGGTGACAACATTTTTTTTTTTTTTTTATATGCCACCTAGCTCTCATCTCAATGATTAGGAAGGCTGCATAGTTTTTTTTTTATTTCGCAATTTTTTAAAGACTAACTTTATAATCTTTCTATTCTGTTTTGTCATATAAACTCATTTGCATAACATGGGACTATGGGAAAGCTATGCAAATTGTGTTTTAGTTTACAAACAAGGCAGATACTGCTATATTGCTCATTAGCATTTCTTGGCCATGTGTATGCAAATGAGATTTAAATGTTGGGAAATGTTTATGCAGCTCTGTTAGGCAGTGAGAGAGGAGTTAGGCTGGCATATAAAATTACAATTTTTGTCGCCCTAACGATAATGGTCTAGGGTCCAGGCCCTTCTAGATAGCCAACCAATACTAACCAATTTCTCTCCTTTTGGATTGAGAACTTATGTTTGTTTGTTTAAATTGCTCAAACCTGTCATTTTAAGGTATGCTGACACCCTGTCTTATGGATAGATAGTCAGCCTGCACATACCTGGCTTTTGACATGGTGTAGAGTGATTTTTTTTTTATTTTACAAGTAATTAAAGTATGTTAAATAACTAAATTAGCATTTAAAAGTAGGTTAGAAAATAAAATGTTGGAGTATATTTAGATGTCATAAAATAGGTTAGCTAGAATCAGTCACTGTGGGTTTTAATATTCGCTTGCCAATAGAGGTCTATTGCGGTTCGCCTGTTCGGGTTCGCGAACAGAAAAGTTCGCGACATCTCTACACAGGATCCACTACGTGATATCACAACTTATTAGTTTTCTCCTGACTTCTGCACAAGCCTAGCATGCCTAGAAAACTCACCCATAGAAGTCAAAGGGATCCCCTCCTGTCCATTTCGTTAATGGCCCATATATATTTTTAATATAGTGACATGGAAAAAAAATTACAAAAAATTTGTTCAACATGAAAAAACATGATTTAAACATTTTCTGATGACATATTCTCTTTAGGTCTCATGCACACAAACTTTGTTTTGGTTCGCATCTGAGCCACATTTTTTGCTGCACAGATGCGGATCCATTCTTTTTAACGGGGCAGCACACTCAGTGTGCCCCGCAAAAAAAATAGAACATGTCCTATTCTTGTCTGTTTTACAGACAAGAATAGGCATTTCTCTTATGGGCGCCCATTTCGTTCTGCAAATTGCGGAACGCATACAGGTGGCATCCGCTGATTAGCAATTTGCGGACTGCAAAACACAGCATGGTCGTGTGCATGAGGACTTAATTGTATAAATCACAGGTTTTGCTGAATATTGTCTTACAAAACTATATATCAATCTGCTCAGCTCATCCTGCTCTATAACATTTTGTCTCCAGATTGCACTGCATTTCAGGAATGTGTTGCTTAACAGCCTGCCGACCGCCTAACGCAGAGCTGCGTCCAGGCGGCGGCAGGCTTGTTCCTCCTTGACGCGGCGGCACGTCATCTCGCGAGAGGCGAGATTTGCTGTGAACGCGCACGCGCGCGTTCACAGCAGGACACGGCTCAGCAGTTATACTACAGCCTGCCAGTGATGATCAATCGCTGGTAGGCTGTAGATGCAAAATAAAAAGCATCAAAGATGTATATCAGACGCTGTTTTGTTAAAGGGGTTATCCAAGTTATATTTATTGATGACCTATCCTCAGGATAGGTCATCAATATCAGATCGGCGGGGGTCCGACACCCGGCACCCCCGCCGATCAGCTGTTTGAAGAGAAGCGGCGCCGTGCCAGCGCTGCCTCCTCGTCATGTTTACATGCTGGCGTTGCATCTGCAGCGGTGAGCAGTGTAATTACACCCAAGCCGTTCCATTCATTTCAATGGGACGGCTCTGTAGTATACACAGAGCCGTCCCATTGAAATGAATGGAACGGCTTGGTGTAATTACATGCTCACCGCTGCAGATGCAACGGCCAGCATGTAAACATGACGAGGAGGCAGCGCTGGCACGGCGCTCGCCTTCTCTTCAAACAGCTGATCGGCGGGGGTGCCGGGTGTCGGACCCCCGCCGATCTGATATTGATGACCTATCCTGAGGATAGGTCATCAATAAATATAACTTGGATAACCCCTTTAACAGCATCTGATATACCTGCTACCTGGTCCTCTGGTGGTCCCATTTGCTGGGATCGACCACCAGAGGACCAGGTAGCTATGCAAAGTAGCACCAAGCACCACACTACACTACCCCCCACCTGTCACTTATTAACCCCTTGTTAACCCCTGATCACCCCATATAGACTCCCTGATCACCCCCCTGTCACTGATCACCCACCTGTAAGGCACCATTCACATGTCCATATGTGTTTTGCGGATCCGCAGATCCACGGATCCGGCAATGTGCTTTCTGCATTTTGCAGATCCGCACATTGCCAGAAATATATAGAAAATGCCTTTTCTTGTCCGCAATTGCGGACAAGAATAGGACATGTTCTATATTTTTGCGGAACGGAAGTGCGGATCCACATTTCCGGATCCGAGCGGGACAAAGTCTGTCCCCATAGAAATGAATGGGTCCGCAATTCCGTTCCGCAAACATACTTGCGGATGTGTGAATGGGGCAAAAGGGTCCCTTATCACCGCCAGTTAGTTAGCTACTTGTTAGGTAGTTAGCGCCCAGCCCAACGCAACCGCAGTCACTGATTTTGGCAGAGATTTTTTCATCCACATTGATCGATGCGAATGAAAAAATCTGTGCCGTTCATTTTTTTTTTTTCAGCCCAGAGGCAGAACGGAAAAAAAAAAATCTCATTACCCGTATGCTCAATATAAGGAGAATAGCAGAAACTCCTAATGCAGGCCATACGTGTAATGATTGCGGAGACCCTCAAATGCCAGGGCAGTACAAACACCTCACATGTGACCCCATTTTAGAAAGAAGACACCCCAAGGTATTCTGTGAGGTGAATGGTGAGTTCATGTAAAATTTTATTTTTTGTCACAAGTTAGTGGAATATTAGACTTTGTAAAAAAAAATATATATATATATATCCATTTACGCTAACTTGTACCAAAAAATGTTTTCTTCTGTGAACTCGCCATGCCCCTTACGGAATACCTTGGGGTGTCTTCTTTCCAAAATGGGGTCACATGTGGGGTATTTATACTGCCATGGCATTTTAGGGGTCCTAAAGCGTGAGAATCCAAATGCTTAAAAATGCCCTGTGAAATCCTAAAGGTACTCATGGGAATTTGGGCCCCTTTGGGCATCTTGGCTGCAAAAAAGTGTCACTCATGTGATATCACCATACTCAGGAGAAGTAGGGCAATGAGTTTTGGGGTGTATTTTATATATATACCCATACTTTGTGTGAGAAGTCTGGAATCTAAATGCGTAAAAATGCCCTGTGAAATCCTAAAGGTACTCGTTGGAATTTTGGCCCCTTTGCGCACCCAGGCTGCAAAAAAGTGCCACACATGTGGTATCGCCATACTCAGAAAAAGTAGGGTAATGTGTTTTGGGGTGTATTTTTATATATACCCATGCTGGGTGTGAGAAATATCTCTGTAAATTACAACTTTTTAATTTTTTTTATTCAAAGTTGTCAGTTTACAGAGATATTTCTCTCACCCAACATTGGTATATGTACAAATACACCCCAAAACACATTGCCCTACTTCTCCTGAGTACAGCGATACCACATGAGTGACACTTTTTTGCAGCCTGGGTGCGCAAAGGGGCCCAAATTCAAAAGAGTAACTTTAGGTTTTACAGGGATGCTCACAATTTAGCACCGCCCAAACAGTAAACACACCCCACAAATGACCCCATTTTGGAAAGTAGACAACCCAAGGTATTCACTGAGGGGCATAGTGAGTCCGTGGGAGATTTTTTATTTTTTTGCCAGAAGTTAGCAGAAATGGAAACTTTATTATTATTTTCTTCCTCAGAAAGTGTAATTTTCCGCTAACTTGTGAAAAAAAATGAAATGGTACATGAACTCACCATGCCCCTCCGCGAATACTTTGGGGTGTCTTCTTTCTAAAAATGTGTCATTTGGGGGGTATTTATACTATCCTGCCATTCTAGCACCTAAAGAAACATGACAGGTGCTCAGAAAGTCAGAGCTGCTTCAAAATGCGGAAATTCACTTTTTTGCACCATAGTTTGTAAACGCTATAACTTTTACCCAAACCAATAAATATACAGGTATTGGATTTTTTTTTATCAAAGACATATAGAACAATAAATTTATAGAAAAATTTATATAGAAATGTAGTTTAAAAAAAAAAAAATTTACAACAGAAAGTGAAAAATGTCATTTTTTTGGAAAAATTTCGGTCTTTTTTGATTAATAGCAAAAAAAGTAGCAAAAAATGTCAGCAATGAAATACCACCAAATGAAAGCTCTTAGTAAGAAGAAAAGGAGGTAAAATTCATTTGGGTGGTAAGTTGCATGACGGAGCAATAAACGGTGAAAGTAGCGTATTGCAGAATTGTAAAAAGTGGCCTGTTCATTAAGGGTGTTTAAGCTAGGGGGGCTGAGGTGGTTAAATCAAGTTTTAATATTAACCCCTTAGTGACGAAGCCTGTTTGGGCCTTTATGACCAAGCTTTGTTCTTCCTTTTTTCATCGTCTCGCTCAAAGAGCTATAACTTTTATATTATTGCATCTATATAGCTTTATGAGAGCTTGTTTTTTGCTGGACAAGTTGTAGTTTTTAACGGTGCCATTTTGGTGTACACATAACTTTCTGATTAATTTTTATTAACTCTTTCTGGGAGGGAGATGGGGAAAAATAGCAATACTGCCACTGCGTTTTTACATTATAAATTTACGACATTCATTCTTCGGTACAAATAACATAATATCTTTATTCTCTTGGTCAGTACGATTATAGTGATACTAAATGCATATCTATGTTTATGTTTTACTACTTTTTTTGCAATAAAACTCCTGTTTTAAAAAAAAGATTTTGCATTGCCACTTCCCAAGACCCATAACTTTTTTTTGCTGGACGACTTTTTTTTCCATTGGTATCATTTTGGAGTAAATGGTGCTTTTTGATTGCTTGTTATTATGTTTATTTGGGTGGAAACAAAGAAAAAATTAGAAATTCTGCATTTTTTTTTTTACGGCATTCACCATAGGGCATGATTTATGTGATATTTATGTAGTCCGGGTCGTTATGGATGCGGCAATACCAAACATATAGGGGATATTTTTGTTTGCTATTTTTTTTAAATTGAAAAGCGTATTTTCAATGCAAAAAAAAGCATATTTTTTATTTTATGGAAATTTTTTAATTTAATAAATGTGTATTTTTTCTATTTCTTTTACTACTTAACCTCTTAAGAACACAGGACGTACCCATATGTCTTGTGTTCTGTCTCTAAAGATAGCGCCCGCTCCTGCTCCATGCGGGCGCCTTAGCCACGTGTGTCCGCATGGTTCCTGTAGCAGACACCCGCGGCTAATGTCCGCGACCGGCAGAGATGCAGATTGCGGACATTTAACCCCTCATATGCCATGGTCAATCCTGACCACGGCATCTGAGTGCGCACAAACCGAAAGTTTTAATTTCGGTTTGCGCTCCATCTCCCCCGTGTGGCGATCGGAGGAGCCAGAGTATGCCTGTAGTAGCCTGGGTTTCTATGAATGAAACCCAGGCTGCTCTGTAGTATTTCCTATGGAGCCTTGCCTGTAATAGGCTTCATAGGAAACATGCGATTTTTTCATACATTCCAATGCTATTGCCTTGGAATGTATGAAAATCGCAATCAGATGATTGTAAGTTATAGTTCCCTATGGGAACTACATCAAAGTGTAAGAAAAGAAAAAAAAGTTTAAAAAATAAATAAATAAATCAACATAAAAGTTCAAATCACCCCCTTTTTGCTAAAATAAAAAATAATAAAAAAAAATAAAAATACACATCATGGGTGCCACAATGTGCGAAAAAGCCCGTACTATAAAAATATAAAAAAATATTCCCCATACGTCAAACAGCAAAATGGAAAAAAGCATCCAAATGGCGGATTCGCCATATTTGGTCGCTTCATTTTCCACAAAAAATTACATTAAAGGTGATCAAAAAGTCATACACACCCCAAAATGGTATCAATAAAAAGATAAGATTATGACGCAAAAATTGAGCTCTGTACATAATTACTAAAAAGTTATAGGGGTCAAAGCATGGTGACAAAAAAGTAAAACAGATTTTTTCTCACTTTTGAATTTTTTTCACTATCAAAACGCAAGAAAACCCATACATATAGGGTATCACCAGATTCGTACTGGCCTGTAGAGTAAAAATAACCAGTTAGTTTTATCGCACATCGAACGTCTGAATTTAAAAACCCGCAAAACTTGCTTTTTTTTTGCAATTTCACTCCATTTGGAATTTTTTCCCGTTTCCCACTACATCATATGCAATATTAAATGGTGGCGTTGGAAATTACAACTTGTTCCCCAAAAAACAAGCCCTGATATGTCTATATGAACCGAAAAATTAAAAAGTTATGGCTTTGGGAAGGCAGGGAGCGCAAAACGAAAACTTAAAAAATAAAAAACCTCCGGTCCTTAAAGGGTTAATATTCTCACAAGAGGACTATAACATACAGTATTTTGATTTCTTTTAAAATGTAATATCTCTAAAATGCATTACATTTCAATAGAAATGCTATTCTAACTTTGACAAGCAGGCTGCGCCAGAGAGGCACAGCCTGCTGGAAATTACTAAAGACATGCTCGGGGCCCTGACCGGAAGCAAGGAAAGCTTCCCATTCCCAACACATCAGCACCCTGCGATCGCATTTGCGAGGTGCTGATGGGAGACAGAGGGAGTCCACTCCCTCTGTCACCACTTTACATGCATACTGTAAGTCAGTATGACATGCAGATGACAGGGTCGCTCTTAGTATCACTGCATACTTCACTTATTTGGGCAGTCACAGGGCCAAAACTGACCGAATAACTCAAGTATAAACTCAGCCTTACAGGTAGATGTTAGCGTCAAGAAGAAGTGCACTCCTTTTACACCCTTGTCAGCTGATTCCACATAGATGTCTACAGAACCTGTTCTATTAAACGCTTATACAAGTAGAGTCTTCCTTCCAGAGTGGAGAGGGTGTCAGCTGTAAGTTTGTGTTGACGTCACTGATTATTTTGCCCTTCCTTTGATCTGTCAGAACAATAACCCAGAATATTTACATGTCTCCTGTGTTTTTTACCCACTCCTGCTTTTGGCTACCAAATAATTGGCCTATTCTGCTGAGACCATACAGGCCTTACAGGTGCTACACTGACAGGATCCATTCTGCATCTCATTTTTCCTTGCTTCTGACAGATCAGAAGAAGGATCAAATAAATGATGATGTCAGCCAGACGAAAGGCAAAAACGTGGCCCAGTCATGACGTTGGGAGGGTGGGAACAGCATCAGAAGTCCACAGAGTGGACTTATGACATAGTGGTGAGATGGAAGCTGCATGAGCAGACCACAGAGTGGTCCAATGACAGGGTCTGGAGGGGGAAGCAGTATGAAGAGACCACAGAGAGGCACAATGACAGAGTCTGTAGGTGGGAGCATCAGCATCAGGAGGAGGCCACAGAGTGCACAATGACAGAGTATGGAGGTGGCAGCAGCATGAGTAGGCCACAGAGTGGCAAAATGACAGAGTATGGAGGAGGCAGAAGCATGAGGAAGTCACAGAATGGCACCATGACAGAGTGTGGAAGTGGCAGCAACATGAGTAAGTCACAGACTGGCACAATGACAGAGTCTGGAGGTGGCAGCAGCAGCATCAGGAGGATGCCACAGAGTGGCACAATGACCGAGTGTGGAGGTGGCATCAGCATGAGTAGGCCACAAAGTGGCACAATGACAGGGTCTGGAGGTGGCAGCAGAATCAGGAGGCCACAGAGTGGCACAATGACAAAGTTTGGAGGTGGCGGCAGCAGCATAAGGAGGAGGCCACAGAGTGGCACAATGACCAAGTGTGGAGATGGCTGCAGCATGAGGAGACCACAGAGCGGCACAATGACAGAGGGCGGAGGTCGCAGCAGCATGAGTAGGCCAAAGAGTAGCACTATGACAGAGGTTGGAGATGGCAGCAGTATGAGGAAGCCACAGAATGGCATAATGACAGAGTCTGGAGGTGGCAGCAGAATCAGGAGGCCACATAGTGGCACAATGACAGTGTGGAGATGGCAGCAGCATGAGAAGGCAAAAGGAGTAGGCCACAGAGTAGCACAATGTCCAAGTGTGGAGGTGGCAGCAGCATGAGGAGACCACAGAAAGGCACAATGACAGAGTCTGAAGGTGGCAGCAGCATGAGTAGGACACACAGTGGCAAGATGACCGAGTCTGGAGGTGGCGGCAAAAGGAGCAGCATCAGGAGGAGGCCACAGAGTGGCACAATGACAGAGTGTGGAGGTGGGTGGCAATTAGTGTTGAGCGCGAATATTCGAAAAGCGAATTTTTTTAGCGAATATCGGCACTTCGCTAATTCGCGAATATTTCGAATATAGCGCTATAAATTCGCTATTTCGAATATTCTTTTTTTTTTTTTTTTTTTTTTTAGTTATATTTTTTTCTTTCCTACTTCCCAAAAGTAGTTCTTACCTGTCCTGAGGATTCCTGGCTTCCTGGCTGCTCTAGTCAGTGCCCGTTGCCGCTTCTGCCGACTTCCGTGCTCATGTGGAGCGTCCCCATCCATGGGAGAATCTCCATATACTAAAATGTACTGTCGGATTTGAGGAATTACGTTGAAATCGCAATGCGATTAATTCAAGTTATATTAATCGCATTGCGATTACAACTTAGCACTGCTATCTTACATAGGCTAGAATTAACGAATATGGAGTATAGCTATGCACTAGCAGTGCTAAGTTGAAATCGCAATGCGAATACTTTAAGTTAAATTAATCGCATTGCGATTTCAACTTAGCACTGCTGCTATATTCCATATTCGTTAACTTCGTTAATTCTAGCAAGCTGACCCATTATAAACCCAGCTCTAAGTTGAAATCGCAATGCGATTAATATAACTTGAATTAATCGCATTGCGATTTCAACGTAATTCCTCAAATCCGACAGTACATTTTAGTATATGGAGACGTTCCCATGGTGATGGGGACGCTCCATGAGCACAGAAGTTATGGTTGGCTTGGTAGAATTAGCGAATAGCGAATATGACGAATGTATTCGTCATATTCCTCAAAACGAAGATAACGAAGTATTCTACATCTTCGTTTTAGCTACCTATTCGTCTCGTCATCGTCAACTTCGCTATTCGCTAATTCTAGCAATCAAATAGGAAGGTTGACTTACCAGACAGCTGTGTTAAATTCGCTATGCGATTTTTTTTAATACAATAATTATATTACTTGATAAAATTATTATAAGTATTCTATTTATTAAAAAAAAAAAAAAAAAAAAAAACGCATAGCGAATTTAACACAGCTGTCTCTATAGTCAACCTTCCTATTTGATTGCTATAATTAGCGAAGTTGACGAATAGGTAGCTAAAACGAAGATGTAGAATACTTCGTTATCTTCGTTTTGAGGAATAGACGAATACATTCGTCATATTCGTCATCCTCGCTAATTCTAGATATGAAACCAATAGGAAAGTAGCCTTAAGTACAAATCGCAATATGCGATTATTTAAATCGCATGTTAATCGCGATAACTAGAAAAAATGACGAATATTCGATTTCGACGAATATGAAACGAATATTCATTCGAATATTCGCGAATTTCGTCGAAATCGAATATGGCACCTGCCGCTCATCACTAGTGGCAATACCAGTACCTGCTGATGAAGGTGGGTGAAAGAAGGAGCATTTGGCATCAGATGTGAGGCATCAGGCGGGTGGCAGCATCAGAGTAGTGGCTAAGGCACGTAGCCAGAATAAACCAGTCTCTTTTTTCAGGTATTGCATGAGGCGGCATGGATGATCTAATCAGATGCATCAGTAATCCTGGGTGGAAATCCTGGCTGATCCACACCTAATTCATCTTGACAAAGTTCAGTCTTTCCTTATTTTGGGTGGACAGTCGATTTCTCCTTAGGGTCACTATGGCCCCTGCCACACTAAACACCCACTTTGATGCACACTACTGACCGGGCAGGACACCTTTTCCAGGGCAAATTCTGCCAGATGCGGCCACAAATCGAGTTTGGCTGGCCAGTAGTAAAGCTGATCTTCAATGTGGTTAGGCAGGGTTCTGTTCAAGTATGCCACCACCTGCTGGTTCAGGTCCTGCTCTAGGTCTACCTGCTGCTGCTGGTGAATAGTTTCTTCACTATGCGGGTGAAGAAATCTACTCATCGGCGACTGTAGACTCAGGCTGATGCTGATAGAGCTGTTACTGCTCCTGCCACCTCACTTCTCCCCAGCAGCCATGGCAGTTGAACGTGAGTGAAGAGGGCCCCCCCGGTCAGACCTGCGAGAGGATGGTTGATGACACAGATAGGCAGAGGCCAACTGACTACATAGGATGTCTCTGTAGTAGTTCAGTTTGTCCTCCCTCTCAGCGGGTGTAAAAAATTCCCACATTCTGGACTGGTAGCGAGGGTCCAACAAGGTGGAGAGCCAGAAGTCATCCCTCTGCCAAATGGTGACAATTTGGCTTTCACTACGCAAGCAAGTGAGCATGCAGCGGGCCATTTGAGCAAGTAACTCGGAGGGACTCCCTGCCTCCATCTCCACTGCATACTGCCACGGTGTGTTTAGATCCTCTGTCTCGTCTTCCTCATCGCCCTGTAGCTCCTCTGGCTGCTCCTACTTCTCATCTCCTGTTAGCTGAGTAGAAAATCCACCCATTTCGCTACACATTGCCTGTGCTACAATGTCCTCCTCCCTCTCCTCCTTCTCTTCCAGTTTCATGTGCCCATGAGATCTAGGCGCCATATCTCCAGTCCTCTGACCAGCCATTGTTACCACCATCTGTTCCAGGACATGAAGCAGTGGAATGACAAAAGACAAATAACATGGCGTCCTCAAAGGACCTGAGCAAACTGCGGGTGTCACGCATGAGCTGCCAATGGCTGACATCAAAGTTTCACAGGGGAGTACTCTTATCAGCTTGCATCATCAAGAAATCATAGATGGCCTTTCTCTGTTCGTATAGTCGGTTCAACATATGGAGAGTGGAATTCCAATAGGTGGAAACGTTGCATATCAGCCTATGTTGGGGGATGCCGTTCTGCCCCTGCAACTCAAGGAGGGTGTGCTTTGTGGTGTAAGAGTGGCTGAAGTGCATGCAAAGTTTTCTGGCCATTTTTAGGATGTCTTGCATATGGGTGGAAGACTTCAGGAACAGCTTGACAACCAGATTGAATACGTGTGCCATGCAAGGCACATGGCCCAGCCTTCCTTGATGCAGCGCCGACACCATGTTATTCCTATTGTCTCCATGGTTACGATTTTGAGTAGTCACGGAGAAAGCCAGGATTCGATTTCTTGATGAATCACACTGAGCAGTTTCTCCTTTGTGTGACTCTGTTAGCCCTGGCAAATGAGGTGCAGAATAGCGTGACACCACCATGCCCTGCACATGTGGTATGCTGGAGAGGCACTGTGACTTGTCCCTACAGTGGAAGCTGAGGACATGGTGGCACCCTGGCCACGCTTCTCCTTCTGCCCACATATTCTACATATGGCCATGTTCACCTCCTGTGGTGCTTTGGAAAAAAACTGCCACACTGCTGAGTAGGTAATTTTCCACCCAACAGTCCGCACTGACTGACTGCTACTGCTGCTGGCTCCATAAACCCCTTCACCACTACTTCCTGGGCAGGTAGGCTGCTGCGAAGCAGGTGGTCTACCCTGGGTACGTTTGGCTCCCGACCTCCCACTGCTGCCATCATGCTGACTCCCAGCCATGCTACCACCTTGATGGCTCCGCTGCTGCCTCACAGGCAAGCTGCCACCCTCCTCTCCTGATGATGAAGAAGCCCCATCTGCACCCAGCTCCCAAGTGTGATAGGCTTCATCATCATCGAGTAGTGTCTGCACGTCACTGATGTCCTCCTCAACGGCCTCCTGGGTCAGGAGCCTGACCGCTCTCAACACCACCACCCACGCCACTCTCCTCATCACTACTTGCCCAACTAGCGGAGGAAGCGGCAGATGTCTCTTCCACATCAGGGCTGGGCAGTAGCTGCTGACTTTCCTCTAGTAGCTCTTCCTCGCTGAAAAGTGTAGCTGAGCTTACAGCATATAATACTTCTCGTGGTGAGGGAACAGAAAAGGACAGAGGCAGGTTGAGGACAGGTGAGGGCACAGGGCCTGCTTCCAGGCCATGCCAACTAAGGGTTGTGTCTGACGAACCCACCGACTGTTGGCTGGGGGTGTCTGTTGTCACTTGGGATGAAGTGGATGACGGAGTTAACCAATCAAGAACTGTTGGGTTGCTGGTCAAGACACGACGGCTAGATGACACCGGGAGCTCAGGCCTCTCGCTGCGACTCGTGCTGCCACGCTTCTTACGCATCCTCTGTCTGCGCCAGAAAAATTTAGGCCTCTGCCACTCCCCTGTGCATGGCTTGGCACTTCTATGTCAGACATACTTTTCGCTGAGCAAAATAAATTTGAAGCAAATTAAAACACCCCTAAAAGCAACAAATATATATATTTTTTTGTACTAAAATAGGCCACTAAACGCTTTTACCGCAAATAACGGCAACAGTGAACTGTGTATATATTTTCCTTGTAGTACAGAAATACCTCACTAAATGCTTTTAACCCCAAATAACTGCAGAAGGGAACTGCATATATACTATGTTTTTTTACTTGTAGTACAGAAATAAGTCACTAAACGCTCTCAGCACATATAGCTGCAGAAGTGAACTGCGTATATATTTTTCTTTTTGTAATTAACTATTCCACTAAACACTTTTACTTGTCAACAGTGATCTGCGTATATATTTTTCTTGTAGAACAGAAATACCTCACTAAACACTCTCAGCACATACAGTATAGCTACAGAAGTGAACTGCATATATATATATATATATATATATATATATATATATTTTTTATGAAATAGGCTACTAAACACTTTTATCCCAAATAACGGCAACAGTGAACTGCGTATATATTTTTTGTAGTAAAGAAATACCTCACTAAATGCTTTTAACCTGAAATAACTGCAGAAGTGAACTGTGTGTATATCTTTCTTGTAGTACAGAATTACGTCACTAAACACTCTCAGCACATATAGCTACAGAAGTGAACTGCATATATATATATATATATTTTTTTTTTTTTGTAATGAACTAGCCACTAAACGCCTTTACCAAAAATAGCGGCAACAGTGAACTGCGTATATATTTTTCTTCTAGTACAGAAATACCTCACTAAACGCTTTTAACCCCAAATAACTGCAGAAGTCAACTGCGTATATATTTTTCCTTTTGTCATGAAGTAGGCCACTATACGCTTTTACCGCAAATAATGGAAACAGTGAACTGTGTAAATATTTTTCTTGTAGTACAGAAATACTTCACTAAACACTTTGAACCCCAAATAACTGCAGATGTGAACTGCTTATATATATTTTTTGTAGTACAGAAATACGTCACTAAACGCTTTCAGCACATCTAGCTGCAGAAGTAAGCTGAGAATCTATTTTTATTTTTGTAATGAACTATCCCACTAAACACTTTTACCGCAAATAACGGCAACAGTGAACTGTGTATATATTTTTCTTGTAGTACAGAAATACCTCACTAAACACTTTTAACCCCAAATAACTGCAGAAGTGAACTGCGTATATATTTTTCTTTTTGTAATGAACTAGGCCACTAAACGCTTTTACTGCAAATAACGGCAACAGTGAACTGTGTATATATTTTTCTTGTAGTACAGAAATACCTCACTAAACGCTTTTAACCCAAAATAATTGCAGAAATGAACTGTGTATATATTTTTCTTTTTCTGAAAATTATTTAAATTTTCAACAATTAAAGTGGACATAGTACAAAAGGTTCCTTGCAAGGCAGTCTGAGTAACAATGCGACATGCTATATGATAAAGTATCTCCTGGCAAGGACATGTCATGACATTGTAGTATCAAAACAAGCAAACGAACAAAGAATAACATCCTGGTAGGATTGTATACATGTTTGACAGAATTATTGTATTCTAGTAAAAGCACTAGCAGGGTACAAATAACAGTGATGATATAAAAGAGAAAGGTGATATTTAATGGGTGAATGTCTAGGCTGAGACAAAGAGCAGATCACACCATAAATCACTTAACATTTTGTGCCTAGGTAACTCACAGTAGTATGCATAAGTGAGTAGAAGGCCATCAGACAGTAACATATTCCTATTGAAAGTGCAGCCAAGGCTGCCAAACCTTTAGGAATCGGGACCGCCTACCCAAACTCCAGCCCACCAACTCCTCCATAAGGCAAAGGTGTTATGTTTTCGCTATCCAATCTCTAATGGTTAATGGGTCAGTTTCTCTCCATCTGACTGGGATGATAAGTTTAGCTGTCACAATTAAATGGGTTGCAAGACTGTTAGCCGCTGGCACTAAGTCCATTTGTGGCTTCCAAAGGAGGCCAAGTTCGGGGGTAAGTTTAATACTTAGGTTGCAAATTTTATTAATGTGTACCCCCACCTCTCTCTAAAAGCGAGCCAAATTCCTACAGGACCACCATATATGTGAGATTGTTCCTGTTTGTTTCAGGAAACTCCAGCATTCATTAGCGGTAATTTGGTGTGCCCGATAAAGAAAATCTGGAGTACGGTACCACCTAGATAAGATTTTATAGGAGTTTTCTTGAAACCGTATACTCCTCAACAAACCATGAGAGGGAGATAGAATGAACTTAGCATCCGCCTCCAATATGGAGATTTGTAGATCTTTCTACCATGCTTTTAAGTAGGGGGGCCTGTCAGTAGACTTCTGACGGAGGAGTTGTGAGTACACATAAGATTACATTTTTCAGAGAGGTTTGATAGTGGTCAAAGAGAGGTTCTCTAGCCAGTTGGGATCTATTACTGTGTGAGAAGCGTCTTGTTGGTATTTCCTACATGAGGAGTCTAGATCTTTTCCAACCAACTGGTTCCAACTTTGGGTAGGTTGCGTTGAGCTACCTTCTAGAGGAATTTTTAGCCCGTCTTAAGTCAGAAATCCGCTCGTCAGTCAATAGATGGCAGAATTGCTGGCAATCTCTAGATTCCTTCCTTAAGTAAAAAGGAGGAACTTCGAGAGGAGCTACAGTTTCCCTGAGTTCATATGTAATGCAGCTGTCTCTCTACAACAGGTAAGCATGCTATTAGTCAAGTCACTGAGGGTGGAAGATTTGCTCCAGTTAGGAGGGTTGACCCAAAGTAAGTATAGTGCCTTGTCACCCAGCAATGTTCTCTCTACTTCCGCGTGTAGTGCAGTGTTAGACGAGTCAGCTAGTACAGTCCATCTTTCTAATTGGATAGCTCGATGGTAGGTCCTAATATTGGGGACAGATAAACCTCCTTCAGGCTTCTTCCGAATCAGGAGTGGATAGGGAAGACGTGCCTTCCTGTTAGACCATAGAAATCTAGCAAACATAGAACGAAAGTCTGAGAAGTATCATTCTGGGATGGAGATGGGGAGACCTCTCAGAGTGTAGAGAATTTGAGGGATGGCGTATGTTGTCAAAAGGTTTTTATGACCCAACCAATAGAGGTAAGGGATTTTGACAGAGTTTAGAAAAGTTCTTATTTTAGCAAGCAGAGGGGTGTAATTTAAGTTGAAAAATTTAGTTGGGTCAGAAGGCATTAAGATTCCCAGATGCTTAATGGCCTCATATAACCATTTAAATGGGGAAAGATGGAGCAGCTGTTTGACCTTCTTTTTCCCCACTGATACATTTAAAATTTCAGACTTTTCAAAATTCACTTTAAACTTTGACATTTCGCTGTATACCTGGAGGAGTTTCATGACTTCAGGGAGAGCTTCCTCTGGATTAGTGATCATTAATAGTAAATGGTCTGCTAACGCAGCTAGATTATGCATTTTTTTCCCAATTTTCAAGCCCTGTATTTTGACTGAAGATCGGACTCTAATTAGCAGAGCTTCAAAGGCAAGTAAAAAAAGCGTCGGAGAGAGAGGGCAGCTCTGCCTTGTTCCGTTGGATATTTTAAAGGGGGCAGAAAGAAAGCCATTAAATAAGACTCTAGTAGAAGGGCTGCTGTACCAAGAGAATATGGTCGAGACGAATGCGGAGGGAAAGCCGAAACGAAGAAGCACTTTCTTCATGAAAGCCCAACTGACTCAGTCAAAGGCTTTCTCAGCATCCGTCCCTAATAATACTAAAGGGGTCTTCCGTGTCTTGGCAAAGTGAATGGCGAGTGCCACTCTATAGACATTATGTCTCCCCTCCCTGCCTCTTACAAATCCTTCCTGCTCTTCGTATATATTTTTCTTGTAGTACAGAAATACGTCACTAAACGCTCTCAGCACATATAGCCGCAGAATTGTACTGCGTATATATTTTTCTTTTTGTAATGAAGTAGGCCACTAAACGCTTTTACCACAAATAACAGCAACATGGAACTGCGTATATATTTTTCTTGTAGTACAGAAATACCTCACTAAACACTTTTAACACCAAAACAACTGCAGAAGTGAACTGCGTATATATTTTTCTTGTAGTACAGAAATATGTCACTAAACGCTCTCAGCACATATAGATGCAAAAATGAACTGCATATATATTTTTCTTTTTCCACAGATATAAGCCACTAAAGGCTTTTCAACATAGCACCCCAAGAACAAATTGCTGGAACGACAGAGCTGTATAATGGCTATTTGGATCCCTATATTTTCTTTCCCTGCACTTGTAAATTGCCTTTTTAGCACTGTCCATAGCGCCTTCTTTCCCTGCACTAAGATGCTGTTAAAAGATTCCTCCTTATCCTTTCTCTGCACTTAAAAATCGTTTTTTTTTTACATTTAGATTTTTCCACTTGCTGTCCCTAGCACCTTTTCATGTTTGTCCCTGCACTCAGAATGCTGGAAAATGGCAGAAAATGGCTGCCATATTTATAGGGCTGGCTGGCCGCTTATTAGCTGCATGCATGCATGTCAATCTTGGTGATCCCACCTTCACAGAGTTCCTTGCCCCATGTTCTCAGTCCTCACATGTGTGGCCACCATTTTAGGAAATATTGTGATTCGTTACCACGAAGTGAAAGGAAATTTGTATTCATTGCGAATCAAATTTTTCCTGGAATTCGGATCGAATTCCACTTCATCTGATTCGATTCACTCATCTCTACCCAACATTTTGGGCGTTACTGCAATGAGAGCTTCCCAAGATATGGCAGAGCTAAGTGACTGTTTTTTTTTTTACCTTATATCCTTTTATATCATGTAACTTCTGAATCTATATCACTGCTATTATTAAAAGGGGTTATCTCACTTCAGCAAGTGGCATTTATCATGTACAGAAAGTTAATACAAGCCACTTACTAAGGTATTGTCACTATGAATATTGCTACCTTTGCTGGCTTGATTCATTTTTCCATCATATTATACACTGCTCATTTCCATAGTTACAACCACCCTGCAATCAATCAGCGGTGGTCGTGCTTGTACACTATATGAAAAAGCACCGGCCTCTCTGGTGGCTGGGACAATGGGAGCGCACATAGGCTGGTGCACATAGTGTGCAAGAATGGCCACCGGTGATGGATTGCAGGGTGGTCATAACCATGGAAACAAGCAGTATATAATGTGATGGAAAATGAATCCTTCCAGCAGAGAAAGCAATATGGATAATAATACATTAGTAAGTGGCTTGCATTAACTTTCTGTACATGATAAATACCACTTGCCGAAGCGAAACAACCTCTTTAATAATAGCAGAGGAAGCAATGTGGATAATAACAGAACATTAGTAAGAGCCTTGTATTAACTTTCTCTACATAGTAAATGTCACTCGCTGAAGTGACAGAACCCTTTTAAATCATTTATTAATTTAGTCATTTTGTAAGCCAATTTTTTTCCAGATATCAGAATCCATAGCAAAGCAAAAGGAAATAAGAACCCAATAAAAACTTCAGCTGTTTGGCATGGGAACTGGACTTTTAACCCTTTCGCTATCAGCACCTTACAGGAAAACATGTTTCAAACAGCAGAGACCTGTGGCTAATTACCGTGACCGGCAATAATGCCGATCTCGGTAATTAAAGGCTTTAGATGCCGTGATCAAGTGAGATCACGGCATCTAAATGCGCAAGCATTGCCGGCGTCCCCTGCGGCCCATGGGGATGCCGGTAATTGATTTGAATGGGCTCAGCCTCGCTGAAGAGGCAGAGAACATTTAAAGTGCAATTTTTGTTTTGACCACCAGATGGCAGGCCAAAATAAGAAATGAGTAATTCTCAATAATAAGTTCAGTTTGAAAATACATGATTGTTCAAAATTAAAAAAATAGATTTTTTAGACTCATATATGAGCTTCAAAATCATCACAAAAAATAAAAAAAACTGTTAAATATATATATATATATATATATATATATATATAACAATATAAAAAAATATAAAAGTTTTAATTACCCCCTTTCAGTATAATAAAAATAAAAATACCCAAATAACAACAAACTTCAAATTTATTTTTATACTATTTTGTCATAAAAAACCTGTACATATGGGGTATGGTTGCAATCTCACTGACCCGGAGAATGAAGGGCATGGAACACTGTGTGAACAAAACCCATAAAACGGTGGAGCTTTATTTTCCAATTCCGCCCCATTTGGAATTTTTTTACTGCTTCCAACTTCATTGTATGCGATAATTAATGGCGGCATTAGAAAGTACAACTTGTCCTTCAAAGAATTTGCCCTCATCCAGTTATGTGCACGGAAATATAAAAAAGATGTGGCTCAAGGAAGATAGAGAAGGAAAATGAAAACGCAAAAACAAAAAAAAAACCTCCATATCCTAAGCGTTAAATAAGGGCTGATTTACACGACGTGATCAGCCTGGGAAACACTGTCCCTGTGTTGGTCACTTTTGGGCTGACTGCAGTTCCCCTGACCCAAACTGACTGCATCATAGTAATATATAATACAATCAATTGGTATCTGAATGTGGGGTTATTGCATGGTATTCACATCATTATGTGAGTACATTGCAATAGGCCAGTGATCAGATCACATAGATTACTATGACACAGTTAGTTCACTTTTCCCCTGCTCGGTATGGTCATGTTAATCAGCCCTTGGGCTCATAGTTGCCAGCTTCAATGGGTTGTATGTGATGCAAAAACACGCTTAATACTTTGTATATTTTATTCTGTTAGATTGCAGTTACATGTATAACATTTTGTTTGATAATTAATATAGGAATATAGGGGGACATTTTTAATTTCCTGTGCTTTTTGTGTTTAAAAAATGTTGCACAGAAATAATTAATTTGGTGCAAGTATGATGTGGTTTTGCCACTGTCAGTGAAAGTACTTCAATAGGTTGCCTAATTTGAAGATGCATATTTTTTGCACATTTTTAAAAAGTTGCTAGGGATGAGCGAACCCGAACTACAAAGTTCGGGTTCGTACAGAACTTTGCAAATTCAGGTGGCTGGACTAGAACCCAAACTTTTTTCACTGAAGTCCAAGTTCGGGTGATTTTATTATTTTCTATTATAACATGGTTATATCGGAAAATAATAGCATTAAGACAGAATGCAAAACAATATGACCATTTAGGGGTTAAAAAAAGAAAACTCACCTTATTCTCGTGCTGCAGCAGCTTCTTCTATCTTCACTGAACAGGACCTGCCAAAGGACCTGCAATGTGCGTGATTGCATCACAGAGCTCTCCCATGTGGTCACATCATCACTAGAGATGAGAGATTTTTCCTAACATGGTGGCTAGCCAGCTACATTGGCAGCTAAAATGGTGGCTACACATGTGAGGACAGGGGGCAAGAAACTCTGGGAAGGCGGGATGACCCATAATGCCATGCATGCAGCCAATCAACAGCCAGCCAACTCGGTGATGTCACAGGCCCTATAAATACGGCGGCTATCTTAGATTCTGACATTCACCAGTATACTTTGCTCAGGGACAGACATGTATGCAGGCGCTAGAGAGAATCAGTGAAAGAACAACTAATTGTTTAAAAAAAAGCAAAGAAGCGATTCACTAGTGCAGGGAAAGGATAGTGAGAGGAATCATTTCACACGCAGAGAGAGATACGGGTAGGGAGAATCATAGGAACAACTTCAATGTGCAGGGAAACATTACTTGGGGATCCAAATAGTCTCATAAGACAGCTGTCATTCCAGCGATTAGTTATTGGGGTACAAGTGCTATGTTAAAAAGCCTGTAGTGGCTTATATCTGTGGAAAAAGAGAAATATATACTCTAATTCCTTGTTCACTGCAACTATATATGGTGAAAGCATGTAGTGCCCTATTATAGTACAATATCAGCAAAATAACGGAGTTCACATTTGGGTGTTCTTAGCGCTAACAGCGTTTATTGCCAGTTTAGTGCAACTCGAGAAAAATACACGCTGTTGACATTTGGGTGTTATTTGCGCTAAAAGCGTATATTGCCAGTTCAGTGCAACCTGTCAAAAATATACTCTGTTCACATTTGGGTGTTATTTGCGCTAAAAGCATATATTGCCAGTTTAGTAAAACCCATAAAAAATATACCCTGTTCACAGTTTGTGTTATTTGCGCTAAAAGCATATATTGCCAGGTCAGTACAACCAGTGAAAAATATACCCTGTTCATATTTTGGTGTTATTTGCGCTAAAAGCGTATATTGCCAGTACAGTACAACCTGTGAAAAATATACGCTGTTGACATTTTGGTGTTATTTGCTGAAAAAATGTATATTGCCAGTTTAGTACAACCGGTGGAAAATTTAGCCTGTTGACATTTTAGTGTTATTTGCACTAAAAGTGTATATTGCAAGTTCAGTAAAACCCATGAAAAATATACCCTGTTCACTTTTGGGTGTTATTTACACTAAAAGCGTATATTGCCAATTCAGTACAACCCGTAAAATATATACGCTGTTGACATTTTGGTGTTATTTGCAGAAAAACGTATATTGCCAGTTCAGTACAACCTGTGAAAAATATATCCTGTTGACATTTTGGTGTTATTTGCACTAAAAGCGTACATTGCAAGTTCAGTACAACCGGTGAAAAATATACCCTGTTCACATTTTAGTGTTATTTGCGCTAAAAGTGTATATAGCCAGTTCAGTACAACCCATGAGAAATATACACTGTTGACATTTGGATGTTATTTGCGCTAAAAGCATTTTTTGTCATATCTCTAGAGAAAAAGAGGAAAATGCACACCGTTGACATTTGTTATATTTCATAAAAGCATATATTGCCAGTTCAGTACAACCCATGAAAAATATGTTGACAATATGTTGACAATTTGGTGTTATTTGCGCTAAAAGCGTATATTGCCAGATCAGAACAACCCGAGAAAAATACACACCGTTGATATTTTGGTGTTATTTGCGCTAAAAACATATATTGCCAGTTCAGTAAAACAATAGTGCAATCATTTAGTGGCCTATTTCAGTCCAAAACGAGAAAAAGATTCTGCGCTTTTAGGGTTGTTTGTGCGATATCACTAATGTCCTCTTACAGCTCCCATCTTGGGCAGAGCTCTAGTTGCTGAGTGCTGTTATATTTTTGTGTTTGTATGTATAATTGCCATAACCTACGTGCACATGCATACAGGGAGTGCTGACTGAAACCCCCCCTTTTTGTTTTTACTTAGTATATGTTGGAGGTGTGGCGACCTCCTTCTCAGTCGTGCACACCTGACTAGTGTTTCTGCCCTAGATGCTGGTTTTCAATCAGAGTGAGTATAAAGCTGAATGTGTACTCACATTGCCTGCTAGTAGTCACCTGGCTCCAGGAGGAGTGCACAGTGGGCTCGGCATGCATGTTGGTACCTGCATCCCTGGTTCTAATGGAGGCTGTTTCAGCACCAGAAGGGGTTAATAAGTAAGGTCTATCCCAGCGTGCATGCTGCGCTCACACTCCCTGGATTTTATGTGGCTGTCGTGGCCCATAACAGGTAAGACTTAGCGTTAGGAGGATTTTATGTGGCTGTCATGGCCTATAGTAGGTCAGATTTAGCGTTAGTACCCACTCTAGGAGACAACCGTGTCGGGGTGAGTGGGCTTACTACCTTTTGATCAAAATGTAAACCAATGTCTCCACTGTTTGCATGCGATATCACTAATGTCCTCTTACAGCTCCCATCTTGGGCAGAGCTCTAGTTGCTGAGTGCTGTTATATTTTTGTGTTTGTATGTATAATTGCCATAACCTACGTGCACCTGCATACAGGGAGTGCTGACTGAAACCCCCCCTTTTTGTTTTTACTTAGTATATGTTGGAGGTGTGGCGACCTCCTTCTCAGTCGTACACACCTGACTAGTGTTTCTGCCCTAGATGCTGGTTTTCAATCAGAGTGAGTATAAAGCTGAATGTGTACTCACATTGCCTGCTAGTAGTCATCTGGCTCCAGGAGGAGTGCACAGTGGGCTCGGCATGCATGTTGGTACCTGCATCCCTGGTTCTAATGGAGGCTGTTTCAGCACCAGAAGGGGTTAATAAGTAAGGTCTATCCCAGCGTGCATGCTGGGCTCACACTCCCTGGATTTTATGTGGCTGTCGTGGCCCATAACAGGTAAGACTTAGCGTTAGGAGGATTTTATGTGGCTGTCATGGCCTATAGTAGGTCAGATTTAGCGTTAGTACCCACTCTAGGAGACAACCGTGTCGGGGTGAGTGGGCTTACTACCTTTTGATCAAAATGTAAACCAATGTCTTCCACTGTTTGCATGCGATATCACTAATGTCCTCTTACAGCTCCCATCTTGGGCAGAGCTCTAGTTGCTGAGTGCTGTTATATTTTTGTGTTTGTATGTATAATTGCCATAACCTACGTGCACATGCATACAGGGAGTGCTGACTGAAACCCCCCCTTTTTGTTTTTATTTAGGGTTGTTTTAGTTTGCTTTAAATTATTTTAGTTCAGCTAAAAGTATGTCAGACAGAGAAGTGCCAGGCAATGCACAGAGGAGTGGCAAAGGCATAACTGTTTCGGGTGCAGGCAGAGGTTGCAACAGATTAAGCGGCAGCTGGAGTCGCAGCAAGAGGCCTGAGCTCCTGATGTCATCTACTGGTCGTGTCTTGACCAGCAACCTAGCGGTTATTGATTAACTTGGTCATCCAATTCATCCCAAGTGACATCAGACACCCCCAGCCAACAGTCGGTGGGTTCGTCAGACACAACGCTTAGTTGGCATGGCCCGAGAGCAGGCCCTGTGCCCTCACCTTTCCTCCAACTGCCTGTCCTTTGCTGTTCCCTCAGCCACAGAAGTGCTATCTGCTGTGGGCTCAGCACTATTATTCAGTGAGGATGAGCTATTCGAGGAAAGAGAGCAGCTACTGCGCAGCCAGGATTTGGAGGATACATCCGCCGCTTCCTCCGCTAGGCGAGCAAGTAGTGATGAGGAGAGTGACGTGGGAGCTGGTGTTTAGAGCATCAGGCTCCTGACACAGAGAGCGCTGAGGAGGACACCAGTGACTTGCAGATACTACTTGATGATAATGAAGCTGAACGCACTTGGCAGCCGGGTGAAGAAGGGGCTTAATCATCAATGAGAGAAGAGGGTGGCAGCTTGCCCACGAGGCAGTGGCTGTGACAGCAATGGGGTAGCATGGCTGGGAGTCAGCAGGGTGGCAGCAGTATGAGGTCAGCAGCCAAATGGGCCCAGGGTAGACCACCCACTTCACAGCAGCCTAGCTGCACGGAAAGGAGTGGTGCACAAGTTTACGCAAGCGGCAGTACTATCAGTCAGTCAGTGGTGGTGTGGCAATTTTTTATCAAGACTCCGGAGGAGGTGAACATGGCCATATGTCGAATCTGTGGGCAGAAGGTGAAGCATGGCCAGGGGGCCAATGTTTGAACCACTGCCCTGCGACAACATATGCAGCGACACCATAAAGTGGCCTGGGACAACCATGGCTCTGATGTGGTTGTCCAGCCTGCTGCAGCAACAGCTGCATTATCCAGTGGCACACATCCCATTGCAGGCAGTCAAGGCTCCACCAGCTCAGCAGAAGAGAGCTATCTGTCTGTCCCATTGTCTGCTGGTCCTGATGCTCCTGCTCCTCCTCCTTCTACTCCTCGTCCGTAATTCTGCCAGCAATCAATCACTGAAGCAATTGCCAAGAGACAGCAGTATGCATGCACATATCTAACAGCACAGAAGCTGAACGTGCTCCTGGCCAAGTTGCTGGTACTGCAGTCCCTCCCTTTCCAAGTGGTGGACTCTGCACCTTTCAGAGAACTGATGGCTTGTGCCGAGCCAAGGTGGAGAGTCCCAAGCCGTCATTTCTTTTCCCAAAAGGCAGTACCAGCCCTGCACACATATGTAGAACAGAAGGTGTGCCAGTCCTTGAGCCGACGTGTGGAGCTGTAACTATGGTCAGGGAAAATACATGTCCTTTACGGCCCATAGGGTGAATGTGGTTCCTGCTCAGCCACACTAGCAACTTGGTCAGATGATGCTTCTTCCGCCTCCACATTGTGACACCGTTGGTCCTGCGACGATGTCCGCCTCTGCCTCCTCATCCTCCACCATATCCTCAGCCTCCACTGCACGGACAAGTCACAGTGCCCCTCCAGCATAACACATGTGCAGGGCACAGCATTGTCACACAGTTCTGCACCTGGTTTGCCTGGGCGAACGTAGTCACACAGGGGAGGAACTGCTCTGTGTCCTTCAGAAAGAAATCAACTGCTGGCTTTCTCCGCGACAACTGGAAATCGGAACCATGGTGGCCAACAAGGGAAGAACATGGTGTCCTCACTGCATAAAAAAAGGCTGAGCCATGCGCCCTGCATGGCACACGTGTTCAATCTGGTTGTCAAGCGTTCCTATAGTCTTCCACCCATCTGCAAGACATCCTAAAAATGGCAAGGAAACTTTGCATGCACATCAGCCACTCGTACACCACAAAGCACACCCTCCTTGAGCTGCAGCGGCAGAACGGCATCCCCCAACATAGGCTGATATGCGAAGTTTCCACCCGTTGGTGGACCGACTGTACGAACAGAGAAAGGCCATCAACAATTTCTTGATGATCCAAGCAGATAGGAGTACTCCCCTGTGTAACTTCAATGGCAGCCAGTGGCAGCTCATGCGTGACACCTACAGTTTGCTCAGGCCCTTTGAGGAGGCCACGTTATTTGTCAGTCGCCAGGACTACAGGATGAATGATGTCATTCCACTGCTTCATGTCCTGGAACAGATGCTGGTGAATATGGCTTGTCGGGGGACTGGAGACGTGGCGCCTAGATCTCCCGGCCACGTGAGCCCTGTGGGGGCTGAACTGGAAGAAGAGGAGGAGGGGGAGGTGGACATGGGAGCACAGGCAATATGTAGCGAAATGAGGAGGATGAGGCAGTGGACCCAGACACACCGAGGCAGTATGCAGTGGAGATGGAGGCAGGAAATCCCTCAGAGGCACATGCACAAATGGCCCGCTGCATGCTCACTTGTTTGCGTAGTGACAGCAGAATTGTCAGCATTCGGCAGAGGGATGACTTCTGGCTCTCCGCCATGTTGGACCCTCACTACCGGTCCAAAATGGTGGCCTTTTTTACACCCACTGAGAGGGAGGACAAACTGAAGTAGTACAGAGACATCCTATGTAGTCAGTTGGCCTCTGCCTATCTGTGCTATCGCCCATCCTCTTGCAGGTCTGACTAGGGGGGCCCTCTGCGTTTACATTTCACTATCATGGCTCCTGGGGAGGGGTGGAATAGCAGGAACAGTACCAGCTCCATCAGCAGCAGCCTGAGTCTAGAGTCGCTGATGAGCAGCTTTCTTCACCTACATAGTGAAGAAACTACTCACCAGCAGCAGGTAGACCTGGAGCAGGACCTGAACCAGCACGTGGTGGCATACTTGGTCATCATCCTGCCAGCCGTCATAGAAGATCTGCTGGACTACTGGGCAGCCAAACTGGATTTGTGGCCACAACTGGCAGAGTTTTCCCTGGAAAAGCTGTACTTCCTGGCCAGTAGTGTGGAATCAGAGCGGGTGTTTAGAAGAACTTGCCTGTCCCACCAAAATGTGGAGAGACTTACTTTTGTCAAGATGAATCAGGCATGGATCAGCCAGGATTTTAACCTACCGATGCCTGACACATCAGATTGGATCATCCATCTCCACACTATGTCACCATGCCACTCTGTGGTATCATGCTGCTTCTGTTGCTGCCATCTCCACGCTATGTCGCTGTGCCACTCTGTGGTATCATGCTGCTGTTGCTGCCATCTCCACACTATGTCACCTTGCCACTTTGTGGTATCATGCAGCTGCTGTTGTTGCCATCTCCACACTGTCACCTTGCCACTCTGTTGTATCAAGCTGGTCCTTGCCACTCTGTGGTATCAAGCTGCTGTTGCAGCCATCTCCACGCTATGTCATTGTGCCACTCTGTGGTATCATGCTGCTGCTGTTTCTGCAATCTCCATGCTATGTCACTGTGCCACTCTGTGGTTTCCTGCTGCTGCTGTTGCTGTCATCTCCACACTATGTCACCTTGCCACTTTGTGGTAGCATGCTGCTGCTGTTGCTGTCATCTCCATACTAGGTCACTTTTTCACTCTGTGGTATCATGCTACTGCTGTTGCTGCCATCTCTACGCTATGTCACTGTGCCACTCTGTGGTATCATGCTGCTGCTGTTGCTGCCAACTCCACACTATGTCACCTTGCCACTCTGTGGTGTCATGCTGCTGCTGTTGTTGCCATCTCCACGCTATGGTAGGAGGAGATAAAAAAATGAAGGGGGGTTACTCTCTGATCGTTTAGTGGCGCTAGAGGAAGGACCTACAAGGGGAAGTGAAAATAGTATTGGTTTGTTTTTGTGGATTTTTAAGGCTGCCAGGGGCAAGTAACCATCAAGGAGACTCCTCAATGGGTATATTTAGGGCAGACACAAAAGCAAAGAAAAAAGTTTTGTCCCTTTTGGTGGCGCCAAGGTTCCTCAGTTAGAAGTATGTAGTGAAGGGTTTAATGTTTAGGAAAAAAAGAAGTTATTTTCGTGTGTGAGCTATGCTCTACACGCATTCATTTTTTCCATAGAAGATTTTCTGTATAAATCCAAATGTCATCAGATAAAACACATAAAATAAGTAAAATATGAATAAACTCGCTTTCATTCAATGTCAAGTTAATGTCATCAGACAAAACATAAAATATGTAAAATATGAGTAAACTCACTTCACCCACGAGGTTTCGGATGGGATAAATTCATGACACCCTCCGAAATACCTCCTGCGCCTGGGTGGCTTGTAGATTTCCACGAAGTGACGGCAGTCCAACTCGTACTTCTTGTCAAAACGTCTTTATTAAGAACCACAGGGTAGGGGTGAAGGTATTGGCTCAACGCATTTCGGGGCATAGGTAGAACCCCTTCATCAGGAGCATATAACATTCCATGCATGCTGTGGGGTATAAATACATAAAAAAGGCGCACAAAGGAATTGGAGACGTCACTTCCGGTTTGCGTTCCAGCGTCGAACGCACCGGAAGTGATGTACAGTCTCCCCTCGATTTGAATATATTTCAGAAAATTTCAGAAAATAATAATACAATGTTGGGTGAAATGTTCAATTTCCATCACGTATCTTGACATATACATAAAAAAGGTACATACTTTAGTTTAATATTGTAGGGGAATTGTTGGGGGTGATTTCGGGAACGTGTCCTCCGTTTTGCGTTCCAAATTTACAAGCCACCCAGGCGCAGGAGGTATTTCGGAGGGTGTCATGAATTTATCCCATCCGAAACCTCGTGGGTGAAGTGAGTTTACTCATATTTTACATATTTTATATGTTTTGTCTGATGACATTAACTTGACATTGAATGAAAGCGAGTTTATTCATATTTTACTTATTTTATGTGTTTTATCTGATGACATTTGGGTTTATACAGAAAATTTTCAATGGAAAAAATGAATGTGTGTAGAGCATAGCTCACACACGAAAATAACTTCTTTTTTTCCTAAACAGTAAACCCTTCACTACATACTTCTAACTGAGGAACCTTGGCGCCACCAAAAGGGACAAAACTTTTTTCTTTGCTTTTGTATCTCAACACTACAGTATGTCACCTTGTCACTCTGTGATATCATGCTTCTGCTGTTGCTGCCATCTCTACGTTATGTCACTGTGCCACTCTGTGGTATCATGCTGCTGCTGCCATCTCCACACTATGTCACCTTGCCACTCTGTGGTGTCATGCCGCTGCTGTTACTGCCACCTCCACGCTATGTCACTGTGCCACCCTGTGGTATCATGCTGCTGCTGTTGCTGCCAACTCCACACTATGTCACCTTGCCACTCTGTTGTGTCATGCTGCTGCTGTTACTGCCGTGTCCACGCTATGTCACTGTGCCACTCTATGGTATCATGCTGCTGCTGTTGCTGCCATCTACACACTATGTCACCTTGCCACTTTGTGGCATCATGCTGCTGCTGTTGTTGCCATTTTCACACTGTCACCTTGCCACTCTGTGGTATCATGCTGGCCATTGCCACTCTGTGGTATCAAGCTGCTGCTGTTGCAGCCATCTCCACCCTATGTCACTGTGCCACTCTGTGGTATCATGCTGCTGCTGTTGCTGCCATCTCCACACTATGTCACCTTGCCACTTTGTGGTATCATGCCGCTGCTGTTGTTGCCGTCTCCACACTGTCACCTTGCCACTCTGTGGTATCATGCTGGTCCTTGCCACTCTGTGGTATCAAGCTGCTACTGTTGCAGCCATCTCCACGCTATGTCACTGTGCCACTCTGTGGTATCATGCTGCTGTTGCTGCCATCTCCACACTATGTCTCCTTGCCACTCTGTGGTATCATGCTGCTGCTGTTGCTGCCATCTTCACACTATGTCACCTTGCCACTCTGTGGTATCATGCTGCTGCTGTTGCTGTCATCTTCACACTATGTCTCCTTGCCACTCATTGGTATCATGCTGCTGCTGTTGCTGCGATCTCCACATTATGTCACCTTGTCACTCTGTGGTATCATGCTGCTGCTGTTGCTGTCATCTCCACACTAGGTCACCGTGTCACTCTGTGGTATCATGCTACTGCTGTTGCTGTCATCTCCACACTATGTCACCTTACCACTCATTGGTATCATGCTGCTGCTGTTGCTGCCATCTCCATGCTATGTCACTGTGCCACTCTGTGGTATCATCCTGCTGCTGTTGATGCCATCTCCACACTATGTCACCTTGACACTCTGTGGTGTCATGCTGCTGCTGTTGTTGCCATCCCCACGCTATGTCACTCTGCCACTCTGTGGTATCATGCTGTTGCTCTGGCTGCCATCTCCACACTATGTCACCTTGCCACTATGTGGTATCATGCTGCTGCTGTTGCTGTCATCTCCACACTATGTCACCTTGTCACTCTGTGATATCCAGCTTCTGCTGTTGCTGCCATCTCCACAGTATGTCACTGTGCCACTCTGTGGTAACATGCTGCTGCTGTTGATGTCATCTCCCCACTATGTCACCTTGCCACTCATCGGTATCATGATGCTGCTGCTGTTTGAACGTCTTGGACTGATCACCCGCCCCACAATCAAATTTGGGTTTTGGAACCGACAAACCCAACTTGCTTTTGAGGGCTGCATTAATCTGTAGGTTTCCATCGTACAGCTCTACAGATAACTTTCCTTCTGCATCTTTCTCAACAATCTGTGCCCTCAGTATGTAATATTTCAAAATTTGTATTGAAAAATTAGAATTTTACATTGAAGTGAAAAGCTGCCGGTTACCGTCGTGCAGCTCTATAGATAACTTTCCATCTGCATCTTTCTCAACAATCAGTGCCCTCAGTCTTTTATCCAGAATCTGTCATTGTGCCACTCTGTGGCCTCCTCATGCTGCCATCTCCACATTATGTCAACTTGCTACTCATTGGTTTCAAGCTGCTGCTGCTTGAAGGTCTTGTACTGATCACCCGCCCCATAATCTAATTTGGGTTTTGGAACCAACAGATGTTGGATGAAGGACCTGCTGCGATGTCACAGGATCACATGGGTCACATGGTCCACTCAAATGCTTCTATGATTGGACCATGTGACCCTGTGACGTCACCACAGGTCCTGAAGCATCCCAACCATCAAGAGAGAAGACGTTCTGGGGCTCTGCGCGTACAATGGGAGATTGTTGGATGAAGGACCTGCCGTGATGTCACAGGATCACATGGGTCATATGGTCCACTCAAATGCTTCTATGATTGGACCATGTGACCCTGTGACGTCACCACAGGTCCTGAAGCATCCCAACCATCAAGAGAGAAGACGTTCTGGGGCTCTGCGCGTTCAATGGGAGAAGGTAAGTTAACTCTTTATTATTTTTAACCCTCTATAGCCCGGGGAACATTGCATTCTGTAATTAGAATGCAATTATTTTCCCTTATAACTATGTTATAAAGGAAAATAATAACGATCGGATCCCCATCCCGATCGTATCCTAGCAACCATGTGGGAAAATCGCAACGCATCCGCACATGATTGCGGATGCTTGCGATTTTCCCGCATCCCCATTCACTTTTATGGGGCCTGCGTTGCGTGAAAATTGCAGAATATAGAACATTCTGCGATTTTCACGCAACGCAAAAGTGATGCGTGAAAATCACCGCTCATGTGCACAGCACCATAGAAGTGAATGGGTCAGGATTCAGTGCGGGTGCAATGCGTTCACTTCACGCATTGCACCCGCACGGAAAACTCGCCTGTGTGAAAGGGGCCTTAGAACAACAGCAACAAGCAGAAATGAAAGCATTCCTATTTAGTATTGCTGACATAGCAGAGCTGAGAGAGTACACTACAGATTCAGCAGAGAGAAGTTTGCAGAAGTTGTTTGCCTTCCAAAGTCCTTCTAAAACCTGTTGGGAACCAAGACCAGTTCTGTGGATTGTTTGGATTTTCATTTATGCAAAGTAAAGCAACTGTTGAACTTCCATACAACCAAGTCTGAACTCAACTTTATTTCTACACTATCCAAGTTATCTACCCTTTTGCACTGCTTCGGATGGCCATGTCTGGGATCCAACCGTATCCAGGTAAGGAGTACCGTAACACGTACAACACAACATCTTCAGGGATAATGTGGCTACTTCTACACCACTCTGGCAATCCTACACCTCGGTACCCACACTTCACTTAAAGGGAGCTTTGTGCTTCCGTTGCTGGAAGGCAATTGGCGTCATGACTTCTTACTCTCACAGAGGGACATATAATTGTAAAAACCTCTTAAAGGGAAAGGGATACTCCAGACACGGAACCCATCCGTTGCAGCATATTTGATAAAAGGAATCATAATGCATAACAACTATGTTAGTGTATGTTTATGAAAAAGAGCAAAATAAGGTTGAAAAATAGTTCTAAGCATTCATAGAATACATATACCTTAGGGAAAAAAAGGTTATTAAATTGCAAAGGCACCTTTTTCTTACTTTTGCTTTTGTAAGAATGAGCACTGCTTATATGCTGATTAGATAGTCTTAAATTCTGATTGCATTGTATGGATTTAAGAATTCACAAATAATGCCATTATTTCTAGTTTTTATGTTGCATAGATCTATACTAAGCCATAAATACATCATAAGCCTGGAATCTATTCTCCTCAATCTGATTCAATGTTTCATGAATTCTTTATTGAAATTTAGATGACATGCAGTCTGTAACCGTCTGTCTATTATAATCAGATGTTCTGAAATTGTATGGTAAGTACAGTCATTTTTGACTTGCATTTCTTTATCAGGTATATCTGAATGCATAAAAGCAATGTTCCAACTAAAAGAGGCAACACATTCTTCTATTTTCTTTCTTTTTTAACTGTATAATATGAATATAAGACAATAAACCGTTATTAGAAATAGGAAGCCAAATTTACGAATTTATAATATTTTATCTGCTAATGGTGGCTGTAATGCTGTCAGTGGTTCAATAAATGGGAAAATTTATTGTGATAATAATCTGTCTTGCCATAGATTATGCCATCTTTATAAAAATAAAAAAAATGCAAAATATTGCAAAATTCTTGAGAAAATAACTGCTAAAAAAATCATCACACTCTATTCCGGGACCTATTGAAGCCATATTTCTGGACTGCAGGCTTGATAACATTTTGCCACTGTCCTTTAAAATCATTGTACAAATGCAAATATGTATGTTTATTCATGTGGACATCAATGTTTACCTTGAAGTGCCAGCTCTCGTAGGAGATAAAGGTGGAATGACCTCCATCCTTGGTTGTTAATGCAGATTTGGGTCTTTAAACATTGTACCCACTCAAGAACTGATTTGGCACCCCAGCCAGCTAGTGCCCGCTGTGTTACACAGTAGCTGGTAGTGTACAAGTTTGGAGGCAACTCAGATGGTCGTCAGTTGCAACCACAGTAAGGTCATTTGGAGGCTAGAAGCTCCCTCTGTTGCCCCCCCCCCCCCACCAATGAGATTATGGGAGCCATTCAGCTGTTATGCCAGCTTGCAACCTTCTGAAAGCTCCCAAACATGCCTCAGAAAATTTCCTATAATGCATTACCTGTGGCATCAATTAAAAAAAAAAAAAGTAAAAAAAAAGTTTTTCGAAATATGTATTTTTTTTAATTCAAATAACTCTTCTTTCCCCATGTTAAAAATAAACAAAGAAACATAACTGAAATTGCCAGATCCAGAAATACCTGAACTATAAAAAAATATTAAAGAATTTGTCCTGTATGGTTAACGCTGTAAAAAAAAAAAAAATTAAAAAAAAAAATCAAAATACCTGAATAGCCTTTTTTGGGTTGCTTCATCTCCCTCAGAAGATATGCCATCAATACTGAACTTCTAGAAAACCCCTTTAAAATTAAATGCTCATGCCATGTAAAGCAAAAAAAAAGACCTACAGTATATAAAGCAAATTGATTGATGTAGTAAATGTTGAATACTTCTTGTGGATTAGATATTTCCAATTATGAGCAAAAACGTAAAAACTGTGTACTAGAGATGAGCGAAGTTATCAAAAATTAAATTCGCCTCTTTGCTGAAGTTCACAAAGAAATTTGATTAGTTACAAATTGCTTCATTATGAATTGAATCGGATTCTATTGTATGTAGCGGGTGAGCACACCGTCCCCAGTGATTGAACCCCTCAAGGCCTTTCAGGGGTAAATCAGCGGTTAAAAAAATTAACATACTCACCTCATCATTTGCACGCAGAGAGGCCGTCGCGGAGATCTTGGAGAAGACGCAGCAAATTTTGCTTGCTGACGTGATAATATCATCATGTTATGATGCCGGGCGGACGCTTTGACGTCATCAATAACGTCCCTGTTCCAGGCCAGCGTGATGATGTGGTGATGTCACACATGAGTGTGTGCAAGATTTGGCATGTTTTTTTCAATCCAGATGGTCGTGGCAGCCTCTCCGCGAGTAAATGATGAGGTAAGTATGTTTTTTTCCCCTGTCAGGAAACCGCCAGGAAATTCGGATGTGTGGCGATTCAAAATTTTCTTAAAATTCAGATTGAAGTCAATACATTTAACTTTGTTTAGCTTGACATTAATGTGTACTGTACAAGTGTGTTTTTTTTTGTCAGTTACTGCTACCAGCACCAGATTGATTGCTTTTATTGTTCCTTTCAACATCTTTAAAAATCCACTATTTGCACTAAGTGCATCTAAAATCAGAAAAGGCTACCTGCATAGACAATCAATATATGGCTTCCATAGCTTGAAACACAGTCAGTTACTCTGTATGTCTGTTTTCTAGATTTGCCATTAGGTATGCAAATGGTTAAAAACTTACATAATAAACCTATTTTGCAAGTGTATTGGTATTTCACAATTAACACAGTAGTAAATGTATAGCTTCAAAGTTTTTCAGTGTTATAATAGACTTTTCTTAACTGCTTGAAGACAGATTGGTCATTTTGTTTACTCATATTTTGAATTGTATCTACTTAGGAATCAAAATTATACTTTAAGAAGGTTTACCAATGGTAGTGTAAATGTACACATTATTCACAACAGATATAATGTTTGTTGGATATGCTGCAATGGGCTAGATCGGAAGATATCTTTTTCACATTTATATTAAAATGAGAATGTTTTTTGGAAATAAGGTTAAAACTGGAAGTTTTGGCTCTTTAAAAAGTGAGGAGGAAGGAATTATAGGGGGTGTTGAGGAGAAAGCAAATTTATAAAACAAGTCTTTCTCCAGTGTGTTCACAGAAAAAAATGAAATGTCAAGTGAAATGCAGAGAGACAAAGTAAGCTGATGATTAGAGTTGAGCTAAGTGAGCTTCGGATGCTTAATACGAAGTCACTTCGTTCAAAACATGCGAGTAATACTGTATAATACTTCTGAATAATACTGTATGGAGATTCGTCTCCAACAGTATTAGAATGTATGGGATCCGATGAGCCAAAGTAAGTTATTCAGGAAGTCGTACTTGACTTTGTTGAATAACTTCAATAGTTGATTTTTAAAGTGTAAAACCACTTTAAAACTTGAAACTGAACTACGCCTAAGTTCTGAGGTATTAGTCAGAACCAAAGCCGAGTTTCGTTTCAAGTTTTAAAGTGGTTTTAAAAATCAACTACCAAAGTTATTCAACAAAGTCACGCGCGACTTCAATAACTAACTTAGGCCCATCGGAGCCATACATTCTAACACTGTACAGAAATGAATCTCCAAGAAATGAGTGTTTGCAGCGCTCACCTGTGTGGCAATGAAGCCGGAAGCACGGATCCGGTCCTGGACTTGACCAACAAAAAACTTTTACTGTGAAAAAAGATAGTTGGATCCAGCTTTCGATAAAACTTCACTTTTATTTCTTTGCGGTAAAATCCAGTACAGACATGGCACAGAGTACAGTTAATCCAGTCTATGCGTTTCAAACTTACAACTGATAACCTCTCTTTAAGGTAGTGCAATCACAATCCACCTGTGTCAGTGACATTACTTAACTCAGAGGTGTTCACATGATTACCAGGGGGAGGTGAGATACAATTGTGTTTGACATGAATCCTTTTCCCACAAAAAACACTACTAAAAAATCTTATAAAAAACATAATTGCTTATTTATACTGCAATGTTAGGTCATGCTTTTTGTTTAAACCTTGAGGAACACAGGTGTTTAGTTGGAACATCCAATAAGCTTCACGGCTTAACAGTTTCTGTCTATGGTCTTCTCCCCTTATTGGACATGTTACCCTTTCAATGCCCTGCACTTTAAAGCTATTGGTATTCCCATCATGCTTTATGGCAAAATGGAGACTTGCTGCTGAAATATTTCCAGTTTTGAAGTGGGCGACGTCCGATAGGTGTTTGTGCACTCTTTCTTTTATTTGTTTAGTGATGCAGCTCACATACTGTAGATCACATAGTTTGCATGTGATGACATAAACTGCAAATGTAGTATTACAATTTAAGTACTGTTTTATAGCATGACTTCTCTCATTTGTGGTGGAAACAATATTGTCGCAGACTTTCATGTAACCACAGCAAATGAATCTGCTGCTCCCACGTTTAAAACTGCCTATATGAGTGAGCCACACCGGGTGACTGGTTGGTTTTTCTTGATATAAATTGGGACTGACACTTTGTCCTATAGTGGGCGCCCTTCGTGCTACACATTTGACTCCTGCCTGAGCTACCCCTCTCCATTCTTCATCTGCATTTAGAATAGGTAGATTTTTTCATACTATTTTCTATATGTCATCAAATTCCTTGCTATAAGTTGTTACAAAAACCGTATTTTTTGGAACTCATTTTTTTCTGTTTTTCTTTTATCTGTTTCTCTTTTTCTATATCCTGTACTTCACCATTAATACCATTAGGGAACACCAAGTCCTCCTTATTGTGTGACAGAGCTCCTGCTTTTGCTTTATTAATGGATCCTAATGTATATTGTCTCGCTAGTAATCTATCAGAGACAGTATTAGCTTCCTTTAAAAACAGGGACTCTGTGGAGCAATATCTTCTTGCCCTCAGCATCTCTCCCCTTAGAATATTTTTAATCGTATGCGGAGGGTGGCAGGATGTCGCTAACAAAGTACTGTTCCCAGCAGTTTCTTTCCCCGTGATAGACATAATAATTTTATTGCTGGTGGCATCTCCTTGCAAACACAGATCCAAAAACACCACTGAAATTTCATCATGGTGTATACTGAATTTTATGGATTCCACTGCTCAATTGAAGTAATTTTCCAGTGCAGCTGTATCCGGAACGCAACCCTGCCAAATTATGGATATATTATCGATATAGCGTCCGTACCATTTTATGCTGCTGGAAAAAGGATTTGTGTCTGCAAAGAGAAAGCATTTTTCCCAGCAGGCCATGAAAATGTTTGCTATGGAGGGCGAGAATTTCACCCCCATAGACACACCTGATGATTGTAAAAAATATTGTCCATTAAACATAAAAAAATTATGTTTTAAGAGAAATTCCACAGTAGTGCATATATAGTCTTGTAGTTCCGACGTATAATCGCTATACACCAGCAAAAACCACCTCAAGGCAATAATGGCCAAGTTGTGGGGAATGCTGGTGTACAGCGAAACCACATCAGCAACCACCCACATGAACTCAGACTGCCATCTTAAATTTTCAAAAGCCTGCAACACTGTGCGAGTGTCCTTTAAAAATCCCGGAATATGCGGTACCAGAGGCTGTAGGAGCGAGTCCACCTATTCAGAGATTCTTTCTGCGTAGGAGCCAATGCCTGCTACCATGGGTTTCATGGGGGGAGGAAACACACCTTTATACACCTTTGGTAATGCATGAAATATCGCTATTACTGGGTGTTCTATGTAGATGTAGTCTATTTCTTTTTTTGAAAGGATACCCAAATCACAACCATCTGACAGTAAGTCATACACTTTTTTCTGAAAAAGGGGGAGAGGGTTTTTGTCCAGTGGTCTGTATATATTTGTGTCTTGTAGCATATTATTTATTTGTGCTTTATATATGCCGCTTTTCAATATCACCACTGCTCCCCCTTTGTCAGCTTCTTTATCACTATATCAGGTCTATTATTTTACTCTTTCAAAGCCTGGTGTTCTTGTCGTGATAAATAGTTTCTCTTTTGATTTTATTTTGGATAAAAGTATCCTGTTTTGTTTTCATTTTGTTATACAATTCACATAGATCATATTCAACCATCTCCTGGAAGCGATCAAGGGCAAAAGATCTGGAGTGAATAGGGTAAAAATCGATATTAGAGGTTTTAAAAAAACTCTGATTTATTTTTAACCTTATCACCTTGCCTATGATGCATCTACTGGAGAGAAGCCATGCATGTTAATTCCGCAAAGTTCATAGATGGAATACTAGGGTTTGCAAATCTGTCCTTTTCTGGCATTTCTGAGTCTGCAGATACGGCCTTCTCCACCCAAAAATGTTTTTTCAAAGTGGGTTTTCTTGCTAATCTATTCACATCTATTATTGTTTTGTATAAGTCAAAATGATATGTCGGCGATATATCACTGTGCATTGCAGCAACTTGCATAGCAAGTCTTTTCTGATAGTGAAACAGTCACTGTACGTCAGAATAACAGGCAGTTCACATCATAGCCCAGGCCACCAACATTCTGTAGCTAACTCCTAGCTAAGCCAAAAGCACACAACAGCAAAAAAAAAGCAAAAAAAAAAAAAAGTTGCGCACCCCTGTAGGTGTCCCAACAACTCATTGGTGGAACAAAATAAGGACATGGAAGCAGTGCCAATAAAGTAGTGGAGAAGAAAAGGTTCCTTTAATCCATGTTGTGGCAATTTAAACAAGTGCGTTTGAAGTCCTTCTTCAGTTAGCTGTAGAATGACTGTGCATCACTATTAAGCCTCATGCACACAGTCATTGTTGGCCTTGTTGGCTTTCTTAATGCTGTGGACCGCAATGCATGAGTACCGACCATGTGAGTGCCGTATGCTGGCACAGACCCATTCACTTGAATGGGGTCTGCGATCCACATCGGAAGGGCCACACCCCAAAAAAATTGTGCATGCACTACTTTTTTTGCGATGCTGAGGCACGGACAGAAAACCCATAGAAGCACTCGGTAGTGCTTCCATGGGGTTCCATGCCTCCATTGTGCCCTGCACCTTCTGGATTGTGGACGTATTTAAGTGAATAAGTCCGCATCTGTGATGCAGTGCACAAACGTCTGTTTCCCGTATATTGTCGAACCAGTGTTTGCGGGCCGCAATACAGGCACTGGCCAACAACGACCGTATGGAGGAGGCCTCAGGCTTATTTCACAATTCACTTATTTTGTCAGTTATTCTCATCAGTTATTGTCAACCCAAAGTAGGTGCGGGTCAAAACCACAGGTGCAAATCTATTTATGATATCTAATCCAAGAGTAAGCTTGGCTCTTGAATTTGGACTAGAATAAGTCAAGGAAATAACTGACCAAATAACAGAAGTGTGAACTCAGCCTTACAGGTCAATGTTAGTTTCAGCTATAATTTATCGGCATTGGATCTAACTGTGCAGTGACCCAAGATCCAAGTAGTGGCCCCATGACAATGGGGAGGGTGTCAGTAGTAAGGCTGTGTTCACATCACTGTTTATTTTTCCATTCTTCTGCTCCGTCAGAAGAACAGCCCAAAAAAGTGGATCCTGTAGTTTGAGCATCTGTCTTCTAACTGTCAGTATTTGGTTAGCCTTTGATCAGTATTGATAAGGCAAAAACAGGAGTGGGTCCAAAACAGAGATAACATGTGATGGAAATATTTGCATGTCATATGTGATTTGGACCCACTCCGGCTTTTGGCTTCCAAATAATGATCAAATCCTGATGCAAAATACTGACCGTATGATAGAGGCCTAATGGACGCTTCAACTATAGGATCCATTTTTTTCTGTTATTTTTCTGTTCTTCTGATGGATCAGAAGAACGAAAAATTAAACTGTAAAAACATGGCCAAACAGGGACAATAGTGGCCCTGTAACAGAGTGCTGAGGGTGGCAACATCATGAAGACTCACAATACTGGCCCTGGAACAGAGTGGTGAGGGTGGCAACAGCATAAAGAATCAGATTAGTGGCCTCGGAACAGAGTTAATAGGGTGGCAACAGCATGAAGAGACACAATAGTGGCCCCAGAACAGAGTTAGAAGGGGGGGCAACACCAGTGGCAGTAACAGCACAAGATGGTGGCAGATCACAGTAGGAGCAGGTGGCATAGAGGCAGCATGCATGTGGCATCCAGGGTCGGACTGGTCCAGCATAGTACCAGAGGATCCTACGGTGGGCCCAAGCTCTGACAATAATAAACCCATAATAAAACAAGGCTCTTAAGGTCCTATATACAAGAGGCTGGGCCCTCAGAATGAATTCTATTGGTAGGCTCAAGGAGCTTCAGTCCAACGCTGGTGGCACCAGGTGGTTGGTAGCATCAGTATAGGGGCAGCAGCATGTAGGCAGAAGTAACTGGACATTTGTCACAATGTTCCAAAGTGGAGGCAAACTACCATCAGATCATTTCCACCAGAATGATCTAGTCTGTTGCATCAGGCACCGGTGTCTGCAATTCCTGCTTTATCTATGCCTAATTCATCTATAAAAAGGTTAGTCTCTCAACATTTTGTGTTGAAAGGTGAGTTCTCTTTGGTGTAACTATGTCATCTGCCACACTAAACACCCTCTCTGATGCCACACTACTGGCCGGGCAGGAAAGCTTGTCCAGGGCAAACTCAGCCAGTTGTGGCCACAATTAAAGTTTGGCTGCCCAGGAGCCCAGAGGATCTTTGATCTGGGGTGACAGGGTGCAGTCCAAGTATGCCACCACCTGCTGATTCAGGTTCTTCTCCATGTCCTGCTACTGCTGGCTGGTTTCTTCATTAGGCAGCTGAAGAAAACTGCTCATCAGAGTCAAGACTTAAGTTGCTGCTGATAGAGCTGATGCCACTCCTAATCCCCCACAGCAGTCATGGCAGTGGAGTGTGAATTCAGAGGGTCTCCCTGGTTAAACCTTTGTGTGGATGGGCGATGGCGCACATAGGCCCATTCATTACTGTATTAACCTCCAGAAAGACCTCCAGAAATGTCATTTTTTGATTGTGGATTTAAGTTATGATTCTTAGACCCAGATCATTCTTATTGATTTCCACCAGGAATTGATAGAATCCCTGTTTCAAGCTAGACCATAGGATAAATATGTCATTAATATACCCGAGCAAGAGGTGCACATTGTTGCACCAGTGGCTCATCTGGTCTGAGAATATAAATTGGGCCTCCTACCAGCCCAGAAATAGATTCGCATACATGAGGGCACAACAGCTTTACATCACCACACCCCTGGAAGTGTGATAGTACTGACCATTAAACAAAAAAAATAAAAATGTGGTCAAATCGAACTGTAGGAGTTCAACAACAAAATAATTGTGAGCTTTTAGTCTTATGTCTTTTGTGGTTAAAAAAAAGTCACTACTGCTCTTATATTATCATGATGGATAGGTATAGAGTGCTTCCAACACTAAAAAGTTTTGATCACTTAGATAAATACACTTTAGCTTTAGCAGGAGGATAGCAGTGTATCTGATATATAAAGGTAAGCTAGTCACAAAGGGTCTCAAAAGATCTATCCAAACTTTGGATTCTAATATCTGACACTATTATTCTTCCTTTAAGGGGATTAAGACCTTTATGTATCTTTGGGAGTGCGTAAAATGGATGCTTTGGTAGCAGACATTCTGCCTCTTCATTGCTCATGAGTCAATCACCCAGTAATTTCTCAATTATTTATTTTAATTGTAGTGTGTAGCAATTAATGTGATTAGTAGGTCAGTCAGACAGTAGTGACAAGCAGAATTTTATAAACTGTTTAGGGTCTACAATAAAAATATTGTCTTCCTTATACGAAGGTTTGAGTGTTATCGTTTTATAAAATACACAGTGTTGTCATTTCTTGTCTTGTGAGCTTATGTCTTGTGGGGTTCTGGCTTTCAAATGTACCCAGTTCCCCTAGTACCAGCTGTTGGAAGATTTCATTGTTAGCATAGTCTGCCAGAAGTGGTGATCTAATTTTTTTTGTGATGTAAAATGACTGCCCCTCCTCTCTGGTTCCATCCCAGAGTAGTTCCTGTTGTGTGTTTAATGCATTTAGATCAGTCATGAACTTATAGTACAGTCTGGACAAAAGAAGATAGGACGCGGAAAGAGGTACTGTTACATCAGTGGTCCATGCCTGCTGCTTATTAGGACCTTTTGGACAGATTTGCCCTGCACAGGTGAAAATACAAGTGATAACACTTTATCAGTTCCCACATCGTATATATTTACCCTGCTCATTCTTTTTTGTGACACCTCCTGACAAAGCCATAGGTGAAACTCTTGTCGAAGTGTTCTGCATTTGGGGTACTGCAGCTTCTTACACCCAGGATGTCACAGGGTATGCCCAATAGTTTTGGAAGTGAATACTCGAATCGCAAATATTTATAGCCAATATTGTTACTTTGAGAATTCACGAATATTTAGAATATAGAAAATTCTATTTTTTTTTCCATCATTAACCTCCACTTGCTTGTGGGGCCAATGAGAAGGCTGCAATGTCTTTGTCTGAGCTTAGCAACATCCCTAGCAACCAATAGGAAAGTTGCCTACCCCTTACTATATAAGGAACCTCCCCAGCAGCCATTTTCTGTAGTGTAATGGAGTTCTGAGAGAGACAGCAGTGTGATTGCTGTGCTCTGTGCTTTTCTGTATATACATTAGACAGTTAACTTAGATATATAATTCAGATACTTAGGGGGAGATAGTCAGTGTAGGTTACATTGATTTATAGAGTAGCTGATAGGTTCGAGTGCAGGGTGTTAGGTAGTGTGATAGGTTCGGCTGTCCATACATACATAGTGCTGTAATGTCACCCAGTTGCACGTATTGCGCAAAAATATGCGCATTATTAATTGCCGATTTTTGCAATCGCGAATAAATATTGGAGCACTCTACCTGCATATAAAGCTATTATGTTCTGCCGTGCCAACCATTTTCTCCAGTCTCAGTAAACTTCTAGCAGATTTAAAAAGCGACCCACGTCTGTATTGCGCGCGCATTACTCGAATATTACATTGCCGTTTTTTTCGCAATCAAGAAAATAACTGCAAATTCACAAATTTGCTAATATATGGTGCATATTCGCCCATATGTTAGCGAAATATCGCAAATTCTAATATAGCCCCTGCCGCTCATCACTAATGCCAAATTGATATGTATATTTTCTTTGACTATTTCTTGAATGTAGGCTGCCCTGTAGAAGCGTCTGCAAAGTAGGATTAAGTACCAGTGAATTTAATTGTACTTTACCTTACGTAGTATGGCTACTTGACCATATGTGTAGAATACTTTACAAGCAATTCTTTACTTTTTCTGGTTGAATATGAATTATTGGACTGATTATGGTATTGGACTGATTATGGTATACAGACAGTTTAGTAGTACCCTATCAGATAGATTATGCATATGTAATTTCTGCACCACCTCCAGCTGATTTCTCTGTATCCCCTTTTACATCGTACCACTCTCTACTCCATTTATGTACTTAGTGATCATGTTGAATTTTAGAATGTATCAATAAAAAGATATATATTTTACCTTCGAGTCTGATTAGTTTTTGTTAGAGGTGTTTGATTCCACTTCCCTGAGCAAGCACAGACACTCCACTACTGCTGCTGCGGTTGGTTCTATTCTGGTGGTCTGGCTGTTGGAATCCCTTGCACTCTTCCCTGCTGAAGGCTGCAGCCTGTGCATCCCAGCTAGGCCTCTTCAGTTTTTCCATAGGGTGCACACGCACTCCATCACTTAGAGGGCTAGGGCTCGCACTCTAATCATCACCAGGAAATGGCTGGCAGCCTATAGGATGCTTAAGGCAACTTCTCCCATGGGTACATGCCTGAACAATAGTTTTATCTAGCTTGCTAGTCCCTGCAAAAGTGTGCTGTTTTGTTTGTCAGTGTACGGACCCCTGACTGTTTCCTGACTTTCATTCTCTGCTGCCTGACCCAACCTGGGACTGATTGTCTTAATGACCCTTTGCTGCCTGACCTGACCCTAAACCCTTTACAGTATTAATTAGTGAAGATAAAGCACCCCAATGCTCGGGTGCTGATTAGAAGTCAATGGGAGGACCCGGGCATTAAACTACGCACCCCCTGCTCTGAAGAGGGGAGGGTGCCTGCTTCATAGGAAAAGGTCAGATATTGATGGAAACACCACCGAAATGGGTTGGGGACAGCATGAGGAGGATGTCTGGATGTATCTTGAACTACCATGTCGCTGCTGGTAACGATGTTGCCCGAGTTGTACGCCACTTTTACAGACTGACCATAAAACTCACAAAACCAAAGATAAAAGCGATTTTAGATGAAAAATTGTTAGGAAACATTCTTTCCTGTATATTTACTTTTATGTAAAGAGCAAGTTCAGACAAATATTTTCGTGATTTTCGGAACTGGGGCCATGACTAAGAGGGACGGCCGGTGGTTTTGATTGGGTTGACCTGACTCTTGGACAATCAAACTGAACTTATTGGAAGTGGAACGGCCGGTAGTATCCGTATTGTACCTGTCGAGGTGAAATTCTTGTACCTGCGAAAGCCGAACCACAGCCGAAGCCTTTGTTGCCACGAACGTTTTCATTAATCAACAACTTAAGTTAGAGGTTCGAAGACTATCCCTGGCAGCGTTATTCCCATTTCCCACTGAGTATTTTCTGGGAAACTAAAGTCTTTGGGTTCCGGGGGGAGTATGGTTGCAAAGCTGAAACTTAAACTAATTGATGGAAGGGCACCACCAGGAGTGAAGCCTGCAGCTTAATTTGACTACGCACGGGAAGCCTCATCAGGCCCGGACACGGAAAGGATTGACAGATTGATACCTATTTCGCAATTCTGTGGGTAGTGGTGCATGGCCGTTTTGAGCATGCTCGATCGATTTGTGTGTTCATTCCGATAACCAAAGACACTCCTCCGTGCTCGTTAGTTACGTGACCCCCGGTGATTACGATTGTGTTGACCAGACTATCATCTGATGATAATGAACTTGGAAGAGGAACTGAAGTTGAGCTGGTGTAAAAAATTGTAGGTGAAGACCTGCCCCCGCTTTGTTAACTCTAGATAACTTCTAAGGGACTGCCCCCCCAGTTAGAAACACGCCACAGTGTTTGGGGTTTGGAGCAGTCCCACCCATTTAGGCCACGTTTATTTCGGTGATTCTTGTTTTATATGTATTGAATGTGCCATTGCATATGGCTGGTAAACATTCTGTTGCACCTGGAAGCCGGTGTCACATGGTCTGTTGTAGGTGTAGCTTGCGGCCTCATTTGTTCCCCATTGCATTGTTGGTCCTGCAATGCAGGTGAGTGGGAGGGGGCTGCAAGCTGCTTAATACCTGTTCAGACCTTGTTCACACACCATAGGTAGTCTAGTGGTAGGACCCCATGTCATGCTGAGATACCGTGAAGTGGTGCTTAAAGGGGCTCCGATATGTTCCTGATTGGAAATATTGGCAAATCTCTCAGCTTTTAACACCAGAGTGAGGGATTAGCCAGTGTTGTCAGTTGCTTATCCATGTGGTGCATCTTTTTTCTGTGAGTTATGTGTTTATATATTTTCATCCGCACATGTTTTATTTTGTGTAGGATGTTTGTGTGGTGCTTGTGGTTCGCGCCGGTATCCTCCATTGTATGCAATTTTTGCTGGGGATAGCCGTTCGCTGCGAACCACATGCGGAGGGACTGCCCCCCCAGTTAGAAACACGCCACAGTGTTTGTTTGGGGTTTGGAGCAGTCCCACCCATTTAGGCCACGTTTATTTCGGTGATTCTTGTTTTATATGTATTGAATGTGCCATTGCATATGGCTGGTAAACATTCTGTTGCACCTGGAAGCCGGTGTCACATGGTCTGTTTTAGGTGTAGCTTGCGGCCTCATTTGTTCCCCATTGCATTGTTGGTCCTGCAATGCAGGTGTCACGACCCAGGTTTAGGTCGTGCGTGCTGTTGTCAGCGGCAACGTGTCATCTGCACGGAGGGCTGCTACCCCGTTGCCCTATGTCACCCGCCTGGCGGTCGTGGCTGGTTCCTGTGGCCTCGCATACACTGATGTATGTCATCTCCTGTGTGTATGTGTTATGTTGGCGCAGGGCCACGGCTGCTTTGTCTTTGGTGTGGTGACCCTTAGACACACATGCTGGTTGCTGCTAGCAACATCTTGTTGTGCATGTGTGTCTTTCCCCCTATCCTGTGCACGATTCCCTTGTTCTGTGTTTGTGTGGCGTGCACGGGGCTAGGTGTTTGTTTCGTTGTGTTGTTGGCAGGGGAGCAGCCTGAGTTTGGTGCTAGGCGGCTCGCTGTCAACGCATGTGGTTGCCTTTGGCAACGTGTGTGTATATTTGTGCACTTCCCCCGTTTGGTGTGCACGGGGTTAAGGTGTGGCTGCTTGGTATGGTGGGTGTGTCCTCAGGCCTCCTTAAGTGTCAGTTTGTGGAGCCTGAAGGTCATTTTGGTTTGTCCAGTCATGGTGTGAGCATGGCTGGAGCTTGTTGTCTGTTCCCCACTTGGATGTTTGCGTGAGCCACCCTTATTTGTTATATTGTTTGCTATGTTGTTCCTTCCCTGGTGAGTGTCTGTGTATCCCTTCCCCACCTGGTTGTTGTAGTATGGTGTGGGTATGTGTGGTGTCTGTTTACACGGTGTGACGCTCCGGAAGGGGCTTGCCCGCCCGGAGGGGTGTGGTACCAACCTGATGGTGTTCTGCCACCTTGAGATCCTTCCGCATGCGTCAGTGATCCGCATGGGAGGTCGGGAGTTCCGGGATCCGCTGTTTCTTCTGCGGTGCGGCAGGTAAGAGTGTTTGTTTGTATGCTCTCCTGCGGAACTCAGGGGCACACTGTCAGGGTCCTGGCTGCAGAGGGGCCTCTGGAGACTCCTGCTCATCCGTGTCCTTGGGTGAGCAGGTGGTCTCTGCCCTGTTAGATCTAGGGTGAAGCAGGGACGTCCAGGGCTATAGGTTCCGGACGTATGGGCCCTCCCACCTTCGGGGTCGGCCCATACGGTTAGGAGACCAGGGCCAGCCTTAGGGACGTGCTAGTTTAGCAGTTCCAAGGTCCCTGCTTTTAGTCCTTTTTGGCCCAGCGGCCACGGATATTGCGCGGCAGGGAGTTTCCCCGCTTTCCGCCGTGACAGCAGGTGAGTGGGAGGGGGCTGCAGGCTGCTTAATACCTGAAAGGGATTTTTAACCTTGCTATTAGATATATATTATATCAGGCACTGCCACTTGTTACAAGACAGGTCATTTCCTCAAAGAACACATCCCCCAGAGGGCTCTTAATTCCTGTATGCGAGCCCACCCCAGCAGACATTGAGATTACAATACATGACACACAGTTATCACTTGGAAATACAATGGATAGCAGGATCCTCATGTACATGACAGCAACCTGTAACGAGTTTAACTTATTAGCATCTAGACTACCATTGTAATATGTAAAATACCCTTTCATGTATTGTATATGGCAGATACCAGTATTGTTTACCGACTTCACTAAATTAACCTGTCATCTGCTGAACTCAAGTTGGTACTCCCACCCCCAATGTCCTATAAATATATGTACTATGAAATAAAGACTTCAGATTGTAACTGTCTAAGATTGAGTTCTGACTTTTACTATCTCCCAGCTGGAGGAAAAACTATTCACTGAAGGGGAAAATATACCGGTGGAGGTCTGATGCCTCATTGTATGACCATCTCATAACCGCCTCAAATTGGAAAGAGCTATCAGTTAAGGTCTGATGCCTCATTGTATGACCATCTCATAACCGCCTCAAATTGGAAAGAGCTATCAATACCTGTTCAGACCTTGTTCACACACCATAGGTAGTCTAGTGGTAGGACCCCATGTCATGCTGAGATACCGTGAAGTGGTGCTTAAAGTGGCTCCGATATGTTCCTGATTGGAAATATTGGCGAATCTCTCAGCTTTTAACACCAGAGTGAGGGATTAGCCAGTGTTGTCAGTTGCTTATCCATGTGGTGCATCTTTTTTCTGTGAGTTATGTGTTTATATATTTTCATCCGCACATGTTTTATTTTGTGTAGGATGTTTGTGTGGTGCTTGTGGTTCGCGCCGGTATCCTCCATTGTATGCAACTTTTGCTGGGGATAGCCGTTCGCTGCGAACCACATGTGGATGGACCTCCCCCCCCAGTTAGAAACACGCCACAGTGTTTGGGGTTTGGAGCAGTCCCACCCATTTAGGCCACGTTTATTTAGGTGATTCTTGTTTTATATGTATTGAATGTGCCATTGCATATGGCTGGTAAACATTCTGTTGCACCTGGAAGCCGGTGTCACATGGTCTGTTGTAGGTGTAGCTTGCGGCCTCATTTGTTCCCCATTGCATTGTTGGTCCTGCAATGCAGGTGAGTGGGAGGGGGCTGCAGGCTGCTTAATACCTGTTCAGACCTTGTTCACACACCATAGGTAGTCTAGTGGTAGGACCCCATGTCATGCTGAGATACCATGAAGTGGTGCTTAAAGGGGCTCCGATATGTTCCTGATTGGAAATATTGGCGAATCTCTCAGCTTTTAACACCAGAGTGAGGATTAGCCAGTGTTGTCGGTTGCTTATCCATGTGGTGCATCTTTTTCTGTGAGTTATGTGTTTATATATTTTCATCGCACATGTTTTATTTTGTGTAGGATGTTTGTGTGGTGCTTATGGTTCGCGCCGGTATCCTCCATTGTATGCAATTTTGCTGGGATAGCCGTCACGAGAACTACATGGATGGACCTCCCAGTTAGAAACACGCTACAGTGTTTGGGGTTTGAGCAGTCCCACCCATTTGCCACGTTATTTAGGTGATTCTTGTTTATATGTAATGAATGCCATTGCATTGGCTGGTAAACATTCTGTTGCACCTGGAAGCCGTGTACATGGTCTGTTGCAGGTGTAGCTGGCCTCATTTGTTCCCCATTGCATTGTTGGTCCTGCAATGCAGGTGAGTGGAGGGCTGCAGGCTGCTTAATACCTGTTCAGACCTTGTTCACACACCATAGGTAGTCTAGTGGTAGGACCCCATGTCATGCTGAGATACCATGAAGTGGTGCTTAAAGGGGCTCCGATATGTTCCTGATTGGAAATATTGGCGAATCTCTCAGCTTTTAACACCAGAGTGAGGGATTAGCCAGTGTTGTCAGTTGCTTATCCATGTGGTGCATCTTTTTTCTGTGAGTTATATGTTTATATATTTTCATCCGCACATGTTTTATTTTGTGTAGGATGTTTGTGTGGTGCTTGTGGTTCGCGCCGGTATCCTCCATTGTATGCAATTTTTGCTGGGGATAGCCGTTCGCTGCGAACCACATGCGGAGGGACTGCCCCCCCAGTTAGAAACACGCCACAGAGTTTGGGGTTTGGAGCAGTCCCACCCATTTAGGCCACGTTTATTTCGGTGATTCCAACTTCTAAGCTGATCGCACGTCCCCGTGATGTTGACGATCTATTCAGATGTCTGCTCTATCAACTTTCGATGATCTTTTTTGCGCCTACCATAGTGACCACGGGTAATGGGGAATCAGGGTTCACTTCCGGAGAGGGAGCCTGAGGGATGGCCACAGCTACCACTTCCAAGAAAGGCAGGCGGGGGCGTGCAAATTTCACAGTACTGACTTAGAGAGGTAGTGATGATAAATAACAATTGCAGGACTCTTAAGAGAGCCTGTCATTGGAACAAGTACAAAAAAATTACAAGGAATTTCACAGGTATTTAGGATGAGGAAACGTTATACAAGAGAGGTAAAGTATGATTGATGATCTGTTGGGGACCCACTAAAACATTAGGGATGAGGGCCTGCGGGTGAGCTCACTATTAGAAAAATTATATGCGAGGGCCTGCGGGTGAGCTGACCATCGAAAATATTATTTATGCGAGGGCCTGCGAGTGAGCTGACCATCCGAAAAATTATATGTGAGGGCCTGCGGGTGAGCTGACCATTAGAAAAATCATATGAGAAGGCATATACACGATGGAATTTTATGCGACAATTAAGCATGTAGATATGATGGACGAGGAGGAGGAGGAGGATGAGAAATGGAAGATTCAACCATATACCCTTTTTTGTGGTGGAAGGGGTGCATGGGAATACAGAGTATTCATTACATTCTAAACAACACATTTAAAATGCCTTTATGTTCAGTCGTGGCTTTCCTCTGGTGGACTGGAGAAGTTAGGGGCAATCCAGGCCTTGTTCATTTTTATAACAGTCAACCTGTCAGCATTTTCAGTTGACAGCCAGATATGCTTATCTGTTATAATGCCACCAGCAGCACTAAATACCCGCTCAGACAAGACACTGGCGGCAGGGCAGGCCAGCACCTTCAAGGCGTAGAGCGCCAGTTCGTGCCACGTGTCCAGCTTGGACACCCAGTAGTTGTAAGGTACTGAGGGATCACTGAGGACGCTGACACGGTCTGCTACGTACTCCTTCACCATCTTCCAAAACGTTTCCCTCCTTGTGACACCAGGACGTGCATCATGTTAAGGGTGCTGGCGGGGTATCATAAAACTGTCCCAGGCCTTGGAGAGTGTTGCCCTGCATTTGCTAGAAGTGCTGGGTGTTCCCCTTGTCTCCCCACCTCGGTTGCCCAAGGAAATACGGACTCTGCTGCCAGCGCTGTCAGATGGAAATGTTTGCAGCAATCTGTCAACAAGGAACTTCTGGTATAGCACCATTTTGGTTGTCCTCTCCACAAGAGGAATGAGAGATGAGAAGTTCACTTTGTAGCGGGGGTCCAGAAGGGTGAACACCCAGTAATCCCTGTTATCTAAAATGCGTATAACACGGGGGTCACGGGAAAGGCAGCCTAATATGAAGTCAGCCATGTGTGCCAGAGTACCAGTAGGCAAGACTTCACTGTAGTCATCAGGAGGATGACTGTCCATTTCCTCATCCTCTTCCTCCTCTAGTCCTCTTCAATCCACCCACGCTGAACAGATAATTAAAGTTCCACCCTGTGTAGCGGAGGCAAACATCCCCTGCTCCTCCTCCTCCTCCAATACGCACTGAGAAGACAAACTAAGGGTGTTCTGGCTATCACCCAGGGTCATGTCTTCTTCCCCTATTTCCAACTCTTCCCCACGAACAGCGTCGGCCTTAATTGTGAGCAGCAAGCGTTGGGGTAGACACATAAGTGGGATGGTTACACTGACAATAGCGTTATCGCCGCGCACCATCTGTGTCGATTCCTCAAATTTTCTTAACACCTCACAGTGGTCAGACATCCATGCCCACTCCTTGCATGTGAAGAGCGGAAGCTGACTGGAAAGGCAACGGCCGTGCTGCAGCTGGTATTCCCTTTGCTGCTCACAAAGCCTGACCAACATGTGTAACGTGGAGTTCCAGCGCGTGCTCACATCGCACAACAGCCGGTGAGCTGGCAATTTCAAGCGCTGCTGCAGCGTCAACAGACCGGTTGAAGCTGTTGATGACTTGCGGAAATGTGCACACACGCGGGCACCTTCGCCAGTAGCTCGGGCAAATTGGGGTAGGTTTTCAGAAACCGCTGAACCCCAAAATAAAGACGTGGGCTAGGTATAGGATGTGTGTGAGCTTGCTGAGCTCCAAAGCTGCCACCAAGTTACACACATTATCACACACAACCATGCCTGGTTGCAGGTTGAGTGGCGAGAGCCATAGCTCAGTCTGGTCTCTTATCTCTTATGCTGTTTATCCACTAATCATATCATCTTGATCACGGTCTGTTGACGCATCCCCACAGTAGTGCTACACTGCTTCCAGCTACCAGCTGATGGCTGACTGGTGCTGTACGCAGAGAATTCGGAGGTGGAAGTGGAGGAGGAGGAGCCACTTACATAGGTGCTGGCGGTAATGGAAGTAGGGCCCCCTGATGGAAGTAGGGCCCCCAATCCTGGGTGTCGGTAGCACCTGTGCCATCCCAGGGTACAAGTTGCTCCCAGCCTCCACTACGTTCACCCAGTGTGCAGTCAGGGAAATGTAGCATCCCTGGCCACAAGCACTTGTCCATGTGTCAGTCATTAGGTGTAACTTAGCAGTAACTGCGTTCAAATGCCTTGGGTAAAGACATTTTGATGCTGCGCTGGGATAGGGAAGTAGATGTGGTCGCTAATGGTGCTTGCGACAGTACAGGTGCAGTGCAGGAGGCATCTGGGCCTGGGCCTGCGCCTTCGACAGGCGATTGGTCGTCACCCAACATAGGGGAAGAGGAGACAGTGGTGTGACCCGCGGACACAGATTGTGGACCCAGGTGTTCCTCCCACTTATTGCGGTGCTTGGCTGCCATGTGGCGGATCATGCTGGTGGTGGTGAGGTTGCTACTGTTCCCACCTCGGCTCATTTTGGTGTGGCACAGGTTGCAAACTACTATTATTTTGTCGTCTGCACTTTCCACAAAAAAGCGTCATACCACGGAACACCTACCCCTTGGCAAGGGAGAATTCAGCAAGGGGGTTGTCCGTGGAACACTTGCAGGCCTGTTTGGCGTGGCCCACCTTCTCCCTGTTGCCACCCCACTGCCTCTTCCAGCCTGTTGCGGTACTGCAGATCGCTCCCCCTCGGGACTGCTGTCCTTGCTAGCGTTTCCACCTTCCCATGTTGGGTCAGTAACCTCATCGTCCACCAAATCCACTTCAACTTCCCCACTGCGATCATCCTCCTCATTTGCTGACCCCAACACAACTTCAGTGATTGACAACGGTATATCATCCTCTTCATCAACCTCTGCAGACAGTAATTGGGGTCAACTTGATGTCAACTGTGTCTCGTCATCATCCACCTCCTTAAACACATCATTTTGTGAGTGTGAAGGCTCTAGAGGTTGAGAATCAGGGCACAAGATCCATTGTCCCTCTTGTCCATCCATTGTGCTTGGGGAGAGGGCCAAATTAAGTGATGGGGTGAAAATAGCTCCTCGGAACATCCGAGGATCGGATCGCTTGTTTGGCCAGACTCTACATGGTGGGAGGAAGGATGATCAGGGTGAGGATTGTGTTGTTGACCAGACTGTTGGCTACTGAGACTGGACTTGGTGGAAGACAGGGTGGTGCTTAACCCAGTGGAAGCATTATATGCTGCAATCCAACCGACCACATGGTCGCACTGGTCTGACTTCAAGAGTGTTGTCTTGCGATGCCCTGCAAACAAGGACATGAAGCTAGGTATCGTGGATGACTGTTTTCCTTGTGCTCTGGCAGCAGGCACAGTTGCAACGCACCCTGAGCCACTGCCTCTGCGTGAACTATCAGAATGACGTCCACTTCCCCGTCCCTTAATACTCGCCTTCTTCATATTGACACTGGATGTCACTGCTATTTGGATTAAATATAGGCCTCACACACTGTCTAGAAATAAGTGTAGATTTGCTTCTCACTGCTCACAGCAAGCAGAATTTGTAGAATGCAGAAAATGACTGTAACTGCTATTTGGATTAAATATAGGCCTCACACACTGTCTAGAAATAAGTGTAGATTTGCTTCACACTGCTCAGATTTTGTAAAATACAGAAAATTAATGTCACTAACGGTCGCCCTGACACAAAAAAATAATTCCCCTAAAATACATTTTGCTGCCACCTCTAACAATAGTCCTTAAAATGACATTTGGTTCTTTGAAACATTTTTAAAATTAGTAATTTGTGATCAAATTTGCCCTACATTCTCTGTCCCTTCCTAACAGCAGCTCTCCCTGACTCCCAATGAGCCGAATCCGTGTGACTGGGTGCCCATCACTGTAATGCCAGTTGAAAACATGTCTAATTGCATTACAGTGATGGCAATACTTACCTGCACGTTTATTGGCTGCTTAGAAAGCGCCAAACGTGCAGGAAGGAGACTAGAGCATGGTGCTCGAGCACATGTAGTACTCGGCCGAGTGCTCGGATCTCCCGAGCATAGCGATGGTCGAGCCCAACCGGTACTCGGCCGAGCGTGCTCGCTTATCACTAGTATTGATCAAATTTTACCTGCCCTGACCTCAGCCATTCCCTGATTATGATTTTGCCTAACCCCTCAGTGCTCTGCATTAGTGTCCCTGATGCCCGCGGGCCAGCAGCCAATGACACAGAGACTATTTCAAGAGGTAGGAGCCTGGTGCATTCCCTGCAGCAAATTCCGGATTCCTGTACATGGGGCAAAAGAATGAAAACCGGGAAAAGCCAGGATAATGCCCTTAGGTTTAGCTCTAATTCAAATCCATTGGTTGGCAGTCATTATGCTTCTTATTTTATACAGACGCATGCAGAACATAAATAGAATATCATATGGAGTGTAGCATTCCATATGTAAGGAGCTATTATTCCCTAGAAATATAATACCTAACATAGTCTGAGCTGTACAACCTCCATGCATGCAAAATGCTCTGCTGTGTATATGGAACTTTATTTTATCTCTTTTTGTATACAGTCTTTGATTATAGTGAAATTTTGACTAATCAGTCTAGAGCAATTCATTTTAGAATTTACAAATAATTGATTAATTTTTTGGCATCTAATTATTCTGACTTAAGAATACAATGTGCTAAATGTGTTTAAGTCACATATTTTGCAGCCAGTGAATAGACTAGGGAAAAGTAGTAAGTAGAGATGAGTGAATCGAAGCTGACAAAGTGGAATTCGATCCGAATTTCAGGATCAATTTGATTCGCACCTCGCGTTTTGGGGTAACGAATCACATTTTTTCCTAAAATAGCTGCTGTACATGTGAGGACATGGTGCAAGGAACTCTGGGAAGGTGGGATCATCCATAATGCCATGCATGCAGCCAACCAGCTGCCAGACAGTCCTGTGATGTCACAACCCTATAAATAGCAGCAACCATCTTGGAATCTGCAATTTACCAGTGTACTTAGAGCAGAAAGAGCTGTCTGCAGGCGCTAGGGACAGTGTTAGAAAAAACGATATTGTGTTAAAAAAAAAAAACTATTTACAAGTGCAGGGAAAGATTATTTAAGGTGTAGGGAAAGGATAGGGAGTAGAGTTGAGCGTACACCTGGATGTCCGGGTTCGACGGGTTAGGCCGAAATTCGGAAAAAAGTTAGAGTTCGGGCCCGAACTAGACCCGAACTTGACCCCGAACCCGAACCCCATTGAAGTCAATGGGGACCTGAACTTTTGAGCACTAAAATGGCTGTAAAAATGTCATGGAAAGGGCTAGAGGGCTGCAAATGCCAGAAAAATGTTGTTAAGAGCATGGAAAATGCTCTGCAAACAAATGTGGATAGGGAAATTACTTTAAATAATATAAAATAGGTAAAAATAAAAAATTATAATCTTGATCTAGGAGGAAGAGGTCCATATGGAGTAGGAGGTTGAGGAGGCGGTGGATGTGGCGGTGTAGGTGGAAGCGGTGGAAGAGGCGGTGGAAGAGGAGGAGGTAGCGTACAATGCTTTTTTGTTTTAAATTTTATTTTTAAAATTAGGGTACACCCCAAAACTTTGGTAAATTTAACATGTGATAACAATGTCAAGTCATGCTAAACACACGTTCAGACAATACACTGGCTGCAGGGCAGGCAAGCACCTCCAAAGGGGTAAACCCAGAAGTTGGAGACCCAGAAGTTGCATGTTCCCAAGTAGTTAATGTATTTTTAATAGAGTGATTAATAAATATGACATTTTACCTATTACTAGTCAGAGAGGTTGCAAAGGTTACGCTAGGTCCAAGTGACCACCTAACCCCTCTTCCAGAAGTTGCAGGGGCTGACCCCTGTCAGTCAGTTTGTGTAGGCGTGTGCACACTTACCGCCACTCCATTTCGCACGTCCCCGTGATGTTCATATTCCAATTTGATATCTGCACAATCAACTTTCGATGTTCTTTTATGAGCCTACCATGGTGATCAATGGTGGGAATCAGGGTTTCAGGCCAGAGAGGGAGCGTGAGAAAAAGAGACCAAATTTATGGGAGATAAATGTATTAAATTTTTTTGGGATCGAGCATAAATGTATGAAAAGATATTGAGGCGCAAATGTGGGACAAATTACAGAAGCCCAAATGTGGGCCAAAAGAGTCAAGCGGAATAGTGGGAAAAGCTATTGAGGCAGAAATGTTGGCCAAAAGAGAATAGTGGAAATGTGGGACAAAGTTTTGAAGCTTAAATGTGGTACAACTTGTTTAAGTTTAAGCTTTGAATCAAAGGAGTTGGCGCGCATTAATTAAAGAAGCATTTCCGAAATTTTATTCCCTGTCATCTGTGCAGAGCAGGGGTTTATTCATGTCTTAAATTGTATAATGTCAACCCAAGAATGTAACGGAAAAATTACTGAAATTAATTAACCTGTCTATTTGGTAGAGCAGGGGTCTATGACAGAAAACAATTGTTTATTGTTACCCGAAAATGTAAAAGAAAAATTATTGAAATTTATTAAGCTGGCAACTAGGTAGAAGAAGGGTATATTACACCCAAAAATTAGTGAACTTGACCATAAAATGTAATGTAAATTTAACCGGCCTACTAGGTATAGCAGTGGTACTATACACCCAAAAAGTGGTTAATTTCACCAGAAAATGTGAAAGACAATTTAAATATATATTTTTAAACGGCCTACTAGGTATAGCAGTGGTACTATACACCCAAAAAGTGGTTAATTTCACCAGAAAATGTAACAGATAATTTTTTTAATTTATTTTACCGGTATAAAAGGTATAGCAGTGGTACTACACACACAAAAAGTTTGGAGTTCCATATGGAGTAGGAGTTTGAGGAGCCAGTGGACGCAGCGGAGTAGGTGGAAGCGGGGGTGGAGGAGGACGAGATAGCCAACACAGGTTTTTGGCTTTAATTTAATTTTGTAAAATTAGGGTACACTCCAAAAGAGTGTGAAATATCCAAAATACAAACATGAGCAATTGCGCTGCAGTATAACAATGGCTGGTTAGTGCCGGTATACATGTCTATTCTGCACAAGGTACGGACAAGTCCAGAGGGATCCATGCCTGGTTCATTTTAATGAATGTGAGCTTCTCCACATTGGCTGTGGACAGGTGGCTGTGCTTGTCTGTGATGACGCCCCCTGCCATGCTAAACACATGTTCAGATAATACACTGGCTGCAGGGCAGGCCAGCACCTCCAAGGTGTAAAGGGCAAGCTCAGGCCATGTGCCCAATTTGGAGACCCAGAAGTTGAAGGGGGCAGAACCGTCATTCAGTACGTGTAGGTGAGTGCACACATACTGCTCCACCATGTTGGTGAAATGCTGTCTCCTGCTAAGACGTTCCATATCAGCTGGTGGTGCTGGTTGTTGTGGCATGCTGACAAAGCTTTTCCACATGTCAACCATGCTAAACCTACCTTTTGAGGTGCTGGCGGTGCCCCAGCTGCGTTGCGACCTCTGCCTCGTCCTCTGCCTTGGCCTTGTGCTTCCACTGTGCCCCCGCTGTCAAGTGGGAATGCCAGCAGCAGCGCGTTTACCAGCGTGAGCTTGTACTCACGCATCTTATGATCACGCTCCAGTGACGGAATTAAGGATGGTACGTTGTCCTTGTAATAGGGAGGGATATCTGGCTTTCATTGTGTTGTAGACCCATAACTGGGGCTCCACATTTATTTTGCATATTCCTGTTTCCCAGGGAGCTTTGCACTTCGGATTGCTGTGTTGAGACTCTTAATTGAGGCTCCACAGCGTTTTTTGTAGCTGGTCTCCCTGAGATCAGCTATTGTTGTGTTTGAGTAGTCTCCAAGGCATTGCTCCCGGTTAGCCAGAATCCTACTCCGCACTGATGAGGGGCAACACCCAGAAACAGCTGTCTGTGGATGGATAACTGGCTTAGGTTTTCCCCGTCACATCCTTAAAGCTAGTAAAAAAGCGGGATCTTGACATAGGGGCCACTTAATATGGTGGATTTGGTGATCTCTGTAATGGAGACACCCCTTTGCTCGGTTTTCCTTCCTTTGAGGGATATCTGGCTTTCATTGTGTTGTAGACCCATAACTGGGGCTCCACATTTATATTGCATATTCCTGTTTCCCAGGGAGCTTTGCACTTCGGATTGCTGTGTTGAGACTCTTAAGTGAGGCTCCACAGCGTTTTTTGTAGCTGGTCTCCCTGAGATCAGCTATTGTTGTGTTTGTTCTAATACAGATGTTGTAGATTGCCCACAAAGTCTTCTTTTGCTAACAGAATATGAATGCTGTATATATTAAACTTGAATTTAACACTTGCAGATCTGGAAAATACTGATTTTGTCAAAAAAAGTGTGTTTTTCAAACCCCAGAAAATGATGGGTGTATTTCTAGCTTACATTGCACACTGACTAATACAGATGTTGTAGATTGCCCAAAAATTCTTGTTTTGCTAACAGAATATGAATGCTGAATATATTAAACTTGAATTTAACACTTGCAAATCTGGAAAATGCTGTTTTTTGAAGAAAAAAAAAAGTGTGTTTTTCAAACCCCAGAAAATGATGGGTTTATTTCTTGCTTAAATTGCACACTGACTAATACAGAAGTTGTAGTTTGCCCTCCAAAAATCACAAGTCCAGAAGCATCTTCTCCCTACACTTGTAACAGCAGAGTGATGTACAGCGCTGTGTGACTCAAGCTTATATAGAGCCTGGGTCACATGCTGCTCTGGCCAATCACAGCCATGCCATTAGTAGGCATGGCTGTAATAGCCTCTTGGGGCAAGTAGTATGACGCTTGTTTTTTGGCTGCTGTGCAGCCTTTCAAAAAGCGCCAGGAAAGCTCTGAAGACACCGAACCCGAACTTTTACAGAAATGTTCGGGTCCGGGTCCCGAACACCCCAAAATTCGGTACGAACCCGAACTATACAGTTCGGGTTCGCTCAACCCTAATAGGGAGGAATTATTCCACAGCATTTATGTCAAACAGGGTTCACTAGGGGAGTTTACAGCCTGAGTAATAGGATCAATGCGATTACACCTTGCTGCACTGACTGGGGATCCAAATTGCCATTATACAGCTCTGTAATTCCAGCAATCTGTTCTTATTAGGGTGCAAGTGCTTTTTGATACAAGCATTAACAGGGTTTATTATAAGGAAATATTTCTACATTTTATTTGCCCTTGTCCGGTGCAGTTATATGTTCTAAAGCATTTTTTGCCTTGTATTAGTGTGAAAAAAGGGCTTATTAGCCGTAGTGTGGTAAAGTGCTAAAATTACACCCCTTTTTGTTGTGTATTAGTGGCAAAAGTAAAATAGATTTGCCGCTCAGCGGAGCGGTTATCTGTTCTAAAGCCCTTTTTATAGCATGTATTAGTGGAAAAAGAATAAATATCTTTGCCACTCAGCGGTGCAGTTATCTGTTCTAAAGCCCTTTTTTGTGTGTATTAGTGGGAAAAGAAAAAATATATTTGCCGATCAGCAGTGTAATTATCTGCTGTAAAGCCTTTTGTGGCCTGTATTAGTGGAAAAAGAAAAAAATTATTTGCTGCTCAGCGGTGCAGTTATCTGTTTTAATGCATTTTGTGGCGTGTATTAGTGGGAAAAAGGAAGAGCCTATTAGCGGTTGTGTGGAAAAGTGAGAAAATTACAGACTTTTTTGGGGTGTTTTAATTTCCTTTTTATTTATTTTTTATTTGATCTAACAGTATGTCAGACAGAGAAGGGCCAGGCCCTGCACAGGGAGTGGCAGAGGTATAAATGTTTCTGGCGCAGGCCGTGGAAGCAGGGTTCACTTCGAGAGGCCTGAGCTCCCAGTGTCAGCTAACGGTGGTGTCCACGATGTGGAGGAGACATCCGCCGCTTCCTCCACTAGAAAGGCAAGTAGTGATGAGGAGAGTGGTGTGGGAGCTGGTGTTGTGAGTGGTCAGGCTCCTGACCCAGAGACGGTTGAGGAGGACATCAGTGACGTGATATTGTAATATTATAAAATCCGGTGTCTCCATGATAAATCTGCAGCATGGGGGCCCTGTGGGGCTTCTATACAATTTCAAAATAATCCTTCAGCGGTGCGAATAGATACCAGATGACCGTGACACTCCATGACCTTTCCAGGAGCTTCTGTTGGGAGCAGCGGTTCATATCTGAGACATATAGTGCGAGGCGGAATCTGAAGACTCTCTCCATCTCGGTGCACCACAGAATGTTCTTCTTCCCATCCATGATGACTGCGAACTCGTGATGTTTTCCCTGACGAAGATACCAGGGGCTGGTAGTTATGGTTTGAATCTTGATGAACTTCGCGACTCTTCTGGGCTCCAAGCAGCCTTGAAGCTTTGTCTTCTCATTGTCTGTAGCTACTAGAGGCCTGTTCATGCCAGGCAGGTTCCCCCAGAAGTATCTGGCTCGATGAACAGCCAATACCACAGTTTCATCAATTTTGACAGGATTCGTCTCCAGGTAGAGAGAAATTGTTTTTTGGAAGGCTTTCTCCATTGCAAACACGTTCTCGAATAACCAGAAGACTGGCCGATTCTCTCCTGTCTTAGGCAACACTCATTTTTATTTTATTTTTTAATTATGAAAGGAAAAAAGAACATACAAATGTATTTACAATACAATTTAGTCTTCATCCTTATTAATTTCTCATTTCTACCCCTATGCTTCTTCCCTCTCCCTCCCGCTTATTTGCGATGCGTCTCCTATCCCGTCCGTCAACCAAGACAGAGTAGGGATACTGGTGAGTTGAAGGCAGGGAATTTAAGGTTTCCAAATCCACCATACCACCCAGTGGCGTAGCGTGTGTGTGTGTGTCTGTGTGGAGGCGGGGGGGGGGGATATTACTATTTTAAATGGGTCTGTATGCTGGAGGGGCTGAAGGCAAGAAGAGTGATTAATTTTACATGGGACTGTTTGCAAGAAGTGCTAGAAGGCAAGGGGAGTGATGTATTTTATAGGATAGGTGACTGTATGCTGGAGGGGCTGATGGCATGGGGAGTGATGCGTTCTACATGGGACTGTAGGATGAAGGGACTGAAGGCAGGGAGAGTGATGTAGTTTACATGGGACTGTATGTTGGAGGGACTGAAGACCAGGGACTGATTTATCTTACATAGGACTGTATGCTGGAGGGGCTGAAGGCAGGAAGAGTGATTCATTTTACATGGAACTGTATGCTGGAGGGGCTGAAGGCACAAAAAGTGATGACTTTTACATGGGACTGTTTGCAAGAAGGGCTAGAAGGTAGGGGGAGTGATGTATCTTACATGGGACTGTATGCCGGAGGGGCTGAAGGCAGGGGGAGTTTTGTATTTTACATGGGACTGTATGTTGGAGGGGCTGAAGGTGGGGAGTGATGTATTTTACATGGGACTGTATTCTGGAGGGTCAAAAGGCAGGGAAGTGATTTGTCTTACATGGGACTGTATGCTGGAGGGGCTGAAGGCAGCGGGGGGTTGTATCTTTCATGAGACTATATGCTGGAGGGGCTGAAGGGAGGGGGAAGGTTGTATCTTACATGGGACTGTATGTTGTTGGGGTTGAAGGCAGGGGGAGTTATGTATTTTACATGGAACTGTATGCTGGAGGGCTGAAGGTGGGGGGGGTGGTGATGTATTTTACATGGGACTGTATGCTGGTTGGGCTGAAGGGAGGGGAGTGATGTATTTTAAATGGGTCTGTATGCTGGAGGGGCTGAAGGGGGCCATAATTATGGCTATAATACTACAGAGGGGGCCATTATAATATTAATAATACATAGGGGCCATTATATATTATAATAATACAGAGGGCATTATAGTTGTAGGCACTACCAAGGGAGGGGAGGTCTGTTATCTGAGGATGATAGTGAGAAATCTAAAAATGTTTTCTGTGAAACTCTACAGAGACGAGACGCAGCTGAAAGGACTGCCATGATACCTTTTATCTCCGAATGAAGGCGCTGAGGAAAGTCTACATCCCAGGAGATGTCACTGGATGTAACAGGCATGGTGCTGTATGTATGTTATGTCCATCCAAATATCTGTTTTTGAAGGGGGTTTGGATATAGAATTTGGCCAAACACTGTAGCAGCCTGGCCCCAGACTTCAGGTCACACTGTGTGTGTTCTGAATTCTGGGGCCTTAAACCCATCTACTACATTATCTGTACTCAGATAGTTATCACCGTGTTATATGTGGTGTTACATAGGACTGCAGGTGACATCTACTACATTATCTGTCCTCAGAGAGTTATCACTGTGTTATCTGAGATGTTACATAGGACTGCAGGTGACATCTACTGCATTATTTGTAAAAAAAAAAAGGGGCATGGTCACAGGCTGGGGGGCGCAATACTTGGCTTGCCCCGGGTGCTGGCAACCCACGCTATGCCACTGCCCATACCGTATTCCATTTCTCCTTATTATTTCTTTGTTTGTATAGAATTCTTTCATAATTTTTAATCTTGTTGACCAGACTCAACCACGTATACCCACTAGGAGTATTTGGTTAAAACCAAACTTGCGTTATTAAGAGTTTTGCCAAAAAGAGTATTTTGATCAAAAGGAATCTCCTATAGTTATCTCAAATACTTCGGGAAAGATCTCCCAGGATTAAACATTCCACAGTATATGGAATCACTATGTTCAGTTTTTGGGTAATAATTAGTGATGAGCGAGCACCAAAGTATTCGGGGGTTTGGGCCGAACACATAGCCACGTTTGTGTGCTCAGCCAAGCACCCAAGTATAATGGAAGTCAATGGGAGACAACCAGGCACCCCCTGCTCTGAAAAGGGGAGGGTGCCTGGTCCATTGGAAAAGGTCTGAAAGTGACAGAAACACCACCGAAAAGGATCAGGAACAGCATGGGGACGATGTCTGGATGCACCTTGAACTCCCAGGTCGCTGCTGGGAACCATGTTGTCCGAGTTGTACGCCACTTTTAGAGACTGACAAAAATATGCCCCCCAAAAAAATAAAAAAAATAAAAATAAAATAAAATAAAAATAAAATAAAATCTATATTTCAGGAAAAAAAGTTAGGAAACATTCTTTCCCTATATATTCAATTGTATATAAAGTGCAAGTGCTGGCAAAAATTACAAGCAAGAGGCACTCCGAAACAGCCTGTATGTCACATACAGGAGGGCCCCGTTCACATTGTGGTACAATTGTTCAGGTAGTGGGACTCCTACACTCATAAAGCCTGTACACTAAGTAAAAGAGCTGCCAAAAATTACAAGGAACCGGACTACAATACACCCTTTATTACACACAAAGGAGGGCATCATACACACCCTTGAAAAATTATGGTTGGTGGCCTGCTGGTGACCCTGAAAAACATTTGGAGCAAGGGCCTGCTAGTGACCCTCTAAAACATTAGGGGCGAGGGCCTGCTGCTGAGCCGACCCTCTAAAACATTAGGAGAGAGGGCCTGCTGGGGAGCTGACCCTGTAAAACATCATGGTTTAGGGCCTGCTGGTGAGCTGAAACTGTAATAGTCCACCAAAGGACTCCCTTCTTATTTAAGCTTCAGACTGACTCAGAGCCTCACTTTTGCTCCGCCATTAACTTTCACAAAGCACTTCAGTCTATTCTCATTAGCAAGCTCAATATTCATGTGAGAAACATAGACTACTCACAAGTTCTTTAAAAGACACATTCGGTTCTTTTCCTTTATTTTCCACGATAAAAGACAAATAGCAAGACTCGCAGGTCCACTTGTTCAGAGTTAGCCTGAGTTGTATACCCCAGTCAAACGCGACGTTTCGAGGGTCATTCTCCCTTAATCATGCGTGTGGTTCAGATGTAACCAACGCCCTTAAATACTGTAAGGTCTAGGTACAATATTGCTACAATTCAGCTATAAAATTAAAAACAAAATTCTGGTTACAATTTAGACAGTTCACAGAAACACCTTAAAGTTGCAGATATCATTTAACCCTTCTGGTTTTAAACTTTCCATTTTTGTAATCCATTTTGTTAAAACATTATGGTTGAGGGCCTGAGGGGGGGGGGGGCTGTTGGTGAGCTGACCCTCTAAAATATTATGGTTGAGGGCCTGCTGGTGAGCTGACCCTCTTTAAAAATTGAAGTGGAGGGAATATATACAATCTAGATGAGGAGGAGGAGGAGGAGAAAACAAGATTCAACCATATACACTTTTTTGTGGTGGAAAAGGTGCATGGGAATACACTACAGTAGACTGACATTACAAACAATACATTGAAATTGCCTTTATGTTCATCATCAGCTCACCTCTAGTGATGAGCGGTAGGTGTCATAAGAGCTTTTGCGATATTTCGCGAATATTCGATTGAATATTTGTCATATAATCATCTAAATCAAATATTCGTCATTATTCTATATATTGCGAATGTTACACAAATTTATATTCGCATTGCGAATTAAACTTAGAGCTGAGTTCCTAATGGTTGTAATTTGTATTGCTAGAAATTACGAATATCAGGAATTCACGAATATAGCACTATATTCTCAATCTTCGTTATATTCTAGCAACAACTATTAGGAACTCAGCTCTAAGTTTAATTCTCGAAGCGAACATATAATCGCATTTCGAATTGATCTTAGAGCTAAGTTCCTGATGGTTGTGGTTGTATTGCTAGAATATAGCGAAGATGGCGAATATCACAAATTCACGAATATAGCACTACATTCTCTATCTTTGTTATATTTTAGCAACAACCATTAGGAACTCGGCTCTAAGTTTCATTTGCGAAGCAAACATATAATCACATTGCAAATTGATCATAGAGCTTAGTTCCTAATGGTTGTATTGCTAGAATAAAATGAAGATGACGAATATCACGAATTCACAAATATAGCACTATGTTCTCTATCTTCGTTATATTCTACAAACAACCATTAGGAACTCAGCTCTAAGTTGATTTCACAATGCGAACATATAATCGCATTGCAAATTCAACTTAGAGCTGGGTTCCTAATAGTTGGCTTGCTAGAATATAACGAAGATTGAGAATATAGTGCTATATTCGTGAATTCGTGATATTCATTATATTCTAGCAATACAGTACAACCATTAGGAACCCAGCTCTAAGTTGAATTCGCAATGCAAGTAATTCAGGTTATATTAATACCATTGCGATTACAACTGAGTCAAATTTGTGACATCGTGATTCTCACATCCGACAGGAATTCGGCAGAAGCGGCAACGGGCATTGATTGGAGCGGGCAGGGAGCCAAGAATCTTCTGGACAGGTAAGAACAGCTTTTGGGAAGTGGGAAGAGAGCAACAAGAATTACCAACTTAAAAAAAAAAAAATAACGAATATTCTAAAAAGCAAATACATAGCGCTATATTCACAATATTCGCAAATTAGTGAAGTGCCTATATTTGCTAAAAAAAATTGCTATTCGAATATTTGAGCTCAACACTACTCAGCTCTCCTCTGGTGGAGTTGAGAAGTCAGGGGCAATCCAGGACTTGTTAATTTTCATCTGAGTCAACCTGTCAGCATTGTCAGTGGAAAAGCGGATACGTTTATCAATTATAATGCCACCAGCAGCATTAAATATACTCTCTGGTGTTCCAGCAGTTTCAGGCCAAGTGTTAATCTGTCCGTAAAAGGGTATATTTGGGGTGAAATTCACATGCCAATATAGCAATACCCTGAATTTGGAGTTCCAGCAGGGGCTTGCAAAGTATAATAGTGTCCGCAAAAAAAATATATTTTGTTCTGGGGTGAAATTCAATTGCCAAAATAGCAATACCCTGAATCTGGTGTTCCAGTAGTGGCTTGCAAAGTATAATAGTGTCCGCTAAAACATATATTTTGTTCTGGATTGAAATTCTATTGCCAATATAGCAATACCCTGAATCTGGTGTTCCAGTAGTGGCTTGCAAAGTATAATAGTGTCCGCCAAAACACATATTTTGTTCTGGGGTGAAATTCAATTGCCAAAATAGCAATACCCTGAATCTGGTGTTCCAGCAGTCGCAGGCCAAGTGTGAATCTGTCTGTAAAAGGGTATATTTTGTTCTGGGGTGAAATTCACTTGTCAATATAGCAATATCCTGAATCTGGTGTTCCAGCTGTTGCAGGCCAAGTGTTAATCTGTCCGTAAAAGGGTATATTACACTCAAGGTGTATATACAAGTGCTGAGAGGGTCATCCTCATTAACTTCACACGCTACCGTGCATATTGTATTTCTGTCCGTTAAAGGGTATATTACACAAAGTGTTAAAATACAATTGCTGAAGGCATAATCCTACATATTTTTTCTCACGGTACTGTGCATCTCCAAGTGTAAATCTGTCCATAAAAGGATACCTTTCATCCAGTGCCTAAATACTAGCCCTAAAAGAGATATTCCACTAAATCAGTGGTTACTGCTGTGCCTGGATTAGTGTAATACGCTACATAAAAAAATAGGCAGATAGTGTTAGGTGACTGTACAAAAAGGCCTGAATTTGAAATCAATACATTGGGCCAAATATTTTTATTCTTATTGTGGAGCTTGGTGAACGGTAACAATGAGGAAAACATCTAGTAAGGGACGCGCACGCGAACGCGGTTGTGGTGGTGTTAGTGTACCCTCTGGTGCTAGGAGAGGACGTGGCCATTCTGCCACAGCCACATGTCCTAGTGAACCAACTACCTCAGCTTCACGGAGTTCCCTGGCATGACACTTCTTTAAACAATGTGCTGACGACAAGACCCGAGTGGTTTGCACGCTGTGCCATCAGAGCCTGAAGCGAGGCATTAAAGTTCTGAACCTTAGCACAACCTGCATGACCAGGCATCTACATGCAAAGCATTAACTGCAGTGCAGTAAACACCTTAAAAGCAAGGAACTCACTCTGGCTCCCCCTGCTCCCTCTTCTGCTGCTGCCTAGGCCTCTTCCTCCGCCTCGGGAGGAATGTTGGCACCTGCCACCCACCAAACAGAGGATGTGCCATCGACACCACCACCTGCGTCACCAAGCATCTCCACCATGTCACGCGGCAGCGTTCAGCTCTCCATCTCACAAACCTTGGAGAGAAAGCGTAAATTCCCTCCTAGCCACCCTCGAGCCCTGGGCCTGAATGCCAGCATTTCTAAACTACTGGCCTTTGAAATGCTGTCATTCAGGCTAGTGGACACAGACAGCTTCAAACAGCTGATGTCCATGGCTGTCCCACAGTATGTTGTTCCCAGCCGCCACTACTTCTCCAAGACAGCCGTGCCTTCCCTGCACAACCAAGTATCCGATAAAATCAAGTGTGCACTGCGCAACGCCATCTGTGGCAAGGTCGACCTAACCACAGATACGTGGACCAGTAAGCACGGCCAGGGACGCTATATCTCCCTAACTGCACACTGAGTAAATGTAGTGGCGGCTGGGCCCCAGGCGGAGAGTTCCTTGGCGCACGTCCTTCCGCCGCCAAAGATCGCAGGGCATCATTCTTTGCCTCCTGTAGCCTCCTCCTCCTACTCAGCTTCCTCCTCCTCTGTTTCCACCAGCTCATCCAGGCAGCCACACACCTTCCCCACCAACTTCAGCACAGCCCAGGGAAAACGTCAGCAGGCCATTCTGAAACTCATATGTTTTGGGGACAGGCCCCACACCGCGCAGGAGTTGTGACGGGGTATTGAACAACAGACCGACGAGTGGTTTCTGCCGGTGGGCCTCAAGCCCGGCCTGGTGGTGTGCGATAATGGGCGAAATCTCGTCGCAGCTTAGGGAATAGCCGGTTTGACGCACATCCCTTGCCTGGCGCATGTGCTGAATTTGGTGGTGCAGAAGTTCATTCACAACTACCCCGACAAAGCTGTCAAAGCTGCTGCATAAAGTGCGGGCCGCCTGTGCGCGCTTCCGGCGTTCACATCCTGCCGCTGCTCGCCTGTTTGCGCTACAGCGGATTCTTCGGCCTTCCTGCTCACTGCCTCATATGCGAGGTGCCCACCAGGTGGAACTCCATCATGCACATGCTGGAAAGACTGTACGAGCAGCAGCAGGCCATAGTGGAGTTTCAGCTGCAGCACTCACGCGTCAGTTGCACTGTGGAACAGCACCACTTCACCACCAATGATTGGGCCTCCATGCGAGACCTGTGTGCCCTGTTGCGCTGTTTCGAGTACTCCACCAACGTGGCCAGTGGCGATGACACCGTTATCAGCGTTACAATACCACTTCTATGTCTCCTTGAGAAAATGGTTACGGCGATGATGGAAGAGAAGGTGGCCCAGGATGAGGAGGAGAAGGAGGATGAGGGGTCATTTTTAGCACTTTCAGGCCAGTCTGTTAGAAGTGGCTCAGAGGGAGGTTTTTTGCAACAGCAGAGGCCAGGTACAAATGTGGCCAGCCAGGGCCCACTACTTGAGGACGAGGAGGATGAGGAGGAGGTGGAGAAGGATGAGGATGAAGCAGGTTCACAGCGGGGTGGCACCCGACACAGCTCAGGCCCATCATTGGTGCATGGCTGGGGGGATACGGAGGACGATGACGATACGCCTCCCACAGAGGAAAGCTTATCTTTACCTCTGGGGAGCCTGGCACACATGAAGGACTACAAGCTGCAGTGCCTTCGCAACTACAGCAGAGTTGCCCACATTTTAACGTGTGCGGACTACTGGGTTGCCATCCTGCTGGATCCCCGGTACAAAGACAATGTGCCCACCTTACTTACTGCACTGGAGCGTGATAGGAAGATGCGCGAGTACAAGCGCACGCTGGTAGAGGCGCTCCTGAGAGCATTCCCAAATGTCACAGGGGAACAGGTGGAAGCCCAAGGCGAAGGCAGAGGAGGAGCAAGAGGTCGCCAACGCAGCTGTGTCACGGCCAGCTCCTCTGAGGGCAGGGTTAGCATGGCAGAAATGTGGAAAAGTTTTGTCTCCACTCCACAGCTAACTGCACCACCACCTGATACGGAACGTGTTATCAGGAGGCAGCATTTCACTAACATGGTTGAACAGTACGTCTGCACACCCCTCCACATACTGACTGATGGTTCGGCCGAATTCAACTTCTGGGTTTTCAAATTGTCCACGTAACCAGATTTAGCATTTTATGCCTTGGAGGTACTGGCCTGACCGGCAGCCAGCGTTTTGTCTGAACGTGTATTCAGCACGGCAGGGGGAGTGATTACTGACCAACGCAGCCGCCTGTCCACAGCTAACGTGGACAAGCTGACGTTCATAAAAAAGAACCAGGCATGGATCCCACAGGACCTGTCCCTCCCTTGTGCAGAATAGAAATTTATAACTGCCTCCCCCTCAACCATGTATTCTTGTACTTCGGGGCACTTCTTTATTGAATCCTCATTTTTTTAACTTTACCATGATCTTGTGGTGCAACCCAAAGTTGAATGAACCTCTCCTCTGGGCGCCGGGGCCTAAATAACTGAAAGTGGCCAGTTACAATAGAGGGAGACATGAAGCCTAAACCTCTGCCATGCGACCTCTCTCCTCTGTCTGGGAGCCGTGGGCTGAATATCTGGAAGTGGCCTTCTCCAGTGGTGGGTGATATGACGCCTTATTCCTTGCTATGGGACCTCTCTCCTCTGTCTGGGTGCTGGGGCCTAAATAACTGAAAGTGGCCTTATCTAGTGGTGGGTGATATGACGCCTTATTCCTGGCTGTGGGACCTCTCTTCTCTGTCTGGGTGCTGGGCCTAAATAACTGAAAGTGGCCTTCTCCAGTGGTGGGTGATATGACGCATGATTCATTGCTGTGGGACCTCTCTTCTCTGTCTGGGTGCTGAGGCCTAAATAACTGAAAGTGGCCTTCTCCAGTGGTGGGTGATATGACACATGATTCCTTGCTGTGGGACCACTCTTCTCTGTCTGGGTGCTGGGGACTAAATAACTGAAAATGGCCTTCTCCAGTGGTGGGTGATATGACGCATGATTCCTTGCTGTGGGACTTCTCTCCTCTGTCTGGGTGCTGGGCCTAGATAACTAAAAGTAGCCTTCTACAGTGGTGGGTGATATGACGCATGATTCCTTGCTGTGGGACCTCTCTCCTCTGTCTGGGTGCTGGGACCTAAATAACTGAAAATGGCCTTCTCCAGTGGTGGGTGATATGACACATGATTCCTTGCTGTGGGACCTTTCTCCTCTGTCTGGGTGCTGGGGCCGTAAAAACTGAAAGTGGCCTTCTCTGGTGGTGGGTGATATGACGCATGATTCCTTGCTGTGTGAACTATCTCTCCTCTGTCTGGGTGCTGGGGCCTAAATAAATGAAAGTGTCCTTCTCCAGTGGTGGGTGATATGACGCCTTATTCCTTGCTGTGGGACCTCTCTCCTCTGTCTGGGTGCTGGGCTTAAATAACTAAAATTGGCCTTCTCCAGTGGTAGGTGATATGACGCATGATTCATTGCCGTGGGACCTCTGTCCTCTGTCTGTGTGCTGGGCTTAAATAACTGAAAGTGGCCTTCTCCAGTGGTGGGTGATATGACGCATGATTCCTTGCTGTGGGAACTCTCTCTCCTCTGTCTGGGTGCTGGGGCCTAAAGAACTGAAAGTGGCCTTCTCCAGTGGTGAGTGATATGACGCCTTATTCCTTGCTGTGGGACCTCTCTCCTCTGTCTGGGTGCTGGGGCCTAAATAACTGAAAGTGGCCCTCTCCAGTGGTGGGTGATATGACGCCTTATTCCTTGCTGTGGGTCCTCTCTCCTCTGTCTGGGTGCTGGGCCTAAATAACTGAAAGTGGCCTTCTCCAGTGGTGTGTGATATGACGCCATATTCCTTGCTGTGGGACCTCTCACTTCTGTCTGGGTGCTTGTGCCTAAATATCTGGAATTGGCCTTCTCCAGTGGTGGGTGATATGACGCCTTATTCCTTGCTGTGGTACCTCTCTCCTCTGTCTGGGTGCTGGGGCCTAAATAACTGAAAGTGGCCTTCTCAAGTGGTGGGTGATATGACGCATGATTCTGTGCTATGGGACCTCGCTCCTATTGATATTGGTTAATTTTTCTTTATTTTATTTTAATTCATTTCCCTATCCACATTTGTTTGCACGGCATTTACCTACATTTTGCTGCCTTTTGCAGCCCTCTAGCCCTTTCCTGGACTATTTTACAGCCTTTTTAGTGCCCAAAAGTTCGGGTCCCCATTGACTTCAATGGGGTTCAGGTTCGGGATAAAGTTCGGGTCGAGTTCGGATCCCGAACCCGAACATTTTCGGGAAGTTCGGCCGAACTTTTCAAACCAGAACATACAGGTGTTCGCTCATCTCTAGTCAGCACATTGTCTGAACAACTGTCACGCCAGGGAACTCCTTGGAGCTTGCTTTGGTGTGCTCCGCCCCTTGCTGCGGTGAGCAGTAGGAGGCGTACTTTCTAGAGGACAGCCGCTCTGCTTTTGCACCCTGCTCCCTCTTCTGCTGTGCTGGTGGCTCTGTTCGACCACCGTCTGTTCCTCTGAACTACATCAGTCACTCGCATAACCTTGATTCCATGTGGGGTCGAGGACCTCATCATCCTCCATATCATCTTCTACCAAGTCTTCACCGTTGACTTCCTTGTCAGTCTGCACACTTTCGAAAGCCCCAGCAGTTGGCACCTGTGTTTCGTCATCATCCGAGATGTGCTGCGATGGTCCTCCCATGTACTCATTATGAAAAATAAGTGGTTGGGCATCGGTGCACTCAATCTCTTCCACTTCTGGGGCAGGGCTAGGTGGATGGCCCTGGGACACCCTGCTAACAAAGTCTGATTTGCAAGGGGGTGAGGTGAAAGATTGATGGACATCGGCTGCAGGTGCCAGCTGTGGTCTTTCATCAGGAGACTGGGAGGGGAACTGGATCCACTGTCAGCAACCTAATCTACTATCGCCTGTAATTGTTCAGGCCTCACCATTTGTAGAGCAGCATTAGGCCCGACCAAATACCGCTGCAGGTTTTGTCGCCTACTCGCACCTGAGGAAGGGGTTTCACTTGAGCGTGTAGCTGGCACAGATCGACCACGTCCTCTCCCTGCAACAGGAGCTCTACCAGCAGCACCACAACCTGGGCCACGTCTCTTATTTGACGCTCTCCTCATATTTTTTAAATACAGGATCTTGCCCTAAATGGGTGTTTAATTAATAGTAGAAAAGAGTGACCGTATGTAAAGGGTGTATCTCACACAGCCTGAACCAGACTAGGCCTCAATTAAAGATTTCTTTGCACAAAATGGCTGTATTTCAAATGGCTATATTTCAAATGCCTTATTCAAACCCCTGTATGTATAGGGGGGATTACACACGCCCTGAATCAGTGTAGGCCTGAAGTAAATATATCTTGGCACAAAATGGCTGTATTTCAAATGGCTGTATTTCAAATGCCTAATTCAAACCCCTGTATGTATAGGGGAGATCTCACAGGGCCTGAACCTCTGTAGGCCTGAATTCAATATTGGTGCACCAAATGGCGGTATTTAAAATCTCTGAATGTAACCCAAATGTATTAAGGGTGTATCTCACAATGACATCTGCATCAAAGACTGCCAACTCAATTTTTTGTGCCCAAATGACTGTTTGTTTAACAACTGAATTTGACAGCAGTATATAAGCTTGTAATTTCACACGTGCTGATGCTGCAAGGCCTGAAAATAGTGTTTTTTGTCAAAAAAGTGTGTTTTTCAAACCCCAGAAAATGATGGGTGTATTTCTAGCTTAAATTGCACATTGACTAATACAAATGTTGTAGATTGCACAAAAAGTCTTTTTTTGCTAGCAGAATATGAATGCTGTATATATTAAACTTGAATTTAACACTTGCAGATCTGGAAAATACTGTTTTTTGAAAAAAAAAAAAAAAAACATGGTGATTTGCAATGTCCCAAAAGCTCAGATGCAGTGCTGGTGCACTGAGCATGCATAAAATGGCCGCCGCCACCCACCTAACTAAGAGAATTCTAAAAGTTTGTATTTTTTGGTAAATGAGCTAAGGGCAGGGTAAAAGGATAGTGCCCGGCACCCACACAACTATTTCTAGGTAGATCGCTGAGTTAGATTCTCTCCTATTCTCTCCCTGAAATCACAAGTCCAGCAGCATCCTCTCCCTACACTTGTAACAGCAGAGTGATGTACAGGGCTATGTGACTCAAGCTTATATAGAGCCTGGGTCACATGCTGCTCTGGCCATTCACAGCCATGCCATTAGTAGGCATGGCTGTGATGGCCTCTTGGGGCAAGTAGTATGACGCTTGTTGATTGGCAGCTGTGCAGCCTTTCAAAAAGCGCCAAGAAAGTGTCGAACACCGAACCCGAACCTTTACGGAAATGTTTGGGTTTGGGTCCGTATCCCAAACACCCAAAAATTTGGTACGAACCCGAACTATACAGTTTGGGTTCGCTCAACCCTACTGACGAACATGACGATATATTGTGACAACACTTGACTTACCCTTTTTCCTCTTTTTTTTTCTCACAACCTATAACCCCAGGCACAAGCAAACGAACCTGTGACACACCGTAAGTTGAATTTACAAAATTGCCTACTGGTAGTGAACGTAACTTATGTCACCAAGTTACTGCCCCTGCTAGACAAGACATAACAAAATAATGGTTGAAACAGCGGTGGCCTGAGTCACGCGTCAGGTCTCATGTCGTGATACCGCAAACTGATGAAAATGTGGCTTACCAAATATTCTGAACCTATAAGAACCTTTGAAGAAACGTCAAGTTGTGAAGCCCGTAACCTAATGAGAAAATGCACCCATAACGTGAGTTGTATGCTAATAAAGTTATTTATTTTATTTTTTAAAATATATATATTTTTTATTAAATATTTGTTTTTCTTGACAATACCAACTGAGAATGGAGAGCTGTGACGTGACCTGAAAAGGAGAAATGACGTGCTATGACGACCCTGGCTCTGTATGATGACACTGATATGAGGTCATACGTAGTAATATTGGTTATATGTAACGACATAGATTATGCGGTTACACTTGGGTATGCTGTATAAATGGTGCGACAATGAAAATGTACCTCTTAGAAAATGTTGGCATGGACCATGGTGGCGTGCCCTGGGCGTAACCTGGGTACGTGCCGCGTAACACAAATGTGCAGCCGGTGAGTCACACATATATATACCTGTACTTAGTGACAATGAACCACGCTGGCAACCTGGGCATGCAACAGTGCGACTATGCATGTACCGCTGAAATGAAATGTATGTACCTGTATGATGATATAGAGCAAGCAGCTATAACCAGGTTATTATGTACTGGTATTCACCCTGTGTCCCCAGCGTGTAGTGACACGGCCGTGCTATGACTAACCGGGCATGCTTTGTGACTGAGAACCTGTTCACGTTAAATGAATAGTAATGTTAAAGCACAGAGGCCTGTGCAAGACATGAGAAACCTGCATGAAAATCGAGGAGTCTTTAGCCGTACTGCAGCGCGAGAGCCATGACGTCAGCTGCCAGGCAGATCGTTCCGGTGCGGTGTCCAGCTCCTCCTCACCTAAGGGAACTGACACACTGTCGACCGGACTGCAAACTGCAAACACTCACCCAGGACAGAAACGACCTTAGTTTCAGTTCCTAACCGCCGACTTGGTATGGAACCTGTTGACTTGCAACTCACGTGCCACATCAGCTGACTCAGGATACTCCAAATACACAGCACTGTCGTCACACCCAAGGGAGGTGCCTGCCTGGTATATAAGTGCTGCTAATGCCCCTCCCACAAATACAGGCCAATAAATCGGCCTTCATACATGTCACTAATAGTTATAAAATAAAAATATATTGCTGCTGTCAAACACACACAGTAGCCCTTAAAAGGATTTTGGGTTCTTTGAAAAGGTTTTGGTATTAAATACAGCAAATTTCTCTCCCTGCACTATCTGTCCCTTCCTTAGCATGGCTGTCCCTGACACTGCTGTTAAATATATTGTTGATCTTAAAAGGACTTTTGGATCTTTTAAAAGCTTTCTCTAACTAAAATCGCTGAAATTCGCTCCCTGCTCTGTCTTTCCCTTCCTACCCAATGCTCTCCCTGTCTACCTCTGAGCCGAACATGCGTCATTGGGTGCTATATAGCGATTTGCGAACACACAATTTTCCGTGCACGAACGGCGAACGTGAACTTCCGCAAATGTTCGCAAACAGGCAAACCGGGCGAACCGCCATAGATATCAATAGGCAGACGAATTTTAAAACCCACAGGGACTCTTTCTGGCCACAATAGTGATGGAAAAGTTGTTTCAAGGGGACAAACACCTGGAATGTGGCATACCGTAGGGGGATCCATGGCAAAACTCCAATGGAAAATTAAGTAGTGGATGCAGAGTCGAGTTTTAATCCACAAAGGGCATAAATCACCTAACATTCCTAAATTGTTTGGAATAACGTGCTTTAAAACATCCAGTGTGTGTCTACGATTAGGTATGATGTTGTATTGATCAGGTAGTATAAGGGTTACGCCCACTTCACAGTGACAGACCAAACTCTGACAGACCAAACTCTCCGTTTAAAGCACCGCAAACAGTCCATTTGCACAACCGCAAACTCCCCATTTGCACAAGATTGGATAACAAGCTAGCCATGTCCTGTTCATTGTCCTCACTGACGTCATTGAAGGTCTCTTCCTCCACCCAGCCATGTACAACACCAAGGGTCCCCAAAAGGGGACAACAAGCCCCCTTGGATGCCTGCTGTGGTTGGTCTTCCACCTCCTCAAAGCCACCTTCTGACTCCTCTTTTTCAGACTCCTCTCTCTGCGGTGCCGCAGGTCCAGCAATCAACGACAACAAGGCTGCTTCTGTTGGTGATGGTGACCACAACTCTTCCTCTTCATGCTTATCTACAGCCTGATCCAGCACTCTTCGCAGGGCATGCTCCAGAAAAAATGCATATCGGATGAGGTTGATGATGTTGCCTTGGATTTAACTGACCAGGTTTGTCAACTCCGCAAAAGGACGCATGAGCCTACAGTTACCAGTTTAATCTCTGTTTAGGAACTGGGAGATGGAAAAAGATGGTTGGTCGGTCCTCTTCCTTCTAATTTAGGGCACTGCGTGTGCACCTTGCCATGTACTGTGTCACCCTATATGAGTGGTGTGTTAAGTAGTACTATTCCTATCAGCTTAATCCCTTTTACGTCCCTATCAGGGGACGCGTATCGAATAGATTTTAGGAACTGGGAGATTGAAAAAGATGATTGGTTGGTCCTCTTACTTCCAATTTGGGGCACTGCGCGTGCGCTGCGCAATGTACTGTGCCACCAATAAAACAGTGTGAACTACTATTCATTTTAATCTTTTTTAAGTCCCGTATCAGGGGACGTGTATTAAATTGAATCCTTGCATGGAGAGATAGAGAAAAAAGCTTGCTCTGTCCGCTTCCTTCTAATTTTGGGCATTGCAATGGAAATTGCCACCAATGCAACTAGTGCTAATATTCATATCAGTTTAATCTCTGTTTTGTCCCTTATCAGGGCCAGGGCCATTGTAGTGAATCGATTTTTGGAACCGGGAGATGAAAAAAGACCTGTGCTCGGTCCGCTTCGTTTGAATTTTAGGTCACTGTGCGTGCGCCGTGCAATGAGCTGTGCAACCCTATATGAGTGGTGAGTAGTGGGCACAGTACAGTCTGTAGGACTTACACACACTGGCAGGCAACTGCAATTATATTAAAGGGTAAAAAGTAAAATACTTTTTTATCTGCAAGGTACTGTGCCACCCTATATGAGTGGTGGGCAGTGGGCACAGTACAGTCAGTTGCCTGACACACACTGGCAGGCAAATGCAATTATATTAAAGGGTAAAAATTAAATGACTTTTTTATCTGCAAGGTACTGTGCCACCCAATATGAGTGGTGGACACTGGCAGTGGGCATAGTACAGTCTGTGGGCCTGACACACACTGGCAGGTAAATGCAATCATATTAACCACATTAGACCCCCTAGTTTAAACACCCTTAATGACCAGGCCACTTTTTACACTTCTACACTACACTACTTTCACCGTTTATTGCTCATGCAACTTACCACCCAAATGAATTTTACCTCCTTTTCTTCTCACTAATCAAGCTTTTATTTGGTGGTATTTCATTGCTGCTGACATTTTTACTTTTTTTGCTATTAATCAAAAATGACCTAAATTTTTGCAAAAAAAATGCAATTTTTCACTTTCTGCTGTAATTTAAAAAAAAAAAAATACATTTCTATATAAATTGTTCTCTAAAATTATTGTTATACATGTTTTTACAGAGATATTTCTCACACAAAGTATGGGTATATATAAAAATACACCCCAAAACACATTGCCCTACTTCTCCTGAGTACGGCGATACCACATGTGTGACACTTTTTTGCAGCCAAGATGCGCAAAGGGGCCCTAATTCCAATGAGTACCTTTACGATTTCATAGGGCATTTTGTACGCATTTGGATTCTCATGCTTTAGGACCCCTAAAATGCCAGAGCAGTATAAATACCCCACATGTGACCCCATTTTGGAAAGAAGACACCCCAAGGTATTCCGTGAGGGGCATGGCAAGTTCACAGAATTTTATTTATTTTTGGCACAAGTTAGGGGAAATTTATATTTTTATTTTTAACTTGTGACAAAAAATAAAATTTTACATGAACTCACCATACCCCTCATGGAATACCTTGGGGTTTCTTCTTTCCAAAATGGGGTCACATGTGAGGTGTTTGTACTGCCCTGGCATTTGATGGTCTCCGCAATTATTACATGAATGGCCATCATTAGGAGTTTCTGCTATTCTCCTTATATTGAGCATACGGGTAATGAGAATTTTTTTTTCCGTTCAGCCTCTGGGCTGGAAAAAAAATAAATGAATGAAACAGATTTCTTCATTCGCATCAATCATCGTGGATGAAAAAATCTCTGCCAAAATCAGTGACTGCGGTGAGGTGGGCTGGGCGCTAACTACCTAACAAGTAGCTAACTAACTGGCGGTGATAAGGGACCCTTATGCCCCATTCACACGTCCGCAATTCTGTTTGCAGAACGGAATTGCGGACCCATTCATTTCTATGGGGACAGACTTTGTCCCGCTCGGATCCAGAATTGCGGATCCGCACTTCCGGGTCTGCACTTCCGTTCCGGAAAAATATAGAACATATAGAAAAATATAGAACAAAAATATAGAACATGTCCTAACAAATTGTGGAAGCTGTTTCTTTAAGACAATATTGCCCTATGAGTGTTTTTTACTGCAGCAATCTGTGATACCATTAGTGATATACCATTGAAGCTGAATGCTGTACTCCTCCACTACTGGCCTTTGTGGATCCCAGGGCTCCTTCATTGAAAGCAGCGCGGTTCCTTTCAATACATAAACTTGGATTTTAAAGGTGTTTATTCCCACAACACGTACGGGACCTGCAGCAGCAACAACGGATAGTAACCTGAGCGTGTCCGGTACTTTTTTATTTATTTAAGAAATGCAATTATATTAATGGGTAAAAATGAAATGACTTTTTTATCTGAAAGGTACTGTGCCACCCTATATGAGTGGTGGGCAGTGGGCACAGTACAGTCTGTGGTCCTGACACACACTGGCAGGAAAATGCAATTATATTAAAGGGTAAAGATTAAATGACTTTTTTATCTGCAAGGTACTGTGCCACCCGATATGAGTGGTGGACACTGACAGTGGGCATATTACAGTCTGTGGGCCTGACACACACTGGCAGGCAAATGCAATTATATTAAAGGGTAAAAATTAAATTACTTTTTTATCTGCAAGGTACTGTGCCAACCCATATGAGTGGTGGGCACTGGCAGTAGGCACAGTATCGTCTGTAGGCCTGACACACACTGGCAGGCAACTGCAATTATATTAAAGGGTAAAAATGAAATCACTTTTTTATCTGCAAGGTACTGTGCCACCCTATATGAGTGGTGTGCACACAACTGCAATATATATATAGAAAAATAAAATAAAAGCAGACTGATGTACCAGCCCTAAAAAGGGCTTTTTGGGGTGCAGTCAGGATGCTGTCCTTACAGCAGACAAGTCTTTGAGGACTGGAGTGGACACAGAACACTGGCCTAGCTAACGCTTTCCCTAGAATCCCTATATTAATTCAGCAGCAGCAGCACTCTCCCTGCTCTAACAGCTTCATAATGAATCTAAGATGGATGCTATCCTTGCTTTTTGATAGGCGGTGGGAGGGTCTGGGAGGAAGGTATGCTGATTGGCTAGAATGTGTCTGCTGACTGTGAGGTACAGAGTGAAAGTTTGCTCAAGGATGATGTATAGGGGACGGACTGAACATCGTATATGTTCGCCCGCCGCGGTGAACGCAAACAAGCGATGTTCGCCGGGACTTGTTCGCCGGCGAATAGTTTGGGACATCTCTAGCGCTATATAGCACCCGATGACGCCATCCGGCCATACAATCACTGTAATGCCAGCAGCCAACATGGCTACTGGCATTACAGTGAGGGCAGTACTTACCTGCACCTTTATTGTCTGCTTAAAACCCGCAAAACTTGCGGGGTGGAGAATCAAGCATTTCGCTCGAGCATATGCGCTTGAGCACATGCTCATTTCTTTAACTAAAATCGCTAAAATTCGCTCCCTGCTCTGTCTTTCCCTTCCTACCCGATGCTCTCCCTGTCTGAGCTGAACATGCGTCATCGGTGCTATATGGCCCCCGATGACGCGATCCGGCCAGCCAATCACTCTAATGCCAGCAGCCAACATGGCTACTGGCATTACAGTGAGGGCAGTACTTACCTGCACCTTTATGGTCTGCTTAAAACCCGCAAAACGTGCGGGGTGGAGACTCGAGCATTTCACTCAAGCACACGCGGTACTCGGTCTAGTACCGCCATGTGCCCAGCATAGCGATGCTCAAGCCGAACAGATATTCAGCCGAGCATGCTCGCTCATCACAAGTAATAATTTTAGCTGTAGATTCCCAATATTCTGTTAGTTGTGTACAAAACCAAAACATGTGTAAGAAATCAGCTCCAAGTGAATCACACCGTGGGCAATTAGCCATCCTTCTCAATCCACATGTATTAAACCATACTGGTGTGACATATAGTCTGTGTATAATATTAAATTGAACCAAAACATGATAAAAATTATGTGACACTAACCTTAAATTAGTCATTATTTTCCCATTAATCATCTGGTTGGATCCTTAAAGAAGATTCCCAAACACTGTGTCCGGAGGACAGATGTGATTTACATTTGGTGCAAAATATGAAATTGAACCAAAAACTTGATTAAAATTATAAGAAACTAAACTTAAATTTAACAATATATTATCCCAATCTTCAAGGGAAATTCCCAGACAATCAATTTGTCAAGCCTTTTGTCCTAGAGAAATTTTAACCTTCTGTTCTGTCCCATATTCCCTATAAATGAATAGAAGAAGCAGGGAGATCGAGAAAACGATTACACAGGGCATGGGGGAGGAGGGGTCAAACATGGAGGCAGAGGAGGACACGAAGCAACATATATTCGATACTTCAAACTTCAAACCTGTAACCAGGTCCCAGCCGACACCGAAGATCCAAGCAGGGGTGAGGCAGGAAGCAACAGAAGCCGAAACATCAGAAGGAGGACGACCGCCCCGTCTTTGAGCGAGGCAGCAAACAGACACTGCCAGACAAGACGGACAAATGCAGGGGATCCACTGAGAGTCCGGGCCCCACGGCCCTGCATCAACATATGCAGAGTCACCATAAAGTGGCCTGGGAGAACCGTGGCTCCGATGTGGTGGTCCAGCCTGCTGCAGCAACCGCTGCATCACCCAGTGCACACACCCAATTTCATGCAGTCAAAGCTCCACCACGTCAGCTGAAGGGAGCTGTCTGTCCTTCCCATCATCTATCAGTCCTAATGCTCCTGCTGCTCGTCCTCCTACTCCTCATCACTCATTCCATCAGCAATCGATCACCGAAGCAATTGCCAAGAGACATCAGTATGCATGCACTCATCCAACGGTGCAGAAGCTGAACGTGTTCCTGTCCAAGTTGCTGGTGCTGCAGTCCCTCCCTTTCCAAGTGGTGGACTCTGCACCTTTTACAGAACTGATGGCTTATGCCGAGCCGAGGTGGAGTGTCTCAAGCCGTCATTTCTTTGCCAAAAAGGCAGTACCAGTCCTGCACACACATGTAGAAACAAAGGTGGGCCAGTCCTTGAGCCTGTCGGTGTCTGCCAAAGTGCACGGTAGCACAGATATGTAGAGCTGTAACTATGCTCAGGGACAATACATGTCCTTTACCGCCCCGTGTCCTCAGCCTCCACCGCACGGACAATTCACAGGGACCCTCCAGCATACCACATGTGTAGGGAATGGCGGTGTCACGCTGTTCTGCACCTCATTTGCTCCACAGACAGGATCTGTTTTTTGTGGGTTATTGCTTTGACAGATCAGAGGAAGGGTAAAATAATCAGTGACATTAACACAAACTTACTGCTGACACCCTCTCCACTCTGGGGGCTCTACTTGTATAAGCGTTTAATAGAACAGATTCTGTTTAGATCTATGTGGAATCAGCTGATGACGGTGTAACAGGATTGTTCCAGCAAAAAAAACTATAGACAAGGTAGTGGGGAAATAAATCTTCCAGCAGTGAATATTTCCCTTAAAATATAACTTTTAATGTTACTAATAAAAAGGGGTCAGCAACACCCCAATAGGTACCTCAAAAATCAACACTTTCAAGAGGAGAATAACATGTAGTCACAGTTGATACTAACAGACTGACACATCATAGGCGAGGTGGTCACCAGTGAAAGATACTTAGGATAGTGTAGATGAACTAACATGATACTATCCCAAAAAATGACCCTAGGTTAGCCCTATGCCCGGGGACAACTCCTGATGGTGGAGATTCCCCGTCCTCGAACCTGGACTAAAGGGCCCTGGCTAATCCCTGACCTACCGATCCGTCAGACACATAGGAGAATCACCCACAGGGGTGGGAGATGCTAGGCAAAGTGAGGATAACCTAATGTATCACAATGGTTCGTTATACAGTGGTTTAAACAGACACCTCATCCGAGGAGAAAACATATATACAATTTGAGGCCCTGTGCTGAGCCCTAATACGCTCACAGGCCTCACAGAGAACCTCTGTGTTAGGCCTCTCAATGTGAGCCAGATGTGGTTCACAAAACCTGAAGCTAAAAACCTCAACGCGTTTCCCCTTACTAGTATAGCGGGTTCATCAGGAGGTTACTACACAGGTAACATGTAGAAGCAAGGAGGGCCGTGTAATCAATGGCTTTTATACAAATAATACAACCAAATAGATACACGGTCATGATTACATAGATCTCCACACGTCACCATGTAACAACTAATGAGAGATAAAGAAAGACGACAGGAGGAGCCAAATTCAAAGGTCAGCCATAGTATATCCCGGTAACACCTAAAAGGGAGAGATAAAAGCAAATCAAGGATAATCCTCCAGGCATTCTCAGACACAGGGTAAACTGAAGAAGTAAATCTTACTATCATGTCCGGGTTGACAATGATCCGATAGTGATCCCTGCGAATGGTTAGGCAGAATATAGCGCTGCTAAATTGGAACAGTGGTGAAAGGTCAACCGGAGCTGTGATACATATAAATCAAGAGCCAAGAGATGTCACAGCCTACTCACGCTTGCCCACGGCCCCTAGCAGTCACGCTCCTCCTGTGTTGGTATTAAACAAGCCCCAGTTTAAATAGCCCGCGTTCATGTATCAAGCGTCCCATGTGACAGGAAACTTCATCATCACTTCCTGTCTTTGGAACGCAGATAGTCGTCACTTCCTGTCCTTGGAACGCATCTGTCATTTCCTGTATTCGGTCCAGGGTTCATCATCACTTCCTGTCTTTGGAACGCAAATAATCGTCACTTCCTGTCCTTGGAACGCATATGTCATTTCCTGTATTCGGTCCACATGAAAAGAATATATATCCAGCGCAATGATAGATTTGCGCTTAATAAAGAGGTAGTGAAACTAATACCAACAGTAAAGCGCAAAAAAGTGTGTAAATTGACATATTGATAAAGCGTACTATACAGTATCAGGATTATCGAACTGATCAATAATTATAAAAACTGGGGAGGTAACCTATCTCACATAGTATTATAGTCTTGTGACAGCATAGGGAGAGTGTGGTAGTCTCTAGCGATGAGATAAGTTCGGGACTAGTAAATAAGGTGCCAAGGATAGAAAACACCAAAAATAAAAACTGAATAGGGTACTTCGCGTACCTGGCCGGTTCCTATATTAAAAGGGCCAAATGAGGTAATAAGAAAAACAAGTGTATGTCATCCTTTCATTTAGTCCATGTGGAGCCTGGGACTTAAATCTATGAATCCATTGGCATTCCTTTTGTAGAATTTTCTGGTCCCAGTTACCTCCTCTTGGGGAGGGGGCAATTGTTTCCAGAATGGAAAATTTTAAAGATCTTGGGTCTCCTCCATGTATTTCATTGACATGCGATGCTACTGGAGTATCTTTTTTCTTGAGCACATCGTTGACGTGCTCAAGAAACCTCCTTCGTGCCTCCCTGGTAGTTTTGCCTATGTAGTCTAAGGGGCATGTGCACTGACAAACATAGATGACTCCCTTACTTTTACAATGGTGGAAATCCCTAATTTCGAAGACTTGTCTTGTAACAGAGCAGGTGATAGTCTTGGTAGGGAGTACAAATCCACAGGCCTTACAACCTCCACATTTAAACATACCCCTGGGCTTACGATTGAGCCAGCTCTTGTTGCCCGAGGGGGGGATGGTGTAATGGCTGTGGACCAGTCTATCTCCAAGGCTTTTTCCCCGTCTATATGTAACAGTAGGGTAACGGGGCAAAGTGTCCTCCAGATCAGGGTCCATCTGTAGGATGGGCCAATAGCGTCTTAAAATCCTTAGGACCTCCATGTTAGCTGAATCGAATGTTGAGATTATCCTTGTTGGTTGCATTTTATCAGTCTCCTTTACTCTTGGTGTCAATAACTGGTCCCTGTCTTTAAGGAGGGCATTCTTAAACGCATCTCTCAAAGTTTGTTGAGGATATCCCGTCAGTAAATCTACATTGGAGTTCCTTAGCCTCAGTAATAAAGGCTTCCCTCGTGGAGCAGTTTCTCCGGACCGGAATACTGCCACCTCGGGATCCCACGTTTCAAGGGGGCAGGATGATGACTATCCCAGTGTAAGAGTGAGTTTGTTGCAGTGCTCTTTCTATGGATGCCGGCAGTGAGTCTGTCATTGTTCTTGGTGACCTTTACATCCAAAAAATTTATGGTAGTGGGATCAAACTCAAAAGTAAACTTCAAACCTATATGGTTAACGTTGAGATCACTGACAAACTGTCGGAATTCCTCTGGCCCACCTTTCCAGACCACAAATACATCATTGATGTAGCGTGTCCAAAAGATAATTTTATCGGTCCACCAAGTAGTGTGGTCTGGAAAAACACACCGATCCTCCCACCAGCCGAGGAGGAGGTTGGCATAGGTCGGGGCGCAGGGGCCCCCCATCGCTGTCCCCCTCAGCTGGTGGTAGAAGCGGGTGTTGAATAGAAAATAGTTGTGGGTCAGAGCGAACTCCAACAGGGACAGGATGAAGCGGTTATGAGCATTGTAGTGTATACCCCTGGTCCTTAAGAAGTATTTGACTGCTTTAAGACCCTTCTCATGAGGGATTGAGCTATATAAAGACTCAACATCCACACTCGCTAGATGGCAATCTGGGTCTAGGTTGATGGTTTCAATCTTGTTGAGGAAGTTCATCATGTCCCTGGTATATGCCGGGAGGGACACAACGAACTCCCTCAACACCCGGTCGAGGTACGCACAACAGTTTTGCGTAAGAGACCCCACCCCCGAGACAATTGGACGGACTCTTAATGGGGTGGTCCCTTTGTGCACTTTAGGGAGGCCATAAAAGATAGCTATGCAAGGGTTTTTAGGAAGGAGAAAATCATATTCTGTTGGAGAAATAACTTTGTCTGATAGTTCTAAATCCAAAAGGGTCTTTAATTCCTCCGTAAATTGAACAGTAGGGTTAGTAGTGAGGACCCGATAGCCCTCCTTGTCTTTTAGTAAGTCCAAACACAAATGTTGGTAAATCGCGTGGTCAAGTACCACAAGATTACCTCCCTTATCTGAGGGTTTTATAACCAACGTCGTGTCTTGCTCCAATGTCCGTAGGGCCGCCATCTGAGGCTGGGTTAAGTTATATCTTTGTGGTTTTAGTTTCTCAACCTCTTGTAATTCTGAGGACGCCATTTGTAAAAAGATGTCAATACAATCATAATTCAGTGGTTGTGGCATCCTAGTGCTCCTAGGTCTGAGGTCCGTGTGAGGTCCGTCCAGGGACACGTCGTCCCTCTTCGCCCAATTCAACTAAGGTCTGTAGGTCTGTGTAATCTGACTCATTAAGTCCTAATTTTTCACATGTCTGTCTGTTCGTATGTTTAAATAATTTGTGCCATTTGAGTAACTGGCAAATCAAATTTTTTAAACATTCGCTCATCTCTAGTAGTAAGCAGCATTTTCTGATTATTTCACAATAGCAATTCAATTCTGAAATAAGCTTAATCACTAATGAGCGGCTTCAGACTTGTGCACATTTACATAGGGCCATGAAGTATTAGACATAGCTTATTTTTTGCTGGCACAATCTTAATATAAATGCAATATCATTTTGTACTTCTGCATGGAGAATTAATTTAGTCGCCGTATATAAGAAAAGTATATTGATAGTATGTACGCTAGAATAGTGAAGTGAACTAATTTTATTTAATAACAACTAATTAGGATATCCTCTAAAGCATCAGCCCTGAAGTAATAGACAGGAGGAAGCTTAGCAAAATCACATTACCGTCTAATTTCAGTAATGACCCTATGTTATCAGACTGATGCATTAGGAATAGTAAAGCAACAGTTCTGACAATTCTAAATAAAATAACATCTGCACACTACACATTATCAAAATGTAATGTGTCTTCCGGGAATTGACTTAAATTATTATTAGACTAGGACTTTTTTTAAAAATACATATGAAATATTTGTCCGTGTAACGGGCAGTGGGTATTGATACCCTGTGCCAAGTAAACAGCTTGAATTTGGGCTTACTCTAAAGGTGTTATCCTTGTGGTCCCCTGGTTTTCACCCTTTAAACCCTAAAGATCTAATCTTCACTGCAGGGGAGCCACAGGGAACTACTTCTTGAGATAGTTTAAGTGTATTTGGTGACTGACCCATGAGGGTCCGAGACACTGGTACGAAGCACAAAGGGATCAGGCAACATTCATAGTCAGGAGACAGGCCAAGGTCAGGGCAGGCTGCAAACAATCATATCCAAGAACCCAATCCGAGGTTGGGGCAGGTGGCTATGGGTCAATGTAAGAAAAACGCTAAGGTCAGGGCAGGAGGCAAAAAAGTTAATTTTCAGGGGGAAGTTCGGTACACAAGCACTAAGAGAAGACAGAAATATTCACTTTTGCTGGAAAACTATAGGGAATGTGCTTTAAATACCCAAAGATAGCCAGCCATGGGCTGGGGAAGAATTTGGCCCTTTATGGGCAGAGAGTGAGCTTGCTTGCCAAAAGACACAGAGAAGCACAAGCCTAGGCCTGTAACAGAGTAGAGCAGGAGGTGCATGGAGTGCCAGTGGCCTGGCCTGCAAAAGATGACAGAAGAGGGTGCATGAGTCCAGTCCAGACCACAGGTGAAGCGAAGGGCAGGATCAGGTAAGAGATGCAGTGCTTGTGCTCACCCCGGAAGGTAGGGCAGCGGTGGGCTGCGGGCTGCCACCATCACAGTCAGTAACTGTGTAAAGTAACGGAATTCTTGTTACCACCAGAATAATTTAGATTAGTAAAGAAAAAATTATCTTAATGTGGCTATTGTAAAACAAACAGCACCATAAAAACTTTAAGTAGCAAAACCAGCGACACAAGCCTATAAGCTCTGATAAACATGGCTGGCACTAGTATTGAGTGAAGTGATCTTCAGTTAATAGATCTGGAGTCACTTCAGTCAAAACTTAATTTGAATGCTGTATGGATTCCAGTTTTAAAATTAATTTTAAGTTGAAAAATAGATGTCCAAAGTTATTCACTGAAGTCTTGCGAGACTTCGAAGATAATAAATTTCACCTCTGTGGAGTCCATACATTTGAATGGTGTACGGAGACGGATCTCTGTGCAGAATTCAAACAAAGTGTTGACCAAAGTGACTTTGGATCTATGACCAAAAGCCTACTTTGCTCAGCACTAGCCAGCACAATGAACCAGCAATGTAGAAGGTTTTGCCAAATAAATACTAAACAAAGTCTCTTACCATCCCCTGTTTCATTTTGACATGTGGGGGGAGTTGGAAGTCTGTTTCACTTGTAACTGCTGCAATTATGATGGTATTCAATTCATGTCATAGCCTACAAGATAGGATTAAATGACCCTGTCACAGTCCCTAGTATACCTTTAGAAAAATGAAGCATTACTTCCAAAAAGGGTGACCACAAAGACATAGCCCCTAGACAACTCTAAACTTGCATAAACACTGGGGCCATTCCCAATAGACTAAGTATGCCATTTGACAGGCAAGGATGACCCAAACAATAGCATAACTCTTCTTTGTATAGCATCCATTCACACTTTGGACATCATTTGAGTTGACCTCCTCAGGGGACATAAATAAAAAGGTCAGCATAAGAAAAAAATGGCACAAGAGAGGTACAGTGACACGTGTGATGTGTATGGAATTCTCATTCATCCAATCTAGGTGTTCACATTAAGTAGCTGAAAGAAGCCCTACCTTAAAAGCCAGAAATTGCAAGCCCCACCAGGGTTAATTGCCCTAGAGACTGCTCATATACAGGTAGTTAACTCATCAAGGTATGGAGTTCCTGAATGGCATCCATGATGTTTGTTTGCTGCTAACAAGACCCTGCACAGCCCACTACCTTGATCTGAACATCTAGATTTTATCAGAAGGTCCAACCCATCAAAAGCAAGATTCTCCCTTGGAACATATAAAACCAGAAACACAGGCCAAATAAAGAAGATCCTCTTAGGGTACTTTCACATTTGCGGCATAGCTATCCGGCAGGCTGTTCCAGCGGGTGAACAGCTTGCCGGATCCGCCATGCCGCAAGTACCCGTGCACTGCCGTGCTGCCGCTCCATCCCCATTGACTATAATGGGGTGGCGGGGCGGAGCTACGGTGCAGCACGGCAGTGCACGGCCGGAGATCGCTGGACTAAAAGTACTGCAGTTCCGACTTTTTAGTATGGCGATCTTTGCCGTGCACAGACGTGCTGCGCCGTAGCTCCGCCCCCCGCTCCATTATAGTCAATGGGGACAGAGCGGCAGCAAGGCAGCACACTGGTACTCGTGGCATGGCGGATTCAGCAGGCTGTTCACCCGCTGGAACAGCCTGCCGGATAGCTATGCCATAAATGTGAAAGTACCCTTAGTGAAACTCATCATGGGATGTCACTGAATGATGTCATATTTATAAATAAGTACTTGAGTTTTCATCTAATGATTATTCAGTGGGATTCTTCCTTATCCGAGAAAGGAGTCTTTGTCATTATACAAAAATAAGACATTTATATTTTACAGAAAAAAAAAAAAACTTTAGGAAAATTAAATACTTTTAATCCTATTTATAAGTATTATAAAATAACAAAAATATTACTGAACTTTCAAAAAACTTTATATAAAGCAATAGTGCAAGGCAAATATGACAAACATAAAAATATGATTAGAGAGAAATACTTCTTTCTGCACTTATGAGCTGCTTCTTCTCTAGAGTTGAGCGAACCCGAACTGTATAAACTGTATAAATCGTTGTTCGGCGATTTCTTCCCGCTTTCTGAAGGGCTGCACAGCAGCCAATCAGCTAGCGTTTTACTTCTTGCCCTAAGAAGCCATAACAGCCATGCCTACTAATGGCATGGCTGTGATTGGCCAAGTGCAGCATGTGACCCAGCCTCTATTTAAGCTGGAGTCACGTACCGCCGCATGTCACTCTGCTCTGATTAGTGTAAGGATAGGATTCAGCTGCTGTGAGGGCGAGATTAGGCAGGGAAAACTCAGCAAAAACACCTAATGAAGTGATCGATCTACAGCTGTGAATCATTCAACTTCTGCTAGTTAATTGCTCACTGGTTTTTAGGCTGCACAAGCGTTTTTCTGTCACTTTTTTGTGGGGCGATCAGTGGCCATTTTGTGTCTTGTGGTGCACCAGCACAAGCTGCCACCAAGTCCATCAATCCATCAATACTATTTTTTTTATTTTAGCTATATCCTACATCAGGGGCTTGGCTGTGCTTATTGTCACCCCTAGAAACTCAGAATAGAAATATCTATATTTTAATGAGAGGTTAAATTAAATTGACAAAATAGCAATCACCTAAAACTGGTGTTCCAGTTGTGGCTAGCCAAGTGTAATACTGTCTGCTGTCTGGCAAAGGATAGATTTTTTTTCTGTGGTGAAATTCAAATGCCAAAATAGCAATCCCCTAAATCCCAGCAGTGGCTGGCCAAGTTTAGTGTCCGGAAAAGGATATATTTTGTTCTGAGGTGAAATTCAATTGCCAAAATAGCAATACTGTAAATATGATGTCCCAGCAGTGGCTGGCCAAGTTTAATAGTGTCCGACAAAGGATATTTTTTGTTCTGGAGTGAAAATCAATTGCCAAAATAGCAATACAGTAAATCAGTGATTTCAGCTGTGGCTGGCCAAGTTTAATAGTGTCCGGCAAAGGATATATTTTGTTCTGGGGTGAAATTCAATTGCCAAAATAGCAATACTGTAAATCTAATGTCCCAGCAGTGGCTAACAAAGTTTAATAGTATCCGGCAAAGGATACATAATTTTCTGGGGTGAAATTCAATTGCCAAAATAGCAATCCCCTAAATTTGGTGTTCCAGCTGTGACTGGACAAGTTTCATAGTGTCCGTCAAAGGATATATTTTTTTCTAGGGTGAAATTCAGTTGCAAAAATAGAAATACCGTAAATCTGGTGTTCCAGTTGTGACTGGCCAAGTTTAATAGTGTACGGCAAAGGATAAATAATTTTCTGGGGTGAAATTCAATAGCCAAAATAGCAATCCCCTAAATCTGGTGTCCCAGCAGTGGCTGGCCAAGTTTAATAGTGTCTGGCAAAGGATATATTTTTTTTCTGGGGTGAAATTCAATTGCCAAAATAGCAATACCATAAATCAGTGGTTTCAGATGTGGCTGGCCAAGTTTAATAGTGTCCGGCAAAGGATAGAAAATTTTCTGGAGTTATATTCAATTGTCAAAATAGAAATCCCCTAAATCTGGTGTGCCAGCAGTGGCTGGCTAAGTTTTATAGTGTCCGGCAAAGGATATATTTTTTTCTGGGGTGAAATTCAATAGCCAAAATAGCAATCCCCTAAATCTGGTGTCCCAGCAGTGGCTGGCCAAGTTTAATAGTGTCCGGCAAAGGAAATTTTTTTTTTCTGGGGTGAAATTCAATAGTCAAAATAGCAATACCATAAATCAGTGGTTTCAGATGTGGCTGGCCAAGTTTAATAGTGTCCGGCAAAGGATAGAAAATTTTCTGGAGTTATATTCAATTGCCAAAATATCAATCCCCTAAATCTGGTTTCCCAGCAGTGGCTGGCTAAGTTTAATAGTGTCCGGCAAAGGATATATTTTTTTCTGGGGTGAAATTCAATAGTCAAAATAGCAATCCCCTAAATCTGGTATAACAACAGTGGCTGGCCAAGTTTAATAGTGTCCGGCAAAGGATAGATAATTTTCTGGGGTGAAATTCAATTGCCAAAATAGCACTACCGTAAATTTGGTGTCCCAGCAATGGCTGGCCAAGTTTAATAGTGTCCGGCAAAGGATAGATAATTTTCTGGGGTGAAATTTAATTGCCAAAATAGCAACCCCCTAAATCTGGTGTTCCAGCTGTGGCTGGCCAAGTTTAATAGTGTCCGTCAAAGGATATATTATTTTCTGGGGTGAAATTCAGTTCCAAAAATAGAAATACCCTAAATCTGGTGTCCCAGCAGTGGCTGGCCAAGTTTAATAGTGTCCGGCAAAGGATAGTTAATTTTCTGGGGTGAAATTCAATAGCCAAAATAGCAATCCCCTAAATCTGGTGTCCCAGCAGTGGCTGGCCAAGTTTCATAGTGTCCGGCAAAGGATATTTTTTTTTTCTGGGGTGAAATTCAATTGCCAAAATAGCAATACCCAAAATCTGATGTGTAAATCTATCCGTAAAAGGGTATATTACACTCAGCGTGCATCTCTTAGTGTATTTCTTTCCTTTAAAGGGTATATTACACAAAGTGTTAAAATACAAGTGCTGAAAGCATAATCCTTTATTTTTTTTCATATGCTACTGTGCATCTCAAAGTGTAAATCTGTCCATAAAAGGATACCTTTCATCCAGGGCCAAAATACTAGGCCTACAATTGATATTCCCCTAAATCTGTGGTTACTGCTGTGCCTGGATTTGTGTAATACGGTACATATATAGATAGCTAGATAGTGTTAGGTGCCTGTAAGAAAAAGGCACGATTTTGAATTCAATACATTGGGCCAAATAATTTTTTTCTTATTGTGTTGAACGGTAACAATGAGGAAAACTGCGTCACCAAGCATCTCCACCATGTCACACGGCAGCGTTCAGCTCTCCATCTCACAAACCTTGGAGATAAAGGGTAAATTCCCACCTAGCCACCGTCAAGCCCTGGGCCTGAATGCCAGCATTTCTAAAATACTGGCCTTTGAAATGCTGTCATTCAGGCTGGTGGACACAGACAGCTTCAAACAGCTGATGGTGATAGCTGTCCCACGGTATGTTGTTCCCAGCCGCCACTACTTCTCCAAGAGAGCCGTGTGTTCCTTGCACAACCAAGTATCCGATAAAATCAAGTGTGCACTGTGCAATGCCATCTGTGGCAAGGTCCACCTAACCACAGATACAGGGACCAGTAAGCACGGCCAGGGACGCTATACTGGGTAAATGTAGTGGCGCCTGGGCCCCAGGCGGAGAGTTCTTTGGTGCACGTCCTTCCACCGCCAAGGATCGCAGGGCATCATTCTTTGCCTCTTGTAGCCTCCTCCTCCTACTCCTACTCGACTTCCCGAATGTCACAGGGGAACAGGTGGAAGCCCAAGGCGAAGGCAGAGGAGGAGCGAGAGGTCGCCAACGCAGCTGTGTCACGGCCAGCTCCTCTGAGGGCAGGGTTAGCATGGCAGAGATATGGAAAAGTTTTGTCACCATGCCACAGCTAACTGCACCACCACTTGATACGGAATGTGTTATCAGGAGGCAGCATTTCACTAACATAGTGGAACAGTACGTGTGCACACTCCTCCACGTACTGACTGATGGTTTGGCCCCATTCAACTTCTGGGTCTCCAAATTGTCCACGTGGCCAGAGCTAGCATTTTATGCCTTGGAGGTGCTGGCCTGCCCGGTGGCCAGCGTTTTGTCTGAACGTATATTCAGCACGGCAGGTGGCGTCATTACTGACAAACGCAGCCGCCTGTCCACAGCCAACGTGGACAAGCTGACGTTCATAAAAATGAACCAGCCATGGATCCCACAGGACTTGTCCATCCCTTGTGCAGAATAGATATTTATAACTACCTCCCCTTAACCATATATTCTTGTACTCCAGGGCACTTCTTTATTGAATCCTCTTTTTTAAATTTTACCATTATTTTGCGGGGCAACCCAAAGTTGAATGCACCTCTCCTCCGTCTGGGTGCCAGGGGCCTAAATATCTGAAAGTGGCCTTCTCCATTGGTGGGTGACATGAAGCCTGATTCTCTGCTTTGGCACCTCTCTCCTCTGTCTGGGTGCTGGGGCCTAACTTTCACATACTTGCTTGCTGTCTTACTGGCAGACATTTAACACTTTTTACTGTCTAATGACCGCCCCATTGTCTGTGTGTCAGGGGCCTATATGTCGTTTAATCATTTGTTGTCTTGGTGGGAGATATTAAACTCTTTTTACTGTCATGACCGCCCCATTGTATGGGTGTCAGGGGCCTAAATTTCACGTACTTGCTTGCTGTCTTGGTGGCAGACATTTAACACTTTTTACTGTCTAATGACCGCCCCATTGTATGGGTGTCAGGGGCCTAAATTTCACGTACTTGCTTGCTGTCTTGGTTGCAGACATTTAACTCTTTTTACTGTCTAATGACCACCTCGGTGTCTGGGTGTCAGGGGCCTATATGTTGTTTAATCATTTGTTGTCTTGGTGGGAGATATTAAACTCTTTTTACTGTCTAATGACCGCCCCATTGTCTGGGTGTCAGGGGTCTATATTTCGTTTAATTGCTTGCTGTCTGGGTGAGAGATATTAAACTCTTTTTACTGTCAAATTGCCTCTCCTCTGTCTGGGTGTCAAGGGACTACATAAATGATAATGGCCTGTTCCATTGCAGGTTGACCTGAAGCCTGTGTTGCTGTTACTAGACCGCTCTCCTCTTTCTGGGTGCCATGGCCCTGAGTCTGTGAATGAGGCCTGTGGCACTGCTGGCAGACATGAATCCTTTATGGCTGTGATGAAAACATCAACTCCCATAGCATTCCCACCTGATGCCACCCCAACCTCCTATTCCACTTCCTTCTCCTCCAAGTTGCCAATTGATATTGGTTAATTTTTATTTATTTAACTTTAAATCATTTCCCTATCCACATTTGTTTGCAGGGGATTTACCTACATTTCGCTGCCTTTTGCAGCCCTCTAGCCCTTTCCTGAGCTATTTTACAGCCTTTTTGGTGCCCAAAAGTTCGGGTCCCCATTGACTTCAATGGGATTCGGGGTAAAGTTCGGGTCGAGTTCGGATCCCGAACCCGAACATTTTCGGGAAGTTTGGCTGAACTTCTCGAACCTGAACATTCAGGTGTTCGCTAAACTCTATTCTTCTCCTTCTGCCTCCTGAATTGTTATTCACCCTTAATTCTCAGATAAAATATGTCTTGAAAGACTGGTTTATGTAGGCTTTAGTAAGTTTTCTATCTAACTGTGGTGCTGAATTCACAGTTACACTGCTCAGCACTCTGCATAATGTCCTTCATGCTGCTGCTATCTTAAAGTGTGTTACAAGGAGAGCAGAATCTGCTCCTCTCTATGTGTTCTGGGTATAGAAGACATCATAATACCTAGTCTCCGCCCAATAGCTAACTGAGAATTAGAAATAGAATCGTGTAGCCAAGTGAAAAATGCAGAATGCAAGTCATATAGTGGCCAGATATGGTGTTACACCTCATGTACACATACAACAGACTATTCTGAAAAGTCACTTAAAATGACAGCTGAATTTACATTTTTTGATTGAAAATTATTGTTATCCACCAGCTAAAATGATAATTCAGAATTAATTTTCACCCAATGTCAGATTGTTTTAGTTAAAATTGTCCATTTTATATCACCAACAGACTAAGGTGAAGAGATGAACGAAATTTTGAAAAATTTGATTTGGACGCTTTGCAGAATTTGCTTAAGAAATTTCCGTTGTTCCCAATTAATTTGTCATGAAGCGTGTTAAATCAGCTATATCCCTGCCTGCAGTTTAACTGCAGGGGCAGTGTATCTCGGTGTACATCACTGTGCATTGCAGCAACATACATAGCTGGTTCTTTTTGGTAGTGAAACATTTATTGTGACATGCAGGTCTAATACAGTATATGTACGTGCGTATCGTCGTGCAGGCCACCAAAAGTCCTAGCTAATCCCTAGCTAAACCAAATGAAAGAGATACAGCAGCCTTCAGTAAGGTAAAAAAAAAACTGTGCGCCACTACTGAAGCTGTGTCCCCATGACTCTTTAGTGCAACAAAGAGATAGTGCCAATAAAGTAGAGGAGAAAAAAAGGTTAAGCCATGTTGTGGCAGAGCAAACACATGCTTTTGAATCACTTATGTTAGCTGTAGAATGACTGTACATCACTATTAGGGTCAGTTCACACTTATTTGGTCAGTTATGTGTCAAAAACATAGAACAGGTGCAGATCTTTTCATGATACCTTATCTGAAAGTAGTATTGGCTTATGATTTTGGCTCATATACAGTAACTACTGGAATTAACTGACCAAATAACAGAAGTGTAAACTCAGCATTTCACTTCAATGTTAGAGTCAGGTCTAATTTACTTAACCATGCAGTGGCCCAAGATTCTAATAAAGTGGAAGAGTTGTCTTATTTTACACCATCTGCTGTGTCCACATTGATTGTGTCCACATTGATTGATAGATAACCTATTCTGTTAGCCACAGATTCAAGTATTGGCCCGATGACAGAGTGGGGAGGGTGTCAGTAGTAAGGTTGCATTGACGTCACTGTTAGAGTTGAGCGGACACCTGGATGTTCAGGATCGAGAAGTTTGGCCGAACTTCACAAAAATGTTCGGATTCGGAATCCAAACTTGACCCAAACTTAACCCCGAACTCCATTGCCATTGACGTCAATGGAGACCCGAACTTTTGGGCACTGAAATGGCTGTAAAATAGCCCTGGAAAGGCTAGAGGACTGCAAAAGGCAGCAAAATGTAGATAAATTCCCTGAAAACAAACGTGGATAGGGAAAAGACTTAAAATAAAATAAAATAAAATAAATAAAAGCTAACCAATATTAATTGGCAACTTGGCGGAGGAGGTGGAATAGGAGGTTGGGATGGCATCAGGTGGGAATGCTATGGGAGTTGAAGTTCTCCTCACAGCCATAAAGGATTCATGTCTGCCTGCAGTGCCACAGGCCTCATTCACAGCTTCAGGCCCATGACAACCATACATGGGAGTTGGAGAAGTTCTCATCACATCCAAAAAGATTCATGTCTGCATGCAGTGCCACAGGCCACATTCACAGATTCAGGCCCAAGGAAACCATACATGGGAGTTGGAGAAGTTGTCATCGCAGCCAAAAAGGATTCATGCCTGCCTGCAGTGTTTCAGGCCTCAAGCACATACTCAGGCCCCTGGCAATAGGAGAGTTCAAATCACGCCGAAACAGTATTGATTTCACCCAGCAGTGCCAAAGGCAACAATCACTCATTCAGGCCCATGGCTCCCACAAAGAGGAGAGCGGTCCCGTAACAGCAACACAGGCCTCAGGTCAACCTGCAATGGAGCAGGCCATTATCATTTATGTAGGCCCTAGCACCCAGACAGAGGTGAGCGGTCCCATAATAGCAACACACGCCTCAGGTCAACCTGCAATAGAACAGGCCATTATCATTTATGTAGGCCCTAGCACCCTGACAGAGGAGAGCGGTCCCGTAGGAGCAACACGGGCCTCAGGTCAACCTGCAGTAGAACAGGCCATTATTATTTATGTAGGCCCTAGCACCCAGACAGAGGTGAGCGGTCCCATAACAGCAACTCAGACCTCAGGTCAACCTGCAATAAAACAGGCCATTATCATTTATGTAGGCCCTAGCACCCAGGCAGAGGTGAGCGGTCCCATAACAGCAACTCAGGCCTCAGGTCAACCTGCAATAAAAAAGGCCATTATCATATGTAGGCCCTAGCACCCAGACAGAGGTGAGCGGTCCCATAACAGGAACACAGGCCTCAGGTCAGCGTGCAAAGGAACAGGCCAATATCATTTATGTAGGCCCTGACACCCAGACAGAGGAAAGGTCATTTGACAGCAAAAAGAGGTTAAGGTCTCCCACCAATACAGCAGGCGATTAAACAAAATATAGGCCCCTGACACCCAGACAGAGGAGAGGTCATTTGTCAGCAAAAAGAGGTTAATGTCTCCCACCAATGCAGCAGGCGATTAAACGAAATATAGGCCCCTGACACCCAGACAGAGGAGAGGACATTTGTCAGTAAGAAGAGGTTACTGTTTCCCACCAATGCAGCAGGCGATTAAACGAAATATCAGCCCCTGGCACCCAGACAGAGGAGGTCATTTGACAGTACAAAGAGGTTAATGTCTCCCACCAATGCAGCAGGTGACCTGCCTTAAAACCCTGTGAAAGGCCCCCTATTCCTCCTCCTCCTGTGCCACATCCTCTTCCATCATTGCAATAATATTTTTTTGAAGGAGACATAGAAGGGGTATTTTAGAATAGACATTTATAACTGCCTTCCCCTCAACCATATACAGTTGTGTTTAAAATTATTCAACCCCCAATGCTGTAAAGGGTTTTAGGGAATTTAGTGTACATTTGTAATTGTGTTCAGAATGAAATCTTACAAGGACTTTTTAAAGAACCAAATGCAACTAAAATTACATCAATTGTTTTTGTAATACATTATTAAATGTTTTTTTTTTGTGATTTCTTCATTGACACAATTATTCAACCCCTTAAAGACGACCACTCTTAAGAACAGAGGTTCATTCAAGTGTTTTCGATCAGGTGTTGAAAACACCTGTGAATGTCAAGGAGCATCAATCAACCATAATAAGCACCAATTAGGCAGATTTAAAATGACTGTGATACTCAGCTCCTTCTAGACATTTACTGGTGTGTTTACAAACATGGTGAAGTCAAGAGAATGGTCCAGGAAGACAAGAGAAGAGGTGATTTCTATTCACAGGAAGGGCAATGGCTATAAGAAGATTGCAAAGATGTTAAACATACCAAGAGACACCATAGGAAGCATCATTGGCAAATTCAAGGCAAAGGGCACTGTTGAAACGCTACCTGGTCGTGGCAGAAAGAAGATACTGACTTCGACTGCTGTGAGCTACCTGAAGCGCAAAGTGGAGAAAAGTCCCCGTGTGACTGCTGAGGAACTGAAAAAAGATTTGTCGGGTACTGAAGTTTCAGCTCAGACAATAAGGCGCACACTGCGTAATGAAGGTCTCCATGCCAGAACTCCCAGGAGCACCCCCTTGCTGTCTCCAAAGAATAAGAAGAGTCGACTGCAGTATGCCAAAAGTCATGTGGACAAACCACAAAAGTTTTGGGATAGTGTTCTGTGGACTGATGAAACAAAATTTGAACTGTTTGGGCCCATGGATCAACGCTATGTTTGGAGGAGGCCTATGAAGAAAAGAACACCTTGCCTACTGTGAAGCATGGCGGGGGGTCAATCATGCTTTGGGGCTGTTTTGCTTCTACAGGTACAGGGAAGCTTCAGCGTGTGCAAGGTACCATGAATTCTCTTCAGTACCAGGAGATATTGGATGAAAATGTGATGCAGTCCGTCACAAACCTGAGGCTTGGGAGACATTGGACCTTTCAACAGGACAATGATCCCAAGCATACCTCCAAGTCCACTAGAGCATGGTTGCAGATTAAAAGCTGGAACATTTTGAAGTGGGCAACGCAGTCACCAGACTTAAATCCGATTGAGAACCTCTGGTGGGACTTAAAGAAAGCAGTTGCAGCGAGCAAGCCTAAGAATGTGACTGAACTGGAGGCTTTTGCCCATGAAGAATGGGCGAAGATACCCGTAGATCGCTGCAAGACACTTGTGTCAAGCTATGCTTCACGTTTAAAAGCTGTTATAACTGGAAAAGGATGTTGTACTAAGTACTAAGATTGAATGTCACTTGGGGGTTGAATAAAACTGATAATGATGTGAGCACAGAAAAGGCATTTGTGGTAATTTCATTATAAATGTTATGTTATATTGGTCTGACTTACAAGTGCCTCTTTGATTTAATTGTAAACAAGATGACTGAAATTATCAAAATCAATGTCAAACTGGCCAAAACACTCAATTTCAGTGGGGGTTGAATAATTTTGAACACAACTGTATTCTTGTACTCCGAGGCACTTCTTTATTGAATCCTCTTTTTTCAATTTTACCATTATATTGCGGTGCAACCAAAAGTTGAATGAATCTCTCCTCCGTCTAGGTGCCAGGGGCCTAATTATCTAAAAGTGGCCTTCTTTATTGGTGGGTGACATGATTCTCTGCTATGCGATCTCTGTCCTCTGTCTGGGTGCTGGGGCCTAAATAAATGAAAGTGGCCTTCTCCATTGGTGGCTGACTTGAAGCCTGATTCTCTGCTATGGGACCTCTCTCCAATTGATATTGCTTAATTTTTATTTATTTTATTTTAATTCATTTCCCTATCCACATTTGTTTGCAGGGGATTTACCTACATTTTGCTGCCTTTTGCAGCCTTCTAGCCCTTTCCTGGACTATTTTACAGCCTTTTTAGTGCCAAAAAGTTCAGGTCCCCATTGACTTCAATGGGATTCGGGTTCGGGATAAAGTTCGGGTCGAGTTCGGATAATGTGAATTCATAACGCGAAATACATACGTGGGTCACTTTTTGGCTACATTTTTAAAGCTGCTGTTTCCTGAGTTTATCATGAGACTGGAGGAAATGGTTGGCACAGCAGAGCATTGCAATAACTTTATATTCAGATAGAGTGCTCCAATATATTCGCAATTGCGCAAATTAGAATATTTTTTTCTCACTATGTGCAACTTCACATTTTAGCAGGTCTGACTACATATTACTGATTGGAGCTCTAAGTATTGTTGTGAACTTGACATTGCTGCCTTCTCATTTGCCCCAAGCAAGAAGAGGGGAGGAATCATGTGTTCAGATGGAAAAAAAAATGACGAATATTCAAAATTTAGAATATGTATCACTATATTCAAAATATTCGCAAATTCTCGAAGTTGCGATATTCTCAATTATAATTTACTATTCGAATATTCGCCCTCAGCACTAATTTATTCAGATGCACCTGTAGTATTGACATGTCACGACCTGTGGATCCACTGTGCCAACCACCCAGGAATGGTAGGCTGCTACCATTAGCTGGGGACAGATTATCCCTTGTTAAGGGAGCCAGGAAGTGTGAGTGCCATATGGGAGTGCACAAACAATAGGAGAAGAAAGTAAGCAGGAGTGGATGCAAGTGGCATGGACCACACTGTAGCTGGAAGACTTAGTACTCTGGCAGCCATGACCACCAGGAGAGGAGAAATGTTGGCAGACATGGAGCACAGGGACTACCAGCACTACATCAATTCTTTAAATCTCAGGGAGGTATATAATGCAATGTGGGACCCTGGCAGATATTCAGCAAATATTCAGCAAGGATTAAAGTATGTGATTGGAATGGGCAGCAACAGCTGGTGATGTAACTTACGCATTATTCTGCCCCCGCCATTCTGATACTGGGATCCAGAGAAGGATTAGGAATTGTGAGAATGGTGGAGAGTTTTTATTTTATTTTTTTTTACTTCATAGAGGGGCCATAATAACTGTCCTTGGGGAGATTGGTCAATGTTTTTATGAATTATAGATTTAAAAATCACACTCCAGTGGCAGAGCTATGAAAGCAATGTAGAACAAATCATTTACAAAAATAATTTCTTGTAGCATGCACTAAATATTACATATAAGCATTTCTTACAATTATTTAGTAATGAAAATGGTTCTTCCTTGATCTTTGTCTAGTTTATGAAAGGAAAGAAAAGCTGATCTCTTATCTGATCAGCCAATTCCGTATTTGCCTCTTTTGAAAGAATTTCACCAGAAAACCTTTTGTTATCTATCATAGGCATTTAGCTGAACAAAAGTTGTATTAATCATTATTCTCTATTAGACATGATTATAATCACAATTCAAGTAA